>VZQC01007756.1:253080-351981 GCA_009823505.1 Rhizomys pruinosus | reverse complement strand
TATCTTCCATGTATATATCTTCCATATATATATATATATATATATATCTTCCATATATATCTTCCATACATATATATATATACATCTTCCACATATATATACATATCTTCCATTTTTCAGTGTCTCCTTTGTGTGAAGTACTTCACTACTTTGTATGTATCATTTAATCCTACAGCACTAGTAGGCCAATATTGTCAGCATATCCATTTTACAGAGGAGGAAACGGAGGCTCAGAGCAGCCTAGTAACTTGCACATACATTATCAGATGATGAGAAGCACAATGATCTGTTTGTGTGTTCCTGGAGCCTCAATGTTCAGAGTATTCTGGTTTTAAAGCCTCCCCATGGAAATAAGAACATGTCACACCAAAAGAGAATGGACAAATTACACGCAGATTTTCTTAGATGTGATTAGTCTAGACCCAGAAAGAACTTTAAAGGAGAAGACACAGGATGGAGAGATGGCTCAGTGGTTAGGAGCACTGGCTGCTCTTACGGAAGACCTAGGTTCTATTCCCAGTACCCATATGGTGGCTAACAACCTTGCATAATTCCAGTTCCAGGGGTTCCTGTGCATTTTCTCATCTCCAGGGGCCTACATGATACGGGGGTACCTACATACATGTACATGCAGGAAATACAGTCATACAAATAAACTAAAAATAATACATAAAATATTTTTTTAAAGGACAAGATAGAAAGTTCTTTTTTAATGTTGACAGAATTAGTGTGTATCATTGTAAGGGCAGGGCTAGGAGACTGATTTTGAAACTTAAAATCTGATCATTGAATAAATCTGCATATAATGGCACTGAAAAGTAAATTCCTGGGGCTGGAGAGATGGCCTAGTGGTTAAGAGCGACAACTGCTCTTGCAGAGGACCTGGGTTCGATCCCCAGCACCCACATGGTGGCTGAGAACCATCTTTAACTCCAGTACCAGGGGAATCCAGCACCCTCTTCTGACCTCCGAGGCATTGCACCACACAGGTGTACAAACCTACATGCAGACAGTACATTCATACACATATGAAAAGAAATAAAATTTAAAAAAGAAAGATCTGCTGCATAGCAGTATCCTTTATTTTTTAAAAAAGTAAATTCCTGAGGTCTTTGTGATTATTTCGATATAGTTAATGGGAAACAGTCTTTTTCCCTCTATTCCCAACAGAAAAATGGTGCCAAAAATATAGAGGATTCTTGGAGTTACAGAGTGATTTCCTGGATGTTTTTAATCAGTGGAGGAATGGATTGAGGAGAGAAGGGCAGGACAAAAGTCCAGAAATAGGGTGCACAGTAGTCTTACTGGCTTAGACTCTTGGGTTTCTGGATAGTTAAGCTAGGTTTATCTAACTTTTGACATGGTTATGAGATATTGCCATTTCCAAAGTTCATGCTCAAGAACCACACAATTGCGTTACCAAAAAAAATCACAAAACTGTTCATAACACTTTCAGTAAATTCATGATTTTGTTGGGCCACATTCATAGGTATCCTCAGCTTCATGTGGCCTGGGGGCTACATGCTAGACACACCTATCCTGAGTCCTTTCTGATTCTTTTTTTTTTTTTTTTTCGGTCTTTTTTGAGACAGGGTCTCCTTGTTGCCTCAGCTGTCCTGGAACTGGCTCTGTAGACCAGGCTGGCCTTGAACTCACAAAGATTCACCTGCCTCTGCCTCCCGACTGCTAGGATTAAAGGCGTGCACCACCACGCCTGGCTGTGATTCTTATTTTTGAACTTGTGGCATGCAGCCATAAGTCTTTGGAATCCAACAATACAGATTCCCTGTATGAGGATTGATATGACCCGCATTCAGGGGCATAACACCATGAACTGAAATTCCCAGAACATACCTACAGGGCCCAATTCATGCTTAGACTCTAACTTAATGCTCCATTTGAAGGAGCCTAACTTTTTATTTTAACTATAGTGCAGGGCATGAGGCAATTTAATTTTGTCACAGAAATCCAGACCATTTGTTTTCTTTTTCGTTTCTCTTTTGGGAAAGAGTCTGTATTAGGTATTACTTCTCTAAAATCCCCTTCGATTTGGAGTCCCCAGGAGAGTACTTTCAGCCATTTTCTGCAGTGTCTGTCATCTTTATTGCCATTTTCAATCATGAGAGTCAATAGGCATCAAGGAACCAAGGTCTTTCTTGTAACAAGGTCAGTAGTTTGTTCCATGTTTAATGCTGACAAGTCACTCTGCTTCTCTAGGCCTGTTCTTCCATCTGTCAAGATCCTTTTCTCTCTTCTTCCTGGAGAAATCGGAACAGTCAAATCATTGAGTACGGACTGCCTTGAAAGGAATGTGGTTCATGATACAGGTGCTCCTTGGCTTGCATTAGGTTTATATGCTGATCAGTCCCTACAAATTGAAAACATCATGTCAAAATGTATGCTAATGGACAGCTGTGTGTGGTGGCGCATACCTTATATCCCAGCAGAGGGAAGATCTCTGTGAGGTTGAGTCCAGCTTGGTTTACATAGCAATTTCCAGGCCAGCTGGGGCTATGGGGAAACCCTGTCTCAAAAACAAAACAAAACAAAACAAACACCAAAAAAATGTACACTGGGCTAGAGAGATGGCTCAGCGGTTAAGAGCACCAACTGCTCTTGTAGAGGACCCAGTTTCGATTCCCAGCACCCACATGGCAGCTAAGAACCGTCTTTAACTCCAGTTCCAGGGATATCCGACGCCCTCTTCTGACCTCTGCGGCATTGCAAGACAGGAATGCACCAACCTACATGCAGACAGGACATTCATACACATAAGAAAATAATAAGTTAAAAAAAATTTTAATGTACATAATGGGGCCAGAGAGATGGCTCAGTGGGTAAAAGCACTAGCTGTCCAACTCTAACAACCTGAGTTCCACCCTCAGAACCTATGTAGAAAGTTATATATGATGGTGTATACAACTGTAATCTCTGCAGTCCTATAGCGACCAGTATAAGAGGCAGAGAGGGGCTGGAAAGATGGCCTAGCGGTTAAGAGTGCCTATTGCTCTTGCAGAAGACCCGGGTTCAATCCCCATCATCCACATGGCAGCTGAGAACCATCTGTAACTCCAATTCCAGGAGAACTCCAGTTCCATCCGACACCCTCTTCTGACCTCCATGGCATTGCACAGCACGGGTGCACAAACCTACATGCAGACAGTACATTCAAATAAAAAAATAAATAAATAAATAAATAAATAAATAATTTAAAAAAATTTTAAAAAGAGGCAGAGAGAGGAGCACAAACCTACATGCAGACAGTACATTCAAATAAATAAATAAATAAATAAAAATTTTAAAAAAATTTTAAAAAGAGGCAGAGAGAGGAGAATTGACTAGAATCTCATGGGGCCAGCTATGGCGTATGTATGCATTGCAATAGCAGAAACAGCAAGGGAGACCCTGCCTCAACNATATGGCCTATAGCATCTGATTTGTAATCCCAAATGTCCATCCACTGAGCCCTCCAAGAGTCCCATCCCTGTAAGCCAGTGTCTCCGCCCCCCCCCTTCCAGCAGCCATCAGTTGCCAGAAGTTCCTTGGGTTGGGTTGGGATATCTTACCCACTTCCCTGTGTCTATGCTGGGATTTTGTCTGGTTTGAGATTGCATAGAACTTGTGCGTGCTGTCACCAATGCTGTGGTTCATATGCGTAACTAACTGATCACCTGTCTAGAAGACAGTTTCCTTGTGATCATCCACCTCCTCTATTTTTTACAATCTTTCTGCCTCCTGTTCTTACTTTTATGTGTTTAAGTGTTTTGCCTGCATGTATTTAAGTGCATCCATGTCATGCAATGCCTACAGAGGTTAGAAGAGAGTGTCAGATCCCTTGGAACTGGAGTTACTGACAGTTGTTAATGACCTTGCGGGTGCAGGGAACTGAACCTGGGTCCTCTCCAAGAGCAGCCTGCTCTTAACTGCTGAGCCATGTCTCCAGCCCCTGAATTAGAGATAATTGGTGTGTGTCCTGTAGGTGGTGGTAATCTGTGCACTGCCGATTGTGGCAGCCATTTTAATGTATATGCTGAATGGATGAAGTTTCATCGAAGGACTTCAGTCCTTGGACATTTGGGGCAGGCAGTCACTTCACCTCTTTAAACCTTTTATTCTTCACCCAAGTAATGGGGGCGATGACAGTAATTACTCTTACTGGTTTTTGAGGAATTATTAAGACAGTTCATACAAAGTTCTTAGGTGACCTAATGCAACATCAAAATGCTCAATTAAGAAATTGCTGTCATCATTCAGTATCTTTATTGCTGCTACAGCTTTGTTGGCCCTTGGGTTTTCAATATCTGATCCACGTATGAGGCAACTTCCACCCTAGCTGAGAATTTTAATGCCTACTAGGTATCCACTGTTTGAGGTAAACAGAGGAGGTGGCCTTTTTGCTCCTGAGATGGAGAGGGCTTTGTACAAAAATACTGCACGGCCAGCTGTAGTGGCGGACATCTTTAATCCTAGCACTCAGTACACAGAGTCAGGCAGATCTTTGTGAGTTCCAGGCCAGCTGGTCTACATTAGTGTGTTCCAGACTAGCTGGGCTAAGGGAGACCCTGTCTTAAAACACACACACACACACACACACACACACACACACACAAAACAAAAAGTATTACATGATGTGAACAGTCAACACAGGCTGATTCTAGAGAACAACTAATCCTCTGGGCCTGAAAATGGTTCAGATGGTGACAAAATAGGGACAGAGTAGAGCTGCTTAACATCTTTTCCAAGAGACTGGCCCTACACTGCATGAAGTCCTGTCCATTGCCCCTCCTTCCAACCAGCCTCCTCTGTCAGCGCTGCCAGCCATGTATTCCCTTCTGGCATTCCTCCAAGACAACCAAGCAGAGAGTCCTTTGTCTCCTCCCCATGTACCATGTGGAGTTTGGCAACTATATGCTACCATAGTGACAGTTCCTACCTGATCAATAGAGCTGGGAATTGAGCCCTGGTGACAGAGCCAGCCTTGAAGAGGGCCATCTCCATGAGTCCTACGTGGCATGCTGTGGACCTTTCTTTATACACTAATCTCTACATCTGTGGGTCCTAAAGTGTCCATTCCATGTAAATTCTGAATTTAGTGCTCTCCCCAATGTTTTTATCTTGCTAGGGGATTTATTATTTCTTGCTTGAACTATAGTATGATTGTTGCTGCTTTTAATGCTATAAATGGCATTAATAATGGCTAACTTTTATTGAGAGCTTATTACACTGAGAGAAGCATTATCTATATCATATCACTTGATGCTCACAAAAACTGTGACTGACAACATGTTATTATTCCTGTTTCACAGAGAAGGCCTAATAATAGCAGTAAATGCATATTGAGTGCCTTCTATGTGGTAGGCACTATGAATCCTCATCTAAAAAAAGACCCTATTGAAGTAGGCACTATGATGCTATTACTGTTATCCATAGTCCCTGAGTAGTCTGGGCCTGCTAGTTTGAGAAGTCTGTGGGCCTGAGCCCAGCAACTGAAAGCCTATAACTCCAAATATTATAAATTTCTAAACATTTTGAGAATTTAAAGAATGTTAACACACAGGAATTCAACATGGTGCTCAAAAAAAAAGGATTTGGACTTTGGAATATTTTGCAGTTTAGCTATTTGGATTTGAGATATTTAATGGGTCACTTCTAAGCAAATAGTCCAAAATTCAAAACCGTCTGGAATTTGAAACATTATTGGCACCAGGCACATTAGATAAAAAATATTGAACCTATAGGTGAGATTATGCTAGGACACAATATGATGAAAATTGCAAAAAAAAAATAAACTTCTTTTTCAGTTAATTTTTATTGAGCACATTTCATACATTTCTTCATCAAATTTAGACTTATTCCCCCATCCATGCCCCCCCTCATGCCCCCCCCCTCGCCTCCAGAGCTCATGGATTCTGCCATGCATGTTGAGTCCTGTCTTGCATCTTTTTCTTAGTTTCTTTTAACCCTTTGGATGCAGAAGTTTACTGTTTTGGTCAGTTCTTTGAACAGGGTTTTCTCTCTTTTTTGTTCCCCTTAATTTTATATTACTCCAAAATATGCATATATACATTCCACACATAAATTGAAATTACTAAGTCTGAAAATAAACTATAGGTTAATTCCAAAACATGTTTAGGGATTTACATTTTAACAGTAAAGTTGCATGCAGGTAAAAAGAAATATAACTTTACATTCTAAATTACATGTATGTTTTAATGTAATTTGTGAAGGTTCTATAAGAATTTAATATAAATTTTACAATAAGTTTACAATGTAAACTATACATTATTGTAATATTTCAATAACTCAGGGGTTATGCTATAATTCTATAAGGCTATCAATACTTTTTTATTTTATATTATTCTAACATATGCATATATACACTCCACACATTAGTCAAAATAAACTTCTTAAGCCAGGAGTTTTAGTCTTCCTCCTATATCACTGTAAATGAGTATAACATATATTTCCAGTATTGCCTGCTTAATGTAGACCCCAGGCCACATCCACAGTGGGAAATTCCTATTCCCAGAACACATCTTTCCATGTCTTTGCTTATGCACATATTCTACTTTTAAGGCATCTCAGAAAATCTGGCTCAGACCATCTGACTTCTTTATTCTGTTCTTTTATTCTTTCATCCTTTTGTCCCAAGGATACATGTTGGTCATGTTGGTCATTGGTTGTGTTCTAGATACTATGCTAGTCACATAGACTATGATTTTAAGAAAAATAGACCCAGACTATCTCCATGAAGCTTAGAATTTTGTGGAAGAAATAGAAATGAAACAAATTAATTTAGACATTAATAAATCATAATTAACCATGAAATAAAATAAGAACATAATGTGAGGGGCAATGTCAAGGTAGTCCTAATAGAAATTTGAATAAAGGCTTTTGGGGTGGAGGGAAATTATATCTAAGCTGTGTCCCAAAATATAAATATACGTGAACAGAGAGTATTGTATCCAGAGGAACTAAATTGTCCAGAAATTCTAAAGTGGATCCTTGCCGTATTCCTATGACTAAAAGCGACAGTTACCCAGGGAGAAAAGGATGTTCACTGAGGCAAAACACTATACAGAGCCTTGGAGGCAAGAGTAATGAATTCTGTATGCTGAGTGCAGTGGAAACCCACTGAAGTATTTAAGGGAAGAATCACATCAATGTAATTTACATATAGAAAATATCACTCTGGCTACTACATGAAATTAAGCTGAAGACTTGCAAGGAGAGAAACTGTGGCAAGTTGGGAGTCCATGAGGGTAGTCTAGGAAGAGATTTTGGTAGTTTAACCAGAGGTAGCAGTGGCCGTGAGGACAAGTGAGGAGATTCAGGAGACATTTTAAGCTAGAATAAAATTAGCTTGCTAGGGCTGGAGAGATGGCCTAGTGGTTGGGAGCGCCGACCGCTCTTGCAGAGGACCCGGGTTCGATCCCCGGCACCCACATGGCGGCCGAGAGCCGTCTGAAGCTCCAATTCCAGGAGAGCTCCAGTTCCAGGGGAATCCGAGACCCTCTTCTGACCTCTGTGGTATTGCACGACACGGGTGCACGGACCTGCATGCAGGCAGTGCATTGATACACATACAGAAATTAAAAAAAAAATTAGCTTGCTAAAGGACTAGATTTGGGAGTTGGGAGGTAATAAGAATCAAGGAAGACTTTTAACATGGCCAACTTGATGAATGATGGGAACATTTACGAGTCCGGAAAATATCCTGAAGCTGACTCAGAGTTTATCTCTTCTCCTGTGTGGCTTTTGGTCTATAATGCCCATTTACCATTTGGGTAATCTTTCTTACTTTGATCAACAGTTAATATGAATGTGCTTGTGGTCTTCTTCAGTATGGTATAAATACTTTGGGAACACTGACTATGTCTTACTTATGCCCATATCCCCCAAAGCATTCATGATGTGAAATATCTAATGCTGAATATGAAATAAGCCAAAAATTTCCTTTATCTTTCAGCTACTTTTCTCACTAAAACTTTGGATATAACTTTGGCATTAGCTTTTTAATAAAGCAGGTATGACACTTAAAGATGTGTGTGCTTTGAAATGACCTTTGAACTTCATTTAATCATTAATTGGCTTTCAAAACATTTTTGTCATATCACTGATACACAGGATACACTTAACTTTGACTACAAAATATCCTTCACAGTACAGTAAAGTCTGTGTGGTCACAGAAGAGTGGCCTCATGGGAATGTGTAAACTAGCTCAGACTGGGCAGAGCAGAAGGCTAGAAAGTGGTCTAAGGACCTGAGTTGTTCACTCAGATATAGGGCTTTATCATCATGATTTTGACTGCATCACAATTAGGAGCACATAGTACCAATTGTGTAATCATGTGCTATGGACTCTTAGATTTGCTCATAAAGTGGACAAAATATAACTGGTGTACCATGCCCAAACAGGGGCAAACTGAAATATAAACAGGTACTCTGATAGCTTTTATGCAGTTCCTTTGGATGTTCGAGAGAAAATTGACTGATCCTTCAGCTCTGACCTGGGAACCTAAAATTTACATTAGCATCCTAGATAATACTAACACAACTGACCCATGGATCACTGTTTGCTACAGATCCTGGCTTTAAACATCAGCCCTGTAATTAAATACTGGTAGCTACTTGGATATAACCCAGTTCTTCCTTACTGCATCTCTAAGGGAAAGTCGAGTTACTCTGAAAATCCCCAGGCATTTTGCATGCACTCATGGACACCAAGAGGTGGGTCAGTAAAAAGGAACTGTAATGGTCCTTATGAATATGGGAAGGGCCAAGAGACCACATTCTATAACAGTATAGCTGTTCCTGATAACTGCACAGTCACTGAATGTCCATTTTAGGAAAGGCCTCGTGGATGTGGGAGATGCGAATTTAATGTACAGAGGCAACAAGTTGTCCAGTACTGGCAAATTTCTGAGGTTGCTTTTCAAAGCAGTTGAGTTGAGCCTTGCCTTGTGCTCTAGTATTCAACCAGAATTACTGGAGGAGGATGTATACGGATTTAAGCTCTTAACGGGATCCAGTGTTGCTAGCAGTTTCCTGCTTCCGTGTTCCCATTATAGGGAGCGTGATGCTACTCTAGCCATCTCAGCCTCTTCCTTAAGCACCCTTTGCTCTGCACCTAACCCCAATGGTCTGGCTATCACAAACACCATCTTCTTCCAAATGCCCAGTGTTTTAATGCTAATCAATGCTATCATTCTGCCTACCATGCTGCCCTGTCTCCAACATCTCTTGGTGGAGACCTAAGACTGAGTGATTTATTACTTGTAGAGTACATAGCCCATGGTCATGGACATCAGGGGGTTCACCTCAAGTCCTCTTTGTCAAAGCAAATATGAAGAACATATCAGCACTAGTCATTGACATCACCACCCTCCTTGTCACTGGCTATATCTTCTTCCATCTGCAGCTGGGTGGATCTTGGTGGAGATTTGTACCTCCCTGTTGGATTTGCTTCTGGCACAACTTCACAACAATGATTTCCTTTCAAAGGGCTTGTGCAGAATTTTAAGAGATCTCTATTCCATCCCCACATGTGTTTGTACTTTCCACTTTCCATCCCCTCTCTCAAGCTTTTTAATCTGTGCCCTTTGGGACATATGTTTTACATCAACAAATTCCCATAGCCCTCTATCCTCTTGTGGTATAAGCTGCATCAGCATGGTACATTCCGGCTGCATGCTGACATCACCTGGGGAGCATTAAAACAAGGTCTTCAGCCTCATCCCCAGATATTGTCACTCTATTGGACTGGGCTTCCTTTATGTCTGTTATTTGTTTGTTTGTTTGTTTGTTTGTTTTGTATTATTGAGACAGGGTCTCCCTTTAGTCCCAGCTGGCCTGGAGCTCGCTCTGTAGACCAGGCTGGCCTTGAACTCACAGAGCTCTACCTGCCTCTGCTGGGATTAAAGGCATGTGCCACCACACCCGGCTTGTTTGTTTGTTTTTTTAAGGCGAGGTCTCATTTAACACAGGCTCTCTTTGAATTCACCAAGTAGTCCAGGATCAACTTGAACTCCTGATCCTCCTGTTTGATCTTCATAGGTCCTGGTATCACCGATGAGTGCCACTGCACTGCAATATTCTGTGTAATGTTAATGAAGTCTAGTTTTCACAACACTGATACTGACTTGCCATAATCAATACATAAGTTTTCCTAAAACATTTTTTTTAATTTTTTATTTATTTTTGTATGTGTATGAATGTACTGCTGCACGTAGGTTTGTGCACCCGTGTCGTGCAATGCTGCGGAGGTCAGAAGAGGGTCTCGGATTCCCCTGGTACTGGAGTTCTCCTGGAATTGGAGTTACAGACGGTTGTTAGCCGCCATGTGGGTGCTGGGGATCGAACCCGGGTCCTCTGCAAGAGCAGTCGGTGCTCTTAACTGCTAGGCTATCTCTCCAGCCCTCCTAAAACATTATTAAGTTTTATTTAGGTAGAATATTCTTCTGGGTCGCCCGTTCCACAGAGCTGAGGGTGATGTCCACAATCCTATTTTCCTCAGTACTCTTCTCAGCCTTTTGTGTGCACTGTCCTGCAAAAGGGTAAAAAGGCTATCAGATAAGATAACTAAATGAATATGAAATTTGTTTTCTTAAAATAGTTGTAAAAGCTGGGTGTGGTGGCACACGCCTTTAATCCCAGCACTCGGGACACAGAGGCAGGTGGATCTTTGTGAGTTCAAGGCCAGCCTGATCTACAGAGTGAGTTCCAGGACAGCCGGGGCTACAGGGAGTCCCTGTCTCAAAAAAAGACCAGAAAAAAAGTTGTAAAAGCGAAATTAAATAAACACTACCTTGAGGCAAATGTCATTTTATTAACCTTTATATTCTTGTCGACTCTAGTATTTCTCATTCACTAATTGCTTTTCATAAACATTTAATGTATGATGGATCAGATTCTTCTCCAGCTTAACTTATTCTTTTATCCTGGATGACTTTCGTGCCCCTATGTGTAATCTGTCTGACATATTTGATTTAGAAATTGTTTATTCATTTGACAAAAGTCTATAAACTGGGGAATGTTATAGGTACTAGATATACAACAATGAACAAATAGACAAATATCCCTCCCCCAAAGAAGCTTCTGAAGGCTAGAGAGATGGCTCAGTAGGTAAGAGCATTTGCTCTGACATTGTGAACAAAGGAGTTCAAATCCCAGTACCCATGTAACAAGCCAGGCCTTCCTGCAAATGCCTGGAATCTCAACTCCCAGAGGTATGGAGACAGGAGGCTTTCTGGGACTTGCTGGCTTCTAGCATCACCAAGAAAACACTAGCTCTAGGTTCAGGGAGCAACCCCTTCTTCAAAAAAAGGTAGAGTGAGAGAAGAGGTCATATATCACCTCTTATGGCCTCATGTGAATACACAAATGTGCATATTCCCCTCCCCCCACATGTGCACATTCACTCACACACAATACACACATAAGTAAATGAATTAAAAAAAATAAGATTCTGAATGGAAAATTGGGATTGGGAAAATAATCAATAAACAGTAAACAAGGATAATTCTTAGACTGTCCAATGCCATAATGAATAGTAGATGAGCTAGAGAATGTTGAAAAGAGAGATAAAGTTTAAATATGAGGGCAAAAATTTCAAAAAGGGCAGCATTGATTTTATGTGGGTCTTGTGCATGCTGTCACCATTGCTGTGAGTTCATATGCACAACTGCCCAGGTGTCGAGGAAACTGCTTCCTTGTGGTCACCTACCACCTCTAGCTCTTATAATCTTTGTGTCCCTACTTCTGCAATGATCTCTGATCCTTAGGAGGCAGAGGTTTGATATAGATGTCCTATTCAGGGAAAAGTACTGTGCTGTTCCTTATTCGCTGCACATTGACCAGTTGTGGTCTCTGTATACATCGCGATCTGCTGAATAAGAAAGTTTAATTGCTGAGATGTAAAAGATGCATTAATCTTAACAATAAGTCATTAGGAGTCAGTTTACTACTATGCCAATTTAGCAGAATAATCATATTGGACTTTCTCCTAGACAGGCCTGTGACCTGTCTAGCCATAGGATGCTATGCTTGAGATCAGTGTCAAATGTGGACTCCATCCTGTGAAGCAGACCTTGAATCAAATGAGAAAGTACTTATTTACTCTGATAGCATTTGTATTACTGTTGCAATAGTGGGTATATCTCGCAAGGCCAGAATTTGTAGTTCACAGGATTCACATCTGGGCAAGGTTACTACGGAAGTGAGGAGGTGGACAGGAGGTCCCAACCCTAGCTGAGGATCTATTGGAAAGCAGTGGCTTCTGGGAAAGGGAAAGTTAGTTTTTTCTTTTTTTTTCAAAGCCAATTTTTTAAAATTTATTTTTATTGATGCTTTGTGTATTTCATACATCATTTTCCAATTCAGTTCAGGCATATATCCCCTTCCCTTCCCCCCCACCCCACCCCTACCCATCTCAGATCGTGCATTCTGCCGTAAGTTTTCTGCATCTTTCTCTGCTTTTTTGTTTTGTTTTGTTTTCATTTTTTTTAACAATAGGTGATAATTTGTGAGTACAAGCATCCTTCATGTAAAACCAATTTGCAAGCAGTTGTGCCCAAACCCACACAGCTCATGGGTCCCACCATCCTGAAAGGGGGGGCTTGTATGTTCAATCAAGTTGATCAAATGAGTGTCCAGTCTATACTGTTGTAGTTTCACCATTAACCCCAATCTAAGCCCTTACATTCTACCACGCCCCCTCTTCCACAGATTGTTCCCTAGGCTTAGAAAAGGGGCACAGGTGGATGAGAAGCAAAACACTCTACTTTCTCTGGAGCTGATGTCTTGGTCTCTAGTCAGTTCTGGCTGTTTTCTTTCATGGGCTGCCAGCTTGTCCAGGCTTAACCTTTCGATCCTACTAATGAAGCACATGCAATTAGATATTTAGGTATTTAAACAGTATAATATATAGCCTTTTGATCCTACTAATGAAGCACACACAATTAGATATATGGGTATTTAAACAGTACTAATTGATATGGTAGGTTACTTTGGTATAGACACAGATGTTTGGATGGTATGTCAATTCATGATCTACATTTTCTTCTGTCAAGTTTTTATTGAAGCTTTGTGCATTTCATACAAAATTTCCAATCAAATCCCATTCCTCCTTCCTTGCTACCATCACCCCACCAGAGCTCATGCATTCTGCCAAACATGTTTTTCATCTTTTTCTCAGTCTCTTTTAAAATTTTTGATGCAGAAGTTTACTGTTTAAAGCAGAAGTTCACTGTTTCAGTCAGTTCTCTGACCCAGTCTTTGATGTTGTTGTTGTTGTTGTCGTTGTTGTTGTTCCTTCCAATTTGTATCACCCC
Organism: Rhizomys pruinosus; assembly: GCA_009823505.1. NCBI lineage: Eukaryota > Metazoa > Chordata > Mammalia > Rodentia > Spalacidae > Rhizomys > Rhizomys pruinosus. The sequence goes on along the minus strand of VZQC01007756.1, from coordinate 338,650 downwards.
AAAAGATGCACATCTGCATGCCACATATGTCTTTTAGCATCTTCAGCTTATGATTTTTTAAATTAGGCTGAAAGATGTCATGTTTGAAGGCTCCTCCTTGGCAAGCCCAAACAATCATCAGTCCCACCCTTGTGCTCCACAGTGGGGTTTTCCCTTCCCATGGTCACCCAATGAGGCCCAGTAAGCACCACGTCCTGTCTTGATGCTCCTGTGCTGTTCTCCATGATATAGCCTGGGTAGTCCAACAACAACAATCACAACTCTGAAGAGGCTGAAACCCCGGTAGTAGCTCAGTCCACAAGCTGGATATCTCAGCAGTCCCCCTCTCACACTGAAGGTTGGAGGATTCCTGGAGAGACATGAGTCTTCAGTCCAAATCGGAAGATTGAAAAACTGTGTCTCATATCTTTAAAGGATGGCAAAAGCAATGGCAGCCTTGGGATAGCTGCACTTGTCAGTAAGACAGGCAAAACAACTGTGCTCTTTTTTTTTCTTTTCCTTTTTTTCCCTTTTTGTCTTTTTACTAAGATCTCATTTTATACCTGAAGTAAAATTTCTCAGGCCTTAATAATTATTTAATTCTGGTTATACTTTCTTTTTGGACGCTTAAGGTCACACTGTTAGCCCAGATTAACCAAAGTTTTTGTTTTCTCAAGGTCAGTTGAGGATCCAGTCCTCAGATTTTGGAAGGAGAGGGGCCCTGGCTCCTTTTGGCTTTTCATTTACCATTTCCATCTACTCGAGGACAAAGTCAGGTCTTGCTAGACCAGGCTTCCCTTTTTGAAGCATGCACAGACTTTCCTCTATATAGGCTGGACACTGGCTGAAGTCTCATTAGTGGATCTCCAAGACCTCCCTGCATAGGAAGACTGGTGACTCACATTTGCAGGACATTTCAAGAGATGTCCCTATACATAGTCCCCTGGCACTTAGTTGACCTATGAGGGCAAGGAACAAAGTTATCCCTTAGGACCCTTGGTCAAATTGGTATGAGCATTAAGTATGGTCATTAAGCATCCAGAAAGGCTAAGTTACACCAGCCTGATACTTATTTTCTGGTTATACTTTCCATTTGGATGTTTAAAGCCACACACTAAGCCCATATTAACCAATGTTTTTGTTTTCTCTAGGTCAGCTGAGGATCTGGTCCTCAGGTGTCACTCAGGTTTTTTTTGGGGGGGGGGAAGGGAGGGAGCCCGTGGCTCCTTTTGGAGAGTTAGTTTTCTTGAGGGTATAATGGCGGATAGTTTGGCCAGGCTCTGTTGGATGGATCACGGAACACCCAGGTATTACTTTGAGTTACGCTTCTTATATTTATTTAAATAATTATATAGTATCCATAAAGCCACATTATATATATAGTAATATTATATATAGGAGAAGAGAGAAGAGAAAGAGAGAGAGAGAGAGAGAAAGAGAGAGAGAAAAGAAGAAAGAGAGACGATAGATAACAGTAGTGTGGTGGTTTGAATGAGTGTCCCCCATAGGCTCTAGGTATTCAGACGTTTGTCTCCAGTTGGTGGCGCTGTTTTTGGAGGTCTTGGGGTGTGTGGCCGTGCTGGAGGAAGTGTGTCACTGGGGGCAGGCTTAGTGAGTTTTAACAAGCCTCGTAGTCTACAGTTGCTCTCTCTCTGCTTCCTGTGCTCTTTGCGAGATGTGACCCTCAGCTTGCTGCTCCAGCCGCCATGCCTCTCCAGCCGCCATGCCTCCTGCCACAATGGACTCTAATTCCCTGGAACCGTCAATCGTAAGCTCAAATAAACTCTTCCTTTAATAAGTTCCTTGGTCATGGTGTTTTATCACAGCAACAGAAAAGTTACTAATACAGGTAGATAAGGTAGTGAGGGGCTATAAATATAAAAATATGAATAAAACATATTAAGGGAAATTCACAAAAGTTCAATAAAAAATGAATAAATAAATAAATGAAAGAACAAAGTCAAATATGCTGATTAGATGGAAAATAGTATTTTGAGTGACCGTATAAGTACTTTGAAAAGTGACTGTATAAGTACTTTGAGATGTGAAGAGAACTCATGAAGAAGTTTATCCCAGATCTGACATAAAATTTCCAATGACTTCCACTTATCTGCCAAGCTAAGAAATTTAAATTAAGGATAGGGAAACTCTTTGTTTATCAATACTGATTTTCACACCATTGGGGAGAATTATAATTCTGATCCCTACTTGAAATCAGGTCAGTCATAAGAGTGGCTTGAGTTGATTAAATGTGTTGAACACTCAAAAAACAAGGGGGTGTGTGCTTAGCCTTCATTGAGCTACCCATGTAAATATCTTGTGGGAGATGGTTACAGAGAGGATGGCATGTGTATATGTTCTGAGAGAGGCATGAACATAGCCATGATGAAGCAAGTGTAGCTCTGCTGAGTTAGATGAGGTCAGGAAGATAACGCAGGGACAGGCCTTCCTGGACCTTGTAGGAAATTAAAAGTATTCTAGCTTCTTCTCTGAATGAGAGAGATGGTGAATCACTGAGGGAAGAGTTCTGGGTAAAAAATGAGACAAGTTCTGATTTGAAGCTTCCTTGACATCACTTGCCTCTGCTCACCTTCATTTCTACTCTTTTCTCATCACCTGTCCAAGTTCCTTGATTTCGTCATTTCCCCAGTGATGATTCATTTTGTCAACATGATTGGATGACGAAATGCTCAGTAAATTACTAAAAACACCTTTAACTTTTTCTGCAAGGACATTTTAAGAGATTACTAGATCATGCGGACTCTTCCTAGTACATGGTTTAATCTATTCTTAGATTCCAAACCTTGAATTTATTATTGAGAGATGGTGGAACCTCATCCCTTATTAGAGGAAGTGGGTCATTGAAGGCAACTATGGGGGGGAGTATATCTTGTCTTGGTTTCTTCCTGTTGCTGCTGTCTGTTTCCTGGGCACCATAATGTCATCTCCTCTGCTCTGCCATAAACTTCGTGGCATGATAAACTGAAGTCCTGAAGCCATTAGCCAAAATACACCTCTCCTCCCTTAAGTAGTATGGAGTATAGCCCTAATTTGGTTCAACTTTGAAATCTTGAACTGAAGTATTATGATTGCAATAGTTTAAACATGCAGTTTCTTCATTCTAATTATACTTTCTCTTTTACCTCATGGCACTATGGAGATCTTTCTGAATATCTATTCCTGCTGTCTTCCTCTCCTCATAATTTCAATTTCTACTACTTTTTAATTATTAATTTATTTTTTGCATATGTATGTGTGTGTGTATTCTTGCCTCAATGAACATGTGGAGGTCAGAGGACAATTTGAAGGAGTCGGGTTTTCTCCTTCTACCATGGGGGTCCTTAGGATCAAACTCAGGTCGTCAGGCTTGGTGCCAAGTGCCTTTAGCCTCTGAGCCATCTTGCTGGCCCTTTTAAAAATATGTGTTATTTTTATTCTTCTTTTTGTTTTTTTTGTTTTTTTTTTTAATTTATTTTTATTGATGCTTTGTGTATTTCATACAACATTTTCCAATTCAGTTCAGGCATATATCCCCTTCCCTTCCCCCGACCCCACCCCTACCCATCGCAGATCGTGCATTCTGCCGTAAGTTTTCTGCATCTTTCTCTGCTTTTTTGTTTTGTTTTGTTTTCATTTTTTTTTAACAATAGGTGATAATTTGTGAGTACAAGCATCCTTCATGTAAAACCAATTTGCAAGCAGTTGTGCCCAAACCCACACAGCTCATGGGTCCCACCATCCTGAACAGCAGGGAGGGGGGCTTGTATGTTTCAATTCAAGTTGAACAAATGAGTGTCCAGTTATATTGTTTAGTTCACATTAAACCCAAACTAACGCTCTTACATTCTACCGCGCCCCTCTTCCGCAGATTGTTCCCTTAGGCCTTAGAAAAGGGGCACAGGAAAATGAGAAGTCAAAAACCCACTACTACTGTCTCTGCAGCTGATCTCTAGTCAGGTAATTTTTTTATTTCTTTTCATAGTTGTTTTGCCATTTTTCTCTTGTTCATTATTCTTATACACTTCCTCATAATTTATAATTTATTACCATTTTCGAAAATCTAAGAACATAGATCATAAATACTAAGCACATATAAATCTTGAGGGCTGGAGAGATGGCCTAGTTAGTTGGAGTTAAGAGCTGCCGACTGCCTGCAGAGGACCCGGGTTTGAGATTCACCCAGCACCCACGATTGGCAGCCTTGAGAACCGGTTCTTTTGACTCCAGTTCCAGGGAAGAATCATGAGCACCCTCTCTGAGCTCCCGGCACTGCACAACATGGCGCACAAACTACATCAACATGTACATTCACACACATAAAAAAACCAAGAAACAGCCGGGTGTCGGTGGCACACGGCACTTTAATCCTCAGCACTTTGGGAGCAGAGGAAATGGGATCTTTTTTTTTTAGTTTAAACAACATGTCTGGTAATTACAATGAGTTTCAACGCTGGAGCTACAGGGAGACTCCGTCTCAAAAAGACAAAAATAATTAATCCTAAATAATAAATAATAATAAGTAATACATATATACAATTAATAACATAAAAATAAAAATTTAACAATAAATAAATGAAAATTTAAAATGCAGAACATATTCTGTTGTTTTATATAATTTTATTATTATTTGCGTGTGTAGATTGAAGGTGTACTGTTCTGCACTGCAATTGAAATGCCTCCGTGTCGTGCAATGCTCGGGCAGAGGTCAGAACGGGGTGTCGGATTCCTCCTGGAACTGGAGTTCTTCCTGGGAATTGGAGTTTTCAGACCGGTTCTCGGCACACCATGTTGGGTCTGGGGATGCGAACCCGGGATCCTCTGTAAGAGCGGCGGTCAACGGCTCTTAACACACTAGGCATCTCTCTTCTCAGCCCCAAAAAAATAGTAATATTCTTAAAGAATTTCTTGAGCATCCTCCTTAGGTAAACTATCATATCATCTGCAAAAACAGGGATTATTTGACTTCCTCTTTTTCCATTAGTACTCTCCTTAGATTCTCCTTTTCTGCCTTATTGCCCTAGTCAGTGTTTGCAGCACTATATCATTTGAAGAGGAGTGGCAATAGGGGGCAGGCCTTGCCAAGGTCCAATCTTTAGGGGAAATGCTTCTAGCTTTTCTTCCATTTAGATGATGTTTAGGTTGTGGGTTCTTTGTAGATGGCTTTGGTTAAATATTTGACGAGGAACTTTCCCTTCAGATCAATTCCCACTAAGATACTTTAAACACTAAGGGATCTGATCTTTGTCAAAGGCCTTTTCTGCATCAATTGAACCATGATTGGTTTGGACCTCTTTTTTTTTTCAGTCTCGACTTATGTGTTTTATGAATATTTTATGTTTATGCTATATTGTAACTCCTTGCATTCTCTGGTATGATCCAACTTGATCGGATGGATGATATTTTTTGAATGTGGGTTCAGTATGTTATTTAAGTAAGTATTTTGGTTTGAGAATTTTTTCATCTATTATTCCATAAATTGAGATGGGTCTTAAGTTTTTCTTTTTGCTGTCCTTTGCCCCTGGTTTGGCTATTAAGTGATTGCTGGCTTCATAAAGAAATCTGGGAGACTGTTCCCTCTGTTAGTTCCTTCTTAAAAGTTTGAAGTAGTAAAGGTTATACAGAACGCGTCCTTTAAATGTTTCATAGAAATCTTGTGTGTAAACCATCTGGTGCCTGGGCTTTTTTTTAGTTGGGAGGTTAACTGTCAAATCTCTTTCTTGGTTAAGCTTTATTGTTTCCAAGGATTTCATAATTTCATCCCATTCTCTTAGGGTTTTTTCAAACTTAGTAGTAGAGTAGGTAGGTTTGATAGCAGTTCTTACTCCTAGTGATTTTTCTAACCATTCATGTTGTTGCATGTTTTTTCCCTTTTTTCATCACATAATTACTATTTAATTTGAGTTGCTCTTTCTTTCTTTTGGATTAACTGGGCTAGAGGTGCTACTATTCTTGTTAGTACCTGTTTTCAAAGAACCAGCTTTTGAATTCATTGACTTTTTTTGTATTGTTTTCTTGTTTCTCTCAGTTTCTTCCCTTGCCCTATTATTCTCTGTTATTTTCTTCCTGTCTGTTGGGTTTAGGGTCCATTTTTCATCTCTGTCTCAAGTGTGTTAGCTGCAATGTTAGTCATTTTCTTAGTCCCAGTTATGTTTTTTTTTTTTAATGTATACACTTAGATTGCTTTAAATTTCCCTCTTAGGACTGCTTTTAAGTATCCCACAGGTTTTTTTTTTTGTTTTTTTTGTATATTTCTTTTTGTATTTTATTTCCATTACTTTTTATTTCTTCTTTATTTCTTCACCTTGACCCTTCATTGTTCAGGATGTGTGTTTAGTGTATTCTCTTATGTAGCTAGTTTGGGCTTATTCTTTTCGCTTAATATTTTGAGCTTTATGCACTTGTGGTATGTATAGAATGCTTGGAGATAATCTTCAAATCTTTTGTGTATTTGTGAGTTTCTTTTGGTCGCCAGTCATGTGGGTCGATTTTGGCCCAGATTGTTTCCCATGGGGCACTGAGTATGAAGTATATTCTCTGGTGTTGTTAGGTAGGGAAATATTAATGTAGATGTCTGTGAGGACCATTGTTGTATTGTTCAATTTCTCAATGTCTCTTCTAGTTTTATTTTTTTTGTTTAGATTGTCTATCCAAGTGTGTGCTCTGTGGGGTGATTGAAATCACCCCACTACTAATGTTGCTGGGATCAATCTGTGATTCTTGAAGAACCTTGCCAGAATGTGTTTATATTGTTTGGTGCACCTGAGTTTGAGTGCATATAAACATTTAGGATTTGTGAGTCTTCATGGTTAATGTTCCTTTGATAGGGATGTATTGGCCCCTTTTGTCTTCTTCTGATTGACATTTACTCATGAGGTTCTATTATTGTCTGATATATACTTTAGCAACTCCTGCTTTGCTTTTTGGTAAGCATTATGCTTGGAATAATTTATTTTTCATCCTTTCACTTTAAGTTTGTGTGTCTGTCCTTGAGGATGAGATGGGTTTCCTTGTAGCAGATAGCTGATTTAGTATGATTTTTTTCTTAATCCATCCTCCCAGTCTATGTCTTTTATTGGATGGGGTTAGACCATTAATATCCAAAGGTTTATTATTGAGAGATTTGTTCCTTTCTTTTCAAACTTATATTTTGTTTGCATTCTCATGGTCTAGGTTTATATTTATGCATGTTATGCTTTTATTTTAGTATCTCTCTTTAGTCTGCTGGGGATAGTTGCTCCATTTCCTCTTGACTTCTAATATTTTTTTTTTTTTGATTTTTTTTATTATATAATATATATATGATAATGCGGTGATATACAGTGTTTTAAAGGATCTTATCTTAAATAAATAACAACCAGTTAAAAAAAAAGAATAATAAATAAATATTCCTCTTCTAATTTATATATTTGGGTCCCATTGATAGAAAACCATGTCTCAACAGCCCTCTAGAAAACAGATGAAAATCTTAAAGCAAATGATCTTAGCAAGCAATATAATACATTCCTCAGTGTTAAACCAGTCTGTATCATACTCCAACCCTTCAAACTGTATTCCTAGCCTTCAACCTGTATTCCTCAGTGTTAAACCAGCCTGCATCATACTCCGACCCTTCAACCTCATTGATATTACTGTCTTTCTGAGAGGATGTCTTTGTCCCATTTCATGGAGAAAATAGAAACTTCCAGAGCCTCAATTCTTTTGTTGTTTTCTCAAACCTAAAGGAATGTGTTTTAGTACTGATTGTGTTCCTTTCTCTGGATCCCTTAAAAGTTTCATGGATCTTCAACATCTTATTCATTATTGGTTCCTTTCAAAATACAGTCTCTTTTGTCTCTAAAGACTTCTTCAGCTCTATATTTTCCTCCTCTGTCTACTTGCCTGTGTTTTCTTTCACAGCGTGAATTCCCTTAAAAGAACTCTATTCAGCCTATTTTCACTTGTTCACTTTCCACTCACTTCTTTACTCCATTGAGATCTTATTTCTCTGCTTTTGAGAAACATATTTTGTCAGGGGCACCAATGATTTGCTAACTGACAAATTTCATGAAAGTTCCTCAGTCTTTTACTTTATTCATTGTATCTAAGTCAATTTCTATTACTTCTCTGCCTGAAAATGTCTTCCCTTGTACTATGCAACACTGTTACTTCTTGATTCATTTTGGCTGCTTCTTGAGGTCTTTCTCCCGGACCTGAAATATGAGTATTCCCAGCAATCTCATTCTTCATGCTGCACAGTTTTCTTGACAAATTTATAGATGTTTGTAGTTCTACCTATTATCCACACATTTATGATGACTTGATATATACTTCTCAAACATAGATGTCTTTCCTGAACACTAGATTTATTTTTCTAAAGGCTCATGGGCTCTCTTTATCTATAAATGCCAATGTTAATATGTCCAGAACTAAACTTGGCTTTTTATATTCTCTAAACAAGACACCTGAATCAACCAGGGTTTCTCTCTTCTCATACCCCTTCTACTTAGGCTCAAATTCCCCCAGGTCTACCTCCTAAATCTCCAAGCTCTTGCTATGTATTTGCTCTTTTGCATGTCAACTGCCACTGCTTTTGACTCTCATCATTTCTTATCTGGACCACTACGATGTCCAACTGAGTTGCCTGGATTCATAGCAGCCTCCTTTAAGTTGTCTTCTTGGACTCAGGAAATCTTTCTACCATGAAAAGTTTGCCATGTTACTTAGCTTTCCATGTGCCTCTGAGACTTATAACAATGCTTTGCAAATGGCCCATCATGGGTTTCTGTTGGTTCTTGAATGAAGTTGGTTGAATGGATCATATAACAAGGCTAAAATCCCTAATTGACTAGTGAAATCATGTCTTACATCTTTTTACCAATCTCTGAACAACTGAGGTTTTTCTACCTTGTGACGGGAAGAAAAAATAAAGCAACCAAAAGAATAAAAAACGCAAAAAAAGTATCAGAAAAATCATAAAATTAACAAAATAAAATATTAATATACCATTCCTACGCAGTACTAAAAGAGGAAGATAATAATAAGGACTCATATATAATCCTTATTGTGAATTCATCGTAGGATCGATAGATAGCTTTTATACTAATAGCATTGCTCTATCGATTGTTTTGCACTTTCTTCTATGTCCTTCTTCGGAGCGGTTATGACTTGCATTTACTGTAATCAGAAGAAAAGTTTGATTGTCATTGATATTGACCCTAAAAACGAACTCTAACAAGTTTACCGTTTATTGGGAATGGAAAGAGTATTCTTTTTTGTTAAAAAGCATTAAATGAGGCCTAGGGCATGGGATGGCACACGCCTTCAATTCCCCAGCACTTTGGGGAGGCACATTGTTGCCTGAGAAGGAGGCCTAACCTGGTTCTGCATAGTGAGTTCCAGGCGTTTTGGGGCTATAGGGAGACCTTTGTCTCAAACAAACCAAAAAAAACACCACAAAAAAAAAACAGAGAGTAGGAATGCTCACATCCGAATTGTACCTGTGACATGTATCCACTTGATACATATTAGTTTCATTAAAATCCTGTATTAAAGCCTCTCACAGCTCGATGTGACCTTGGTAACTGTTCTAAGTTCCTTCCTCTGCCATTTAGGCTTTCCACTGTGTCTGTCACAGAGAGTAAATAAATAACTCTGCCTGAAAAACAACCATAGTCTTGATATAGGCACCATCTTTGATCAGCTTCATAAATTAAGCTGCACATCCTTCTATAAATTGAATTTTCTACTTAACATCATCTCTTAATATTTTTCCCACAACAATTTAAATAATACTTCAGAACTATATAAAATAGTACCAGTGTATCAAAGATCATTGCATTTTTATACTTACTAAAATAAAATTGTTTCCTCAACCAGATCTGAGAGAGCCTTAGGCCATCCTGTTGAGTGTTGATGCTGTGATCCCCACAGAAACTGATTTTCAATAAGGTCTTAGTCTGAGAGCAGCCCATGCGCCCTTATTTTCTTTTTGCCAGATATTGTGTGAGCTGTAGGCTTTTTCCATTTTCATTTAGGAAAGGGAGATATGCACACTCTCTCCTATAAACAAAGTCCTGATTTGTCCAGCTTTGAAAACTTTGTGAATGAATGAAATCTGTGGCAACACCAGGACTTAATCTCTAGTGCTATTCCCCTAAGCAAATTTTTTTTAAACTTTTTTTTTAAAAAAAGATTGTTGGAACCACTGGTATCTCTAGGTGTAAGGACGCCCTCTTTCTTCAGCCCAGGCTCGTGGCTCTGGTGGAGATTCTGCTCCTTCTCCAGGGGTGAATAGTCTATGTCGGCTTCTCAGCTTCTTGCAGGCAGCTTCTGGCTGGAGAGATAGCCTAGCGGTTAACTAGAAGCACCGACTGTTCTTGCAGAAGGACCCAGGTTCAGAACCCCAGCACCCAAATTGGGTGGCTTTTTAAGAAACCGTTCTATTAACTCCAGTTCTAGGAGAACTCCAGTTCCAGCGGGAATCTGAGACCCTCTTCTGACCTCTGCGGGTGCACAGAGCCTAACATGCAGACAGTAATTCATAACAACATACAAAAACAATAAAATAAAAAAATAACTTTTTTTCAAGTCTAGTGTCTCCCTGAAGCCCCAGCTGTCCTGAACTCACTTCGTATAGAACCAGGCGGCCTTGAACTCACAAAAGACGGCCTGCCTCTGCCTCCTGAGTTCTTAGGCATGCACCACCATACCAAGCATGCATAATTGTTTTAAAATCTTTTTTTTTTGTTTTTCAATTACTCTTATTTTTTTCAATTTTTTATACAATAAGTAATAAGTTATTAGTACAAGCATCCTTTCATGTTAAAAACCAAACCCAGAAAAGAAGGACTACAAGAGACCTTTCCCACTCAGCCTCAGAAACAATAAAATACCTAGGAACCAAACTGGCAAACTATTTTTTTAAAAAAATTAAAACCATTTGCTCGGCGTGGTTGGCACACTTCTTTAATCCACTTGGGAGGCAGAGGCAGGTGGATCTTCTGTGAGTTCAAGGCAATCCTTTTAGTCTACAAAGTTTCTCAGGCCAGCTAGGGCTTACAAGGAGACCTTGTCTCAAAAAAAAAAAGACCAAAAACAAGAAATCTATGGAGTCAAAGCTCAGAGCTGGGATTCAGATTTTCATCCGGTTCTCATTCTGATTGTCTTGCCAGTTTGCAGCATGACATTTGGCAAGTCTCTGAATATCCCTTGTCTGAGCAGGGTAAGGCTGATATTGGACCGATGGATCTTTCAATTCATTTCAATCGGTGATGCTTAGAATCTTTGATGCCAGAAGGCAATCGCGGCATGAAAGATAAGTGAAGGGCATGAGACGAGTGTATGTATGTGTTGCATGTGTATTGTGAAAATAAAAATCATTATATACACATACAGAGCTGTCATAGAAGTAAAAATTAAAAGAAAGCCATTTTTGGTTTTACAAGAAAGGAATCATGTAGAGAAGATATAGACTGTATAGCATGTTCTAACTTATGTTCTTGTATAGCAAAACTATTTCAGCAGAGAAATGGCAATAGCCACTAAAGCATTTAGAATAATGACATGCACAAAGTAAATGGTCAATAAATAATTTTATCATTTACAATTAAATAAAATGTCTTCTTATTTAAAACTAAATTAAGGGAAAGGAGGATATTGGGGTAGGGCTTTTGTGAGCTCTATCTCTGGCAGAATGGAATCCCAAAGATTCTAACCTTGGAAGAAGATAAATGTTTTGTTCAAGTTCATGAAAACAACACCAAAACCTGTTCAAAGTGCTTTATAAATGTGCTGTGTTATCATTAATTAAGTCTATTTCCTTAAACTCCCATAGCAGAAAGATAAGTAGAAAGAGGTTTTTCGTCAATATATTGTGGGACAAGTCAGCATCAGAATTGTCTGAAGTTGGGAAGATACTATTATTTGCTAGGTAGAAGAATAAGAAGAACAATTATTTGGCTTGACTATTACCACATGATCTATTGTCTTTCCATTGCTGTGAAATAACACTCTGACTGACACACAACTTGGGGAGGAAAGATGCTTATTCAACCCATACCTCCTGGGTCCACAGTTCATCACTCAGTGAGCCCAAGGCCAGGACTCAGGGGCGACCCTAGGACGGCAGGTAGTAAAGGCACAGTGCCATGAGGAGGTGCTTTACTGGCTTGCTCCCCGGCCCGGTGTGCCAGCCCTTGCGCTCTTATACTGCACACGAATAACTGCCAGGTGGGTATGGCACCACCATAGTGGCTGGGTCTTCCTACATCACTCAACAAATCAAGACAATACTCCACAGACGTGCCACAGGCCAGTCCAAAGGAGCAATTCCCCAATTGAGGCTCCTCAACCCATGATTGTCAAGTGACACTAAAGCTACAGGCACAGCACATGACTGTGGTAGCAACATTCAGGAGGTTCAGACAGGACAATTGTTAATTCAAGGCTAGACTGGGCCACACAGCAACTGTCAGGCCAGCCTGAGCTATCCCTCAATTTGACATCTTTTTCTTAGAAATGAAACAATCCCAGGGCTGGAGAGATAACCTAAACGTTAAGAGCACCGAGCGTGTGCCCTGCAGAGCGACCCAGCGTTCGATTCCCGAGGACAAGCATCCCACAGTGAAAGGGGCAGGACTGAGAAACTGGTTCTATGTGTAGAACTCCAGTCCTAGAAATGAATATAAGGAAGGGATAATGCGTTACCACCTGGCCTAACTTAGAACACTTCCTCCGCTAGTATTGATGACAACGTAAAAAATTTAATAAGACGTCGCTCTCTAAGCCAAAAAAAAGCCCCACTTCGATCCAAAGAATGCCCACAGAACAACCACCAATGCAGACCATATGCAGTCGATTAACATAAAAAATAAATAAAAATTTTTAAATAAAAAGGAAGAGTCAACACAAAACGAGTTTTAGTCCCTAGGCATGGAGGCACATGCCTTAACCCCAGCACTGGAGTGTGCAGAGAATAGGTAGGGCAAATTTCGATCTTCTCCAATGAGTTCAATAGGGCACAGAGCATCATCCTAAAGAACAGTTTGGATTAGATATAATTCGTGAATCGCAAATCTATCCACCAGACCCTACGGCATCATCTAAGGGATATTTTATTTAAAGTTAGAGGCATCCATTTCTCCATCAGAAATAAACTAAATAAATAATTAGATAAAATAAACATAAGAGTTAAATAAATAGGTACATACTCAAATTTAAACCAATTGGATAAAAATATATAATAGGCTATTATGATGAGTACAATCATAAAGAGACCATTTCAGAAGCGAAGACATAAGCCCTTTAGTAACTAGTACTAACTATACCCATATACATCTTTTTGTATTTTGCTTTGCTCCAGGCTTTGTAGCCTATGTAGCCTGGTGGATGTAGCACCACTATTCAGGAACTATTACTTTTTGCACAAACACACCCATCATTGTTTAAGGAAGACACATCAAAGGTGAAAGTTGGTATACACTTAAGAAAGAGGTCGATTTCTTTTGAAAAGAACTGTACAGCTGGGGTTACTTTCGTCAATGTCAGCCTTTTTATTAATGTAGCACCAAGCTCAGGTGTGAACAAGCATTGGTTGGAGGATTCTATTTGCACTTTTGTATCCTTGAGAGCTCATTCAGGAAATAGATAGTGAAATCTCACGTCAGCTTCAATAGTATTAGAGGGGGAGAAGATTGGTTATGATATTTGACAGAAGGAGATCCGAGTTGTACAAGGCACAATTGACCTATGTTTTCTGATGTCCTTGTAGACTCTCAGATATGGTGTAGTTTCCAAATTAAGGAAGAGCTATGGGTCTTTACAAAATGTTTGGTTATTATATAGTCATTTGGATTTTCTAATGTGGTGATTCGTTGTGGAGTCTTGGACCTAAGTGCTTTATCCTATGCCCAATTTCTTCTTCATCACATATCGCTCCAAGGAAACTGCTCATTCAGTGGTTCTTATGGTTCGTAAATGAAATTCGTTCAGGCAAGAGAGTCTTAGAAAACGAGTAAATCAGTATTCGTGATAGAGGCCCTTCGAGGTAAGATCACTTAGCTCCGATACATTTGTGCATAAATTCCTTAGAGATGACCAGCTGCTTACTTTTCACGTGCGGTGTATGCAATTGTCGAACTATGCTTTATGATTCTCTTGTGAATTGTTGAAGCCTCCATGGTGGGTAAAGGGAGAGTAAGCCACTGCTTAACCACCAGAAAAAAACAAAGTGTTCCGTAGAATCACTAAGCTATGTGTTAGGACTAATTGCTAAAAACTGGATACGTTGAATTCTTATCAGTGTTGTTCACTATCATAACAGCTGGCGAACATGTAGTTCCATTGCAGTTGATCATGGACACATTTGGACCAAGCACATATCAGCATAGGGAAAAGTTGATAAAGATGTTATCAGGTCTTTCCTGTAAGCTAGAGCAGGGAGGCAATTACAATCAACTAAAACGCTGTAATCCGTTTTAGACGTTATAAAGATGTCCGTATGTCTGGGGAAGGCACTTGGATGAGCGTAACCACTTGCCCATTTCTTAATCCAACGTTCACGTAAAAAGAAAACGACGTGCTCTCCGCAGGGAACTTGGTGGGTGTGCCATTTCTCTCTATTCCATGACGGCTCACAATATATAATAATATGGCAACATCAACTTAGTGGGTATCTTTGATAGGAATAGTAAGCATTGCCTCAACATAAAATTGGCCTGCATCGACGCTATACCCCTCTGCCATCAGGAATGACAGCTTGGTAAGGAAAGTATGAATTTGCACAATTAAAGCAGCCCGCAGTGGCTATGACTGTCAGGCGCGCAGCTGGACTGATATTTCAACTTAGTTTTTGACTTTTGAATAGGGGGAGTAGAGATGAGGTCTAGTACTGGTGTCCAAATTGGTGGTGAGCACAGACACGCTCTTGTCAAGATCCGTTTGCGCAGGGGTTTGCATCCCCTGCAAACCATCATGGCGTCTGTATAGATAGTAGCTCATGCGTCGAAGGAAACTTCCAGTCACAGGGAGAGAATCGACGCCTCCTTTCTTCTGGGGTTACCACTCCGCCAGGCACATATAGCATGACACCACGACATGGTCAGAACCTGACGAACACGCTAGGTGCACAGACCGTGCCATGTCAGGACCAATGTAGCGACAGTCTTAATCACATCAGATCAAAACAAACAAAATTAACAAAAACAAAAAAAGAGATACTTAAGGAGGTTTCTTTACACTGCTTCTCTATCAGGTGGGGTGCACGGAAGTTTTGCATTTCCTCACCAGCACGGCAATGGGTGGGTCTTATTCCTGTTGCCCCACAATCTCTTCCGAGCAGTTTTGGCTAGTCATTCGTTTCTTGATCACAGCCCTCGTCTTTAGCCGAGCCATAAGAAGATGAAATCTGTCAGTTTTGTTTTCTTGATTGTCATTTTAATCTCCTATGATAGTTTCATGGTGTGTGAATTTGGGTGTCTTAAGCTCGTCTGCATCGTATGGTAGGGTTCTGTGCCACCCTGTGTGTTTCACGTCTGCCTGAATGCCGCTGGGCGCTGGGAGGTCAGGAAGAGATGGCTGGGCCACTAGGCCAGATACTTGCGTGGCTGGGATAGGCGTGTTGTTCTCGGATTTCCCCACTGGAACTGGAGATTCCCTCTCTGGAATTGGAGTTAACAGATCGGTGTTCTCAGCCGCCATGTGGAGCCGGGTTCTGGGGACTCAAACACCGAGTTTGTCCTCAGCAGACTAAGGCAGTCCCATAGTGGGTGCCGCAATTCTCTTAACCTCGCGTATAAACAGGAAGCCCTCATAGTTCACCCAGAGACCGGCAGGCGACACTGCCAACGTTATGTTGTTAGGGTCAATCTCTCGCAGCCCCGTGCTTCAAAGTTGGGCGGCGATTTTAGTTTCATTCCTTGACGCTTTAATATTTTAGCTTAATGCTGAATTCTTTTTAAAGCTGTTCTGCACCTACATCTTTACTCTTCTTCATTGTGTAGAGAGGCCTCCTGTTCATCTTTACTTGTGACCCTGAAATTGCCTCTTTCGAAGGACGCCTTGCAAGGTGCATTTTTACGACGTCTGTTATTTTATTTTTATGAATATATTTTTGTTCTATTTGATGTTTGTGTTATGTGTGCATACACCATTTCTCCAGGGTTCAATTAGGACATAGCCCCCCCCATTCCTCCTTCGCCTCACTCCTACACCTTTTTGACATTCCTTGCATATGGTGCCGTTCATACACCATCTTGCATTCTTTCTCCACTCTCTTTTGAAAAGTTCTTCTCCTGCAATGTTAGCAGATTTTCATTCGTTATTGGGGCATAATTTGTTACTTGTATAAAGATCATGTTCTTCGATGCCCTCTATCGCTGTGATGATACAAAATGGGGAAAGTACTTATTTTATTAGTGCCCCCCTCGCAATTATTATATACCGCTCCCAAAAAATATGCCTGACCTATTATAAACATCATTATATATTACACTTCAAGACACTTATGAGGTCCTCAGGAATAAACCTTGTCATTTCTAAACTCCCAAAATCATGATTGGGGAATTCACATTTTCCCTATAATATTATATTACTTCATAAAAATATTGAATATATACTTCTACCCACATACATTAATTACCATGTCTGAAAATAAATAGAAAGTTAATTCTATAACTTGTTAAGGGATTCACAACATAAGAGTTATTATTTTTATTTTATTTATATTTTATTCCATATAAATTATGCATCGTGATATACATGATATAACCTTACATAGCAAGACTGAACGCACACCCTCCTACATTAGTCTCCACGATGTGAAGAGATAGGTTACTCACCAAGTTGGCCGCATGACACATCCTCCCTAAATCCTCGCACAGAACAGTCTCTTCTGATTGCAATAGAGATCCCAGCGAGAGTGTGAACTCACGAGCTGGTGAAGTAATCTCCCGCCAGGCAAACTGATCCCGTGTTTGTAAAAGTCAAGATAGTCACCACTCTTCTCCAAGATTTTTTCATAATACCAGTATGTCAACATTTTACAAAATAATAAAAGCATTCTATTTAATAAACGTTGGTATTGATAGCCTTATTGGAATGGCAATCATTATCAGTACGACCATGAAACGTCAACTAGCAAGATTCAGGTATATTATCACTCCTCCATATCCACGTATGACACCCTACCCCACACACCCACCACGCTATTATCTCGTCAGCTAATATCCTCTAGTTGTATATCCTGAGTTAGCCACATTTCTCAGCTTAAGAGATGGCTGTCTCTCGCGCTGGTCTGAACTGGCGGATTCCTTTATCAGAACCATCATTTCTGCATGCAATTCGGCTCCTCATTTGCTTTTTCATACTTTTCTGTGGGTGTTGTATTTGCTGTTTTTGTATTTGGATTGTGGAATGTACAATGTGGTATAAGGAGGGTCAATCTTATAGGAACGTATAGAATAGCTATAGCAACTGTCGTGAGAGATTATTGTAATAGCACATGAGCGCGCCTTCCTTATTGCGACTCCACTACAGGTAGGACATGGAAAGCTACAGCAATATGGTTTTTAAGGCGGAGGGTAAACAGCTAGGGTTTTTCGCTTTTGTAGTCAGTTTTCCCTTAATGCAACTCCATTCACAGGCTTACGCTATTAAATTTTCAGGATGCCGAAAACACTTGGAGAGGGTAGATGGCACTCACCATGATGTGTCCAAGCATGAATGCCTGGCCAATGCAAACTGAGACTTAGCCCCACTAAGAGTCTGAACATTTGGGAAGCTGATAACACTTCTGCTTGAACCCCATTTTAAAATCGTGTTTTGATTAAGCCCAAGTTTGAGTCCTTGTATCTTTGCTGACGATCCCTGCTGTTCACAATTGATGAGTAGGAACCGTGCTATTTCCACACTCCATCACTTGAGATTTTGGGGGGAATTTATATTATCAGCACATCNAAAAATAAAAATAAAATAAATAAATAAAATTTTAAAATAATAATATTCTTTTTTTATTAATTTTATTTATTTCTGTGTGTGTATGAATGTACTGTCTGCATGCAAGTTTGTGCACCCGTGTCGTGCAATGCTGCAGAGGTCAGAAGAGGGTGTCGGATTCCCCTGGAACTGGAGTTCTCCTGGAATTGGAGTTTCAGACGGTTCTCGGCCACCATGTGGGTGCTGGGGATCGAACCCGGATCCTCTGTAAGAGCGGTCGGCGCTCTTAACCACTAGGCCATCTCTCCAGCCCCAAAAAATAGTAATATTCTTAAAGAATTTCTTGAGCATCCCTCAGGTAAACTATCATATCATCTGCAAACAGGGATAGTTTGACTTCCTCTTTTCCAATTAGTACTCCTTTAATTTCCCTTTCTTGCCTTATTGCCCTAGCAAGTGTTTCAAGCATTATATTGAAGAGGAGTGGCAATAGGGGGCAGCCTTGCCAGGTTCCAATCTTTAAGGGGAATGCTTCTAGCTTTTCTCCATTTAGGATGATGTTGGTTGTGGGTTTGTTGTAGATGGCTTTGGTTATATTGAGGAATGTTCCCTTCAGTCCAATTCCCACTAGAACTTTAAACATGAAGGGATGCTGGATCTTGTCAAAGGCCTTTTCTGCATCAATTGAAATGATTGTGTGATTTTTGTCTTTCAGTCCATTTATGTGTTTTATGATATTTATTGATTTATGTATATTGAAACATCCTTGCATCTCTGGTATGAATCCAACTTGATCGTGATGGATGATATTTTTGATGTGGGTCAGTATGTGATTTGTAAGTATTTTGTTGAGAATTTTTACATCTATATTCATTAATGAGATGGGTCTATAGTTTTCTTTTTTGCTTGTCACTTTGCCTGGTTTGGGTATTAGAGTGATGCTGGCTTCATAGAAGGAATTTGGGAGATTTCCCTCTGTTAGTATCCTTCTGAAAAGTTTGAGTAGTAAAGGTTGTAAGACCTCTTTAAATGTTTCATAGAATTCTAGTGTGAAACCATCTGGGCCTGGGCTTTTTTTTAGTTGGGAGGTTAACTGTCAATCTCTTCTTGGTTAAGCTTTTTTGGTTCCCAGGATTTCAGATATTCATCCATTTCTCTTAGGTTTTCAAACTTAGTAGTAGAGTATAGGTTTTGAAGTATTCTCCTATGATTGTCTACATCTTTATCTGTTGTGATGTTTCCCTTTTCATCACAAATACTATTAATTTGGAGTTGCTCTTTCTTTCTTTTGGTTAACTGGGCTAGAGGTCTACTATCTTGTTTACCTTTTCAAAGAACCAGCTTTTGAATTCATTGACTTTTTTGTATTGTTTTCTTTGTTTCTATTTCATTGATTTCTGCCCTGATTTTTGTTATTTCTTCCTGTCTGTTGGGTTTAGGGTCCATTTATTGTTGTCTCTCAAGTGGTTTTAGCTGCAATGTTAGATCATTTGTTTGTCCCAGTTCTGTTTTTTTTTTTTTAATGTAGACACTTAGGGCTATAAATTTCCCTCTTAGGACTGCTTTTAAAGTATCCCACAGGTTTTGTTGTGTTGTATTGTCTTTTGTATTTAGTTCCAATGAATACTTTTATTTCATTCTTTATTTCTTCCCTGACCCATTCATTATTCAGGATGTGTTGTTTAGTCTCCATCTGTACTTGTAGCTAGTTGGGCTTATTCTGGTGTTAATATTGAGCTTTATTGCACTGTGGTCTGATAGAATGCTTGGAATAATTTCAATTCTTTTGTATTTGTTGAGATTTCTTTTGTGTCCCAGTATGTGGTCGATTTTGGAGAATGTTCCATGGGGCACTGAGTAGAAAGTATATTCTCTGGTGTTAGGGTGGAATATTATGTAGATGTCTGTGAGGTCCATTTGTTGTATTGTTCAATTCCAATGTCTCTCTGTTTATTTTTTTTGTTCAGTTGATCTATCCAAGGGGCTCAGTGGGGTATTGAAGTCCCCCACTATTAATGTGCTGGGATTAATCTGTGTCTTGAGAACCTGCAGAATTGTGTTTATATAGTTTGGTGCACCTGAGTTTGGTGCATAAACATTTAGGATTGTGAAGTCTTCCTGGTTAATTGTTCCTTTGATAAGGATGTAATGGCCCTCTTTGTCTCTTCTGATTGACTTTACTCTGAGGTCTATTTTGTCTATATTAGAATAGCAACTCCTGCTTGCTTTTTGGTAGCATATGCTTGGAATAATTTTTTTTTCATCCTTTCACTTTAAGTTGGTGTCTGTCCTTGAGGATGAGATGGGTTTCTTGTAGAAAGCATATAGATGGATTTTGTTTCCTAATCCATTCTCCCAGTCTATGTCTTTTGATTGGGGGGTTTAGACCATTAATATCAAAGGTTATTATTGAGAGATGTGTGTTCCTTTCTTTCAACTTATATTTTGTTTGCATTCTTGGTCTAGGTTTATATTTATGCTGTTATGCTTTTATTAGTTTCTCTCTTTAGTTGCTTGGGGATAGTTGCTCCTTTCCTCTGAACTTCAAAAGTATGGATTCTTGATTTGACTGATAATATGATATACAGCTGTTTAAAGGACTTTCTGTAATTGTAATGAACAGCCAGCTTGAAAACCTTAGGAATAATAATCAAATATTCCTCTTCTTTTTATATATTTGGGTCCCTGAGTAGAAAACCAGTCTCAACAGCCCTCTAGAAAACAGATGAAAATCTTAAAGCAAATGATCTTAGCAAGCAATATAATACATTCCTCAGTGTTAAACCAGTCTGTATCATACTCCAACCCTTCAAACTGTATTCCTAGCCTTCAACCTGTATTCCTCAGTGTTAAACCAGCCTGCATCATACTCCGACCCTTCAACCTCATTGATATTACTGTCTTTCTGAGAGGATGTCTTTGTCCCATTTCATGGAGAAAATAGAAACTTCCAGAGCCTCAATTCTTTTGTTGTTTTCTCAAACCTAAAGGAATGTGTTTTAGTACTGATTGTGTTCCTTTCTCTGGATCCCTTAAAAGTTTCATGGATCTTCAACATCTTATTCATTATTGGTTCCTTTCAAAATACAGTCTCTTTTGTCTCTAAAGACTTCTTCAGCTCTATATTTTCCTCCTCTGTCTACTGCCCTGTGTTTTCTTTCCACAGGTGAATTCCCTTAAAAGAACTCTATTCAGCCTATTTTCACTTGTTCACTTTCCACTCACTTCTTTACTCCATTGAGATCTTATTTCTCTGCTTTTGAGAAACATATTTTGTCAGGGGCACCAATGATTTGCTAACTGACAAATTTCATGAAAGTTCCTCAGTCTTTTACTTTATTCATTGTATCTAAGTCAATTTCTATTACTTCTCTGCCTGAAAATGTCTTCCCTTGTACTATGCAACACTGTTACTTCTTGATTCATTTTGGCTGCTTCTTGAGGTCTTTCTCCCGGACCTGAAATATGAGTATTCCCAGCAATCTCATTCTTCATGCTGCACAGTTTTCTTGACAAATTTATAGATGTTTGTAGTTCTACCTATTATCCACACATTTATGATGACTTGATATATACTTCTCAAACATAGATGTCTTTCCTGAACACTAGATTTATTTTTCTAAAGGCTCATGGGCTCTCTTTATCTATAAATGCCAATGTTAATATGTCCAGAACTAAACTTGGCTTTTTATATTCTCTAAACAAGACACCTGAATCAACCAGGGTTTCTCTCTTCTCATACCCCTTCTACTTAGGCTCAAATTCCCCCAGGTCTACCTCCTAAATCTCCAAGCTCTTGCTATGTATTTGCTCTTTTGCATGTCAACTGCCACTGCTTTTGACTCTCATCATTTCTTATCTGGACCACTACGATGTCCAACTGAGTTGCCTGGATTCATAGCAGCCTCCTTTAAGTTGTCTTCTGGACTCAGGAAATCTTTCTACCATGAAAAGTTTGCCATGTTACTTAGCTTTCCATGTGCCTCTGAGACTTATAACAATGCTTTGCAAATGGCCCATCATGGGTTTCTGTTGGTTCTTGAATGAAGTTGGTTGAATGGATCATATAACAAGGCTAAATCCCTAATTTGACTAGTGAAATCATGTCTTACATCTTTTTACCAATCTCTGAACAACTGAGTTTTTCTACTTGAGGGAACCATCTGTAATCAGAAGAAAAGTTTGATTGTCATTGATATTGACCCTAAAAACGAACTCTAACAAGTTTACCGTTTATTGGGAATGAAAGAGTATTCCTTATGTTAAAAGCATGAAATGAGGCTAGGCATGGTGGCACACGCCTTCAATCCCAGCACTTGGGAGGCACATGTTCCTGAGAAGGAGGCTAACCTGGTCTGCATAGTGAGTTCCAGGCGATCTGGGGGCTACAGAGAGACCTTGTCTCAAACAAACCAAAAAAAACACACAAAAAAAAACAGAGAGTATGAAATGCTCACCGAATTTGTACCTGTGACATGTATCCACTTGATACATATTAGTTTCATTAAAATCCTGTATTAAAGCCTCTCACAGCTCGATGTGACCTTGGTAACTGTTCTAAGTTCCTTCCTCTGCCATTTAGGCTTTCCACTGTGTCTGTCACAGAGAGTAAATAAATAACTCTGCCTGAAAAACAACCATAGTCTTGATATAGGCACCATCTTTGATCAGCTTCATAAATTAAGCTGCACATCCTTCTATAAATTGAATTTTCTACTTAACATATCTCTAATATTTTCCCACACAATTAAAAATACTTCAGAAACTATATAAAGTACCAGTGATCAAAGATCATTGCATTTTAACTACTAAAATAAAATTGTTTCCTCAACCAGATCTGAGAGAGCCTTAGGCCATCCTGTTGAGTGTTGATGCTGTGATCCCCACAGAAACTGATTTTCAATAAGGTCTTAGTTCTGAGAGCAGCCCATGGCCCTTATTTACTTTGCCAAATTGTGTTAGAGCTTAGGCTTTCCATTTTCATTTAGGAAAGGGAGATATGCACACTCTCTCCTATAAACAAAGTCCTGATTTGTCCAGCTTTGAAAACTTTGTGAATGAATGAAATCTGTGGCAACACCAGGACTTAATCTCTAGTGCTATTTCTCCCTAAGCAAATTTTTAAACTTTTTTTTAAAAAAAGATTGTTGGAACCACTGGTATCTCTAGGTGTAAGGACGCCCTCTTTCTTCAGCCCAGGCTCGTGGCTCTGGTGGAGATTCTGCTCCTTCTCCAGGGGTGAATAGTCTATGTCGGCTTCTCAGCTTCTTGCAGGCAGCTTCTGGCTGGAGAGATAGCCTAGCGGTTAAGAGCACCGACTGTTCTTGCAGAGGACCCAGGTTCGAACCCCAGCACCCAAATGGTGGCTAAGAACCGTCTATAACTCCAGTTCTAGGAGAACTCCAGTTCCAGGGGAATCTGAGACCCTCTTCTGACCTCTGCGGGTGCACAGACCTACATGCAGACAGTACATTCATACACATACAAAAACAAATAAAATAAAAAATAACTTTTTTTTTCAAGTCAGTGTCTCCCTGAAGCCCCAGCTGTCCTGGAACTCACTCTATAGACCAGGCTGGCCTTGAACTCACAAAGATCTGCCTGCCTCTGCCTCCTGAGTGCTAGGATTAAAGGCGTGCACCACCACGCCCGGCTAAACTATTTTTTTTTGTTTTTCAATTACTTCTTTATTTTTTTCATTTTTTAACAATAAGTAATCATTTATGAGTACAAGCATCCTTCATGTAAAACCAAACCCAGAAGAAGGACTACAAGGAGACCTTCCCACTCAGCCTCAGAAACAATAAAATACCTAGGAACAAACTGGCTAAACTATTTTTTAAAAAAATAAAACATTGCCGGGCGTGGTGGCACACTTCTTTAATCCACTTGGGAGGCAGAGGCAGGTGGATCTCTGTGAGTTCAAGGCCATCCTAGTCTACAAAGTTCCAGGCCAGCTAGGGCTACAAGGAGACCTTGTCTCAAAAAAAAAGACCAAAAACAAGAAATCTATGGAGTCAAAGCTCAGAGCTGGGATTCAGATTTTCATCCGGTTCTCATTCTGATTGTCTTGCCAGTTTGCAGCATGACATTTGGCAAGTCTCTGAATATCCCTTGTCTGAGCAGGGTAAGGCTGATATTGGACCGATGGATCTTTCAATTCATTTCAATCGGTGATGCTTAGAATCTTTGATGCCAGAAGGCAATCGGTATGAAGAGTGAAGGGGATGAGAGAGGTCAATGATGTGTGCATGTGTATGTGAAAATAACAAAATTCATTATATACACATACAGAGCTGTCATAGAAGTAAAAATTAAAAAGAAGCCATTTTTGGTTTACAAGAAAGGAGACTCATGTTTAGAGAAGATAAGTACTGTAAGCTGTTCTAACTTATGTTCTTTGTTAGCAAAACTATTTCACAGTAGAATGGCAATAGCCACAAAATTGCATAGAATAATGATATGCACAAAGTAAATGGTCAATAAATAATTTTATCATTTACAATTAAATAAAATGTCTCTTCTGTTAAAAATAATTTAAGGAAAGGAGGATATGGGGTAGGCTTTGTGAGCTCTATCTCTGCAGATGAATCCCAAATGATTCTAACCTTGAAGAAGATAAATGTTTTGTTCAAGTTCATGAAAACAACACCAAAACCTGTTCAAAGTGCTTTATAAATGTGCTGTGTTATCATTAATTAAGTCTATTTCCTTAAACTCCCATAGCAGAAAGATAAGTAGAAAGAGGTTTTTCGTCAATATATTGTGGGACAAGTCAGCATCAGAATTGTCTGAAGTTGGGAAGATACTATTATTTGCTAGGTAGAAGAATAAGAAGAACAATTATTTGGCTTGACTATTACCACATGATCTAGTTTCTCTTCAATTGCTGTGACAAAACACTCTGACTGACACCAACTTGGGGAGGAAAGGGTTTATTCAGCTCATACCTCCCGGGTCACAGTTCATCACTCAGTGAGCCCAAGGCAGGAACTCAGGGCAGGACCCTAGGAGGCAGGAGCTAAGGCACAGGCCATGGAGGAATGCTGCTTACTGGCTTGCTCCCCGGGCCCATGCCCAGCCTGCTTTCTTATACTGCACACAATAACCTGCCCAGGGTGGCACCACCCATAGTGAGCTGGGCCCTCCCACATTGCTCAACAATCAAGACAATACTCCACAGACGTTGCCACAGGCCAGTCCAATGGAGCCAATTCCCCAATTGAGGCTCCCTCAACCCATGTGTGTCAAGTTGACACTAAAGCTATCTAGCACAGCACATGACTGTGGTAGCAACATTCAGGAGGTTCAGACAGGACAATTGTTAATTCAAGGCTAGACTGGGCCACACAGCAACTGTCAGGCCAGCCTGAGCTATATAATGACATCTTTTCTTAGAAATGAAACAATCCCAGGGCTGGAGAGATGGCCTAACAGTTAAGAGCACCGACTGCTCTTGCAGAGGACCCAGGTTCGATTCCCAGCACCCACATGGCAGCTGAGAACTGTCTTTAACTCCAGTTCCAGGGGAACCCGACACCCTCTTCTGACCTCCGCAGTATTGCATGACACGGGTGCACAGACCTACATGCAGACAATACATTCATACACATAAAAAATAAATAAAATTTTAAAAAAGAAATAAAACAGTCCCTAGGCATGGTGGCACATGCCTTTAACCCCAGCACTGGGAGGCAGAGGTAGGCAAATTTCTGTGAGTTCAAGGCCAGCTTGGTAATAGTGAGTTCCAGACCAGGCAGGGTTAGAAAGTGAGATCCTCTCTCAGATAAATAAATAAATAAATAAATAAATAAATAAATAAATAGCAAATAAACCAATAAATAAATAAATCATGCTATTTATTGAGATACAATCATAAAGCGAGCAGTGTACTAGTCACATCCCTATACATTTTTGTTATTTAGCTTCCCAGTGTACCTATTAGCATGATTATTCTTATACTTTTACAAACAAGAAGACACATTCAAAGGTGGGTAAGCGGCTTGGTCAATGTCAGCTTTTTATTAATTGGTGAACTAAGATTTGAGATATGCTTTTTGTCATTTGAAAGCTCATTCACGGTCAAGTATTAGAGGGTGTCAAGCACATTGCCTTGTTTTCTAGTCCTGTACTTCTCAATGTGCATTCAAATAAGGAGAGCTTGCTAAAATTGATATTGCTGATTTAGTGGTTCTGGAGTCTGACCTAAGCTTCTGCATTTCTCACAAGCTCCAAGGAACTGCTCATTCAGTTGGGTTCATGAGAGGCAAGAGGATAGAGGCCTTCTGGAGGAATATCCTGCCCTACATTTGCCCTAGAGATGACCACGCCTGCTACTTTGCACGTGTATGGCATGTCACTATTTGCTTTATGATCTCTGTGAATTGTACCTCGTGGAGGTGCATGCTGTGAATGCTTAACTTGGAGTGGGAACATGGGAAGCAATGAGTAGAGCTACAGAATCATCTCCACTTGGCCGTTGTCTGAAGAGCACTGAAAAGTCGGTGCTCTTCTCCAACAAATAAAATATTGATTAGTGTACCCGTAAAAATAAATGTAAAGCAGCCTGCCCACTATGAGGGTGGTCCATTTGGTGTTCCAGACAAGATGGGGAGGAGGGAGAGAAGGGAGCTAGCTGGCAGGCAGGCAGGCTGGCTGGCTGGCTGGCTGGCTGGCTGGCTGGCTGGCTGGCTGGCTGGCTGGCTGGCTGGCTGGCTGGCTGGCTGGCTGGCTGGCTGGGCCTCATTCTTATGTTAACAAAGCCCTGATTCCAGACCGCAGCTGCTGCTTATGTGGAGGCTCGGGCCATTCAGAGCTGCTTGCTTTATGAGTGCCAGACCCTCAGAACAGGTGCGGCCCCACTTGTTATTTTGCACAGTCCTGACCATTCAGACAGGGAGCTGATTATCGCTGTGAATCAGGGATTACCACTGATTTACCAGCTTCTCCTGAACAAAGAGGCCAGCCTTCAGACAGCTGTCGCTTCTGGACACAGTGAGGCTGACTACACTGAGAAGGCCAAGCGGGCCTAAGAGAGATGGGTTTGCACTGGAAGTGGGACAGAGGACAATAAGACACACGTAAGCACTCTGGCACAGGTCAAAGTGCCGGTGAATCAGAAAGCTTGCAACTTTAAGCCTACAGTCCTCAAGCAAGACATGAAAACCTATTGAGATGTCCCTGGACACTTTTTTTTTTCTGGTTCAGGGGTTGTTGCCCTGAACCCTAGCAGAGAGCAGAGGAAGGCCAGCTAGATAGGCCAGATCGTTTCCTTTCCTGCTCAACCTCAGAACCAGGCTTTGAAAGCAAGGAAATTAGCTTGCAGTCTCAAAAGTCACAGAGAGAGAGAGAGAGTCCTTTAGCTCTGTGCTTGAGAAGTTCAACATGGGAAGGAGGCAGCCTTGATTCTGGATCTTAGTAGGATTATTTCTCCATAGCATTTGCTTTCTTCCAGCCTTGGATATGTCCCCTCTCCTACAAGAATAATGACAGTAACTTTCCTCATGGTGCTGTGAGTAGGATTTGTCACTTGCAATAATGAAAGCAAACACTAACAGAAATACTGAGGACTGGGCACTCATAAATTATACAGTATAATTCAGTAAATTCTCAAAATGGCTCTCCCAAAGGCAAATTCATAGCATCCCCCGTCACTGTGAGTCTACTTAAGTCCCCCAGGCTGGCTTGGAACTCATCAGTCTTCTTGCCTCAGCCCGCCAATGCACTGTGATTGCAGGCATGCACCACTATATCCTTCTATTTTACCCCCCATGGTAGAGAAACCAAGGGTTAAATGGGTTAAATAGCTTGCCCTAAGTATGCAGCTAGTAAGTGGTAGAGCTGGGAACTGAACACATGTAGTTTAATTTAGAGATTTTCTCCTTATTCATTTTGTATTACTTTACAAACTCAGATTATGCTTCACAATGGCAATCCTTGGGAACTGAGGGTGATTATGATTTACTAAACTGATCTAGTCTCACTCTCTCAGTAATTGTCCAAAAAGATGAATATATATATATATATATATATATATATATATATGCACTAAAACAAGCCTCATAAATTATTAGTGATAAAATCTAGAGGGTTAGTACACTGATAGAAACTATTGTATTTTCAACTTTATGACTGAAACTTTTCTTAATATCGTGGAGATCAAAACCACAAATCACTCAGAATTTAAATATGTTGCTAAATTATGTTGCCAAAAAAATTACAAGCCAAGCAATTTAACTTAAAACCTAAGATGGGTGTGATGGTATATACCTTTAATCCCAGCACTGGGGAGGCAGAGGCAGGCAGAACTCTCTGTAAGTTCAAGACCAGACTGATCTATATAACAAGTTCTAGGCCAGCTAGAGCTAAAGGGAGAGCCCATCTCAAAAAGACCAAAAAAAAGAAAAGCAAACAAAAACAAAAAATATAAATTTATATTTTATATTGTTGGCTAACTAGTGATTGCCGAGTTTAGTAACTACTTAAGGGAATGTATAGAANGTGCTACATTATTTTGAAGTGTGTGTAGAAATAAAAAAGAAACAATGGAAGGAAACAAATGTTTTCTTTTCAAAAATCAATTGCATTATTTTATGTCCCTATTTTGTTTATTTTCTAATTTTTTTATTTTTTATTTATTTTTTGTGTATGAGTGTACTGTCTGGATGTAGGTTTGTGCACCCGTGTTGTGCAATGCAGCGGAGGTCAGAAAAGGGTGTCAGATTCCCCTGGAACTGGAGTTAAAGACGGTTTTCAGCCGCCATATGGGTGCTGGGGATCAAACCCAGGTCCTCTGCAAGAGCAGTTGGTGCTCTTAACCTCTAGGCCATCTCTCCAGCCCATGATCTAATAAAAAAAAAAAAATCTGCCGGGCGTGGTGGCGCACGCCTTTAATCCTAGCACTCGGGAGGCAGAGGCAGGCGGATCTTTGTGAGTTCAAGGCCACACTGGCCTACAGAGTGAGTTCCAGGACAGCTGGGGCTACAGGGAGACCCTGTCTCGAAAAAGCCAAAAAAATTAAAAAAAGAAAAAAATATTCTTCGAGAATTCCATGCATTTACATAATAAGCTATGATCAGGCTCAGATCCCCTCAAACTCCCCACAAATCCCAAAGTGACCTTCCAAACTTCATGTCATTTTCTTGAAGCTAGGCTAGCAGCCAGCAAACCCTCATGATCCTCTGTTTCCATCTTACATAGTGATAGGATCACATGCATGCCCACAGTCCCATCCAACATTTTACCTGAGTTCTGCGTATTTGAACACAGATCTTCATGCTTACACAGCATGAAGTCTTAAACTGCTAAGTCATCTCCCTAGCCATTATTTTAATTTTGAAAATTTCAGTGAATGTATTGATTGTACCTGGCACTGTGTTACCTGACTACATTGTCACAGAAATACAGACTATGTCCTCTCCATCTCCCTTCTAGTGACTCTTCCCCTCCCCCCGATGTCCTTTACTCCCCTAATCAGTTTCATTTTTACCTTTATGTCATATAGACATATATGATTTTAGGTATCTAGAAAATCTAGAAGCCTACATATAAGAGAAAACTTACAATATTTGTCTTTCTGAGACTGGCTCAGATCATTGAATGTGATTATTTCCAGTTGTATACATGTTCTTGCAAATGATAAAGGTTCACTATTTATGATTGGAAAATATTCCATTGTGTATACATACCACTTTTTTCCTTATTCATTTTCCTGTTGTTGGACAGATAGGGTAGTTCCATAACCTGACTATTTTGAGTAATACTGCAACTAACATTAATGTGTAAGTATCTCTGATATGATAAGCTCCAATCTTTTGAGTATAAGCCTAGGAGTAATATAGCTGGATCATATGGTAGATATTTTTAGGCTTTTGAAAAGCTCCATACTGACTTCCTAGTGGGTGGACTAGTTTACATTCCCACCAGCAGTGTATGAAAGCTCCCTTTTATATAAATATTCACTAGCATTTCAACAGCTAGGCTTTCTATTCAAAAGTGAAGATACTACAGGCCCCAAAACCACCCATAAGCCACAGTGTTTAAAGCACTTTAAAATTTTAATTATTATTATTTTTTTTGTCTTTTCGAGACAGGGTCTCCCTTTAGCCCCAGCTGTCCTGGACTCACTCTGTAGACCAGGCTGGCCTTGAACTCACAAAGATCCACCTGCCTCTGCCTCCCAAGTGCTAGGATTAAAGGCATGCACCACCACGCCCGGCCTATTTTTTTTTTTAATTTTATGTGTATGAGTGTTATATCTGCATGTGTGTAACTGCACCTGTGTTGTGCAGTGCCCATGAAGGACAGAAGAGGGTGTCAGATCTTTTGGAACTGGAGTTTTAGATGGTTGTTAGCCGCCATGTAGGTGCCAGGATTTGAACCCCAGTCTTCTGCAAGAGCAGCCAATGCTCTTAACTGTTGCACCATCTCGCCAGCCCCTAAATTTTTTTAAAATATAGATTCATTGGAATTTGCCAAGACTTAACAGAGAGCCCCTTTGTATAACCTTCACTCAACTTCTGCCAGTGGTTACATGTTACATTACACTTGTACATATGAAACCTGGACAACTGCATTTGGTAAAGCATGTTGTGCTGGATAGCTTCCGTGTCAACTTGACACACCTGGGTTGAGGGAGCCTCAATTGGCTCCATTGGACTGGCCTGTGGCCAGGTCTGTGGAGAACTGTCTTGATTGTTGAGTAATATGGGAAGGCCCAACCCACTATGGGTGGTGCCACCCTGGGCAGGTTGTTATGTACAATATAAGAAAACAGGTTGAGCATGGGCCAGGAGCCAGTAAGCAGCATCCCTCCATGGCCTGTGCCTCAGCTCCTGCCTCCAGGTTCCTGCCCTAAGTTTCTACCTTGGGCTCCCTGAGTGATGAACTCTGACCTGGGACATGTGAGCTGAATAAACCCTTTCCTCCCCAAGTTGGGAGTGTTTTGTCACAGCAATTGAAGAGAAACTAGAATACATGTGTATATATAGTTCTATAATATTTGGTCACATGTCTGAGCTTGCATTTCTGACAACACTGTTGTCCAGAATTACTACATCCCAGCAAAGCTCTGCCACTTGCTATCCCTAAATTGTCACAACTTCTCTCTCTAAGCCTTGAAAAACTGTCCCATCTTTGTAATTTTTGTGAGTTCAAGATTTTGATATAATACCCAAGAGACCCACCCAGGTTTTTGCATCTATTAATAACTTTTTCCTTTTTATCACTGCCTACTCTTTCACAGTATATATATACCAGAGATTCTTTTTTGAGACAGGGTCTCCCTATAGCTCCAGCTGGCCTGGAACTCACTCTATAGACCAGGTCAGCCTTGAACTCACAGAAATTCGCTTGCCTCTGCCTCCCAAATGCTGGGATGGGATTAAAGGCATGTGACACCATGCCTGGCTTAAAGACGGTTCTTAGCCCCCATGTGGGTGCTGGAAATCGAACCCGGGTCCTCTGCAAGAGCAGTCAGTGCTCTTAACCACTGAGCCATCTCTCCAGCCCACCAGAGATTGTTTAGCAGTAACTTATTGCAGGTAGTTTTTGTCCTTTATGGTTTGGGGCTATTATAAAGATTGAGATTATGAACAGATTTTTGGTTGCTGTAGAAGATTTCATTTTTCAGGATAAGTATTATCTAAGAGTGTGATTTGTAGGAGATAAGGTTAATTCATGTTTATCTCTTTGGGAGTTTCCCTATAGCCACAGCTGGCTTGGAACTTGCTGTGTAGTCTAGGCTGGCCTTGAACTTACAGAGATCCACTTGCCTCTGCCTATGGAGTGCTGGGATAAAAGGTGTACGCCACCACACTCAGCAATTCATGTTGATCTTTATAAGAAGCCGTCAAGCTGTTTTCCAGAGTGGCGATACTACAACCTACCCAGATTTTCTGTATCCTTGCTAATACTTCTTTTTTTTTTCAAAGCCAATTTTTTATTGAAGCTTTGTGCATTTCGTACAAAATTTCAAGTCAAATCTAGACCTGTGTCCTCCCTGCCCCCCACCCCACCAGAGCTCATGCATTCTGCCAAACATGTTTTTCATCTTTTTCTCAGTCTCTCTAAAAAGTCTCAGTGCAGAAATTTACTGTTTCGAGCAGAAGTACACCGTTTCAGTCAGTTCTTTGACCCAGTCTTGTTGTTGTTGTTGTTCCTTCCAATGTGCATCACTCCAAAATATGCATATATGCATGCCACATATATCATAGGTTTTAGCATCTTCAGCTTATTTTTTTTTTTCTTTATTAGGCTGAAAGATGTCATGTTTGAAGGCTCCTCCTTGGCAAGCCCAAACCACCATCAGTTCTGCCCTTGTGCTCCACACTGGGGTTTTCCCTTCCCATGGTCACCAAATGAGGTCCAGTAAGCACTGCGTCCTGTCTTGATCTTCCTGTACTGGTCTCCATGATACAGCCTGGGTAGTCCAACAATGGCAGTCTATACTCTGAAGAGGCTGAAACCCCAGTAGTAGCTCAGTCCACAAGTTGGATGTCTCAGCAGTCCCCATCTGGCACTGAAGGTTTGGAGGATTCTTGGAGAGACATGAGTCTTCAGTCCATATTGGAAGGTTGAAAAGCTGTGTCTCATGTCTTTGAAGGATGGCAAAAGCAGTGGCAGCCACAGGGCAGCTGCACTTTCCAGTAAGACAGGCAAAACAACTGTGCTCTTTTTTTTTCTTTTTTTACTTTTTGTCTTTTTACTAAGATCTCAAGTTTTATACCTGAAGTACAATTTCTCAGGCCTTACTATTTATTTATTTCTGGTTATGCTTTCCTTTTGGATGTTTAAGGCCACACATTTAGCCCAGATTAAACAAGGTTTTTGTTTTCTCAAGGTCAGTTGAGGATCTGGTCCTCAAGGGTCACTCAGGTTTTTTTTTTGGGGGGGGGGCGCGCTAATATTTCTTAATGTCATACACATTTTTAGTCAATTTGATAAGTGTATGTGGTATTTTGTTGTATTCTAACATTTTATTTATTATCTTTATTTTATATGATGTGTGTATGGACTGCATGTAGTTAAGCACAGCAATGTCATGCAGTGATCACAGAGGTCAGAAGATGGTATCAGATCCTCTGGAATTAGAGTTATGGATGGTTGTTAGCCACCAAGTGGGTGCTGAGAACTGAACCCTGTTCCTCTGCAAGAGCAGCCAGTGTTCTTAAAGGCTAAGGTATCTCTCTAGCCCCTTTTGTTGTATATTTAAGATTAATTTTCTAAATGTCTAATGAATGATGTTGGATATTTTATGTGTTTTTGTCATGTACATATGCCACTTCTGTGAAATGTATACTCAGAACTTCTGCTCATTTTGAGATTAACTTCTTTAGTTTTTAATTGTCAAATTTTGAGAGCTTTTATATATTCTGTATACTAACAATTGGTCAGATATATGGTTTACAAAGATTTTTCTCTTAATTTTTAACACATCTTCTCAATAAGAGCAAAATTTTAAAATTTTACGAGGTCTAACTTGTCAGTTTTTCGTTTAGACGTTATACTTTTCATTTCAGGTCTAAGTATTCTTTACCAAGATCTGGGTTCCTGAGAGTGTCAAGTGTTACCTATATTTTATCCTAAAACTTCATAGTATTATGTTCTCTCTCTCTCTCTCTCTCTCTCTCTCTCTCTCTCTCTCTCTCTCTCTCTCCATTAAGGTGCTGAGGATTGAACAAATGGCCACATGTGTGCTTGGCAGTCACTGTACAACAGAGGTATATCCCAAACTATGATTTACTTTTAATTCTCTGATCTTTTGTATGCTGGTTTTTGCATGATTTGGGGGGAGGATGTTGTTCTTTTTGAGACAGGGTCTCCCTGTAGCCCCAGCTGGCCTGGAACTTGCTATGTAAACCAAGCTTGCTTTGAACTCACAGAGATCTGCCTGCCTCTGTCTCAGGAGTGCTGAGATTAAAGGTGTGTGCCACACCACACTCAGGGTTCATGAGTCCAATTGCTGCAGTGTCATTTGTTAAAAAAAAAAGAAATAAAGTTTTCCATCCAATTGTTTTTGAATATTTGGCAAAATCAATTTTCCATACAGGCATAAATTATTTCCGAGTTATTTTTAATTTTTTTACTTTTGTTTTATGTGTATTTGTTTTGCCTGCATGCAAGTTCACCTGTGCTTTCGACACCAGTGGAGGCAAGAAGAGGGTGTCAGAGCCACTTGGAACTGGATTTCCAGAGGGTTGTTAGGCACCATGTGGATGCTGGGAACTAAACCTCTGCAAGAGCAGCCAGTACTCTTAATCAATGAGCTATCTATCCAGCCCCTATTTCTCAGTTATTCTATTCTTTTGATCTATATATTTGTCTCTTCATAGATACTATTCTCCTTTGATTATTTTAGTCTTGTTAAAAACTTTAATATAGGGTGAAACAATTATTTCCACTCTATTTTTTCAAAATCATTTTAGCTCTGCCAGCTCCTTTTTCTCTCCAAATATATTATAGAATAACACTAATTATGCACATAGAGATCTTCCTAAGATATCAACAAGAATTTCACTTAATGCATGTGTCAATTTGGGGAGAATTGACATTTATAATATATTGAATTTCATTTATATATTTGATTTCTTTTATTGTCGTTTTTGATTTTTAGAGTAGGAGCTCTAATTTCTTTGTTTAGATTTCTGAGTAAATACTTCGTGATTTAGTGATTATGAATTTTATACTTTTAAGTGTGGTTTTTACCTCTTCAGTAGTCGTATACAGAAAGGAAGCAGGATTTTTTATGATTACATTGTATCCTGTAATCTTATGAACATATTTCCCTCAAGGAACTTTTCTTTTTATCTTTTTTGAAACAGGGTTTCCCTGTAGCCCCAGCTGTCCTGGAACTCAAAAAGATCAGCCAGCCTCTGCCTCCAGAGTGCTATGATTAAAGGCATATGCTACCACGCCTGGCTTTCAAGGAACATTTTTAATTTTTTTTATTTCTTACTTTTTTTAATGTGTATGAGTGTACTGTCTGCATGTAGGTTGGTGCACCCGTGTTGTGCAATGCCTCGGAGGTCAGAAGAGGGCATCGGATTCCCTTGGAACTGGAGTTAAAGATGGTTCTTAGCCGCCATGTGGGTGCTGAGAATCGAACCCGGGTCCTCTGCAAGAGCAGTCGGTGCTCTTAACTGCTGAGCTATCTCTCCAGCTCCATCAAGGAACATTTTAAGACATTCACTCTTTCTTTTGTACATTCACTCCTTCCAATGAGGATTGAGCCCAGGACATTATGTATACCATGGAGCTACATTCCCATTCATCTTTGACATTCTCTATGTAGATGCTTGTGACTCTGTAAATAGACATGTTTTATTTCTTCCTTTCTAGTCTATATGCAGCTTATTTTCTCTCTTATTTCACTTAATAGCTACTCACAGAATAGCAGTGATAAGAATAGAATCATTGTCTCTTTACAAGTCAAAAGGAAAAACATTCATTCTTTCCCAATTATGATGTTAGCTGTGCCTTCATAAAAATCCAAGTGTCAGATAAGGTAAATATTTAAAGAACTAAATGCATTGACTTTTACTGTATTCACAGAATTTTGAATCTACCATTATCCATTTTAGAGCCTTTTCATTATGGCAGAAAAAAAAACGACATAGCCCTTAGCCATCAACACCAAATCCTCAGTATCCTCCATTCCTAGACTATTACCAGTTTAATCTGCCTCTTTAGAACTGACTATTCTGGCCAATTTGTAAAAATACAGCCATACAGTGTACAGTAGTGATGACTACATTCTTTGATTTAACATAATGTTTTTAAGGTATGTACATGTTGTAATGTAGATCAATATTTCATCTCTTTTTTGTTGTCATATATTATTCCATTGATTATACATACCACATTCTGTTTATCCATTTATTAGTATTATTTTAACTTGTAAGCTGTCATGTTTCTCATTTTATTGGGTTATAAAACAACAAGAGTTCCTTATATATTCTAGATGTAGTCTATTATCAGATGCGATTTGTGAATATTTTCTGCCATTCTATGGGCTGTCTTTTCATTTTCTTGCTTGTTTGATGTAGTACAAATTTTATTTTATTTTATTGATGTCTTATAATTTATCTATTTTCTTAGCTTGTTTATGCTTTTAGTGGCATTTTAAGAGATGGTTCATTAATTTTAGGACATTAACAGTCATACCTATGTTTTCTTCCAAGAATTTTGTAACTTTTCTCTGCAAATTTAATATCTTATCAATTTCAACAAAATAAGAAACTGAAACTTTGGGACTGGAGAGATAGCCTAACGGTTAAGAGCACCGACGCTCTTGCAGAGGACCCGGGTTCGATCCCCAGCACCCACATGGCGGCTAAGAACCAGCTGTAACTCCAATTCCAGGAGAACTCTAATTCCAGGGGAGTCCGAGACCCTCTTCTGACGTCTGAGGCGTTGCACGACACGGGTGCACAGACCTGCATGCAGACAGTACATTCATACACATACAAAGATAAATAATAATAAAAAAAAATTTTTAAAAAAAGAAACTGAAACTTTGACAGGATTTGTGTTGGATCTATAAATGAATTTGGAGAATATTACCATCTTCACAGTACAAAAACTGCCAGTAAATGAGCACAGGATGTCTTTCTGTGTGTTTAGATCTTTAATTTCTCTCAACAATGTCTTGACCTGTTCTGATTACACATTTTTGTTTTATAGTTACATTTATTGCTAATAAAGACATTTTATTGTCTTTGGGTACTAAAAATAGAATCAAACTTTAGTTTTATATTTTCTTTGATTATATATCATTTTCTTCTTTAGTTGCCATATATAGAACCTCCAATACAATATTGTATAGAAATGACAATGGAAGTCATTCTCGCCCATTTAGGAACTTAAAGAAAAGCTTTCAGCTTTTCACTATAAAGTACAGAGGGTTCTCAATAATGTCTTTGAGTTGGCATTTTGATGTACAAAAGTAATAAATATTCATTAGAAACTGTACTTTCTATTTTGAGTTTTCACCTTTCTTGAGCTGGCAAAAGGGAACATGATGCTTTCTCATGATGTTGAGCAGCAGCAATGAAGTGAGTCACAGATCATAGTCAGCTAAGAGATCACAAGGGAGACAACTCAGTCTGTAGTATATTGTGTTGCCAAATTGTTATGTTGGGTAGGCTAAGTGTATTGAATTAAATTTTCACTTATGACATTTTTGAATTATGTTTAGGTATAAGGATGGTTTATTTATTCATTTATTTATTTATTTATTCTTGGTCTTTTTGAGACAGGGTCTCCCTGTAGCCCCACCTGTCCTGGAACTCACTCTGTAGACCAGGCTGGCCTTGAACTCACAAATATCCGCCTGCCTCTGCCTCCTGAGTGCTAGGATTAAAGATGTGTGCCACCACGCCTGGCGGTATCAGGATGTTTTTAACAATTGCAAGGAACATTATCAGGAAGTGCTGGTAAGTTTATCAAGATTTTTTTTTTCTGTGTTCATTGAAATAATCATATGGCTTTGTTCTCTATCCTATTAAAGTGGTGTATTATATTAATGGATGTTCAGATATTAAAGCAACCTTGCTTTGCTGGAATAAATCTCAATTGCTCATGCACATAATAGTTTAAAATTTTTCAGTTGAGTTTAGTTTGCCAACAGATTCTTGTTTCCTTTACTTTTTTCTATTGTTGTTGCTGTTTTGAGTTATGCATTTTTACTAGGTCTTTATCAAATTGAGGAAGCCCTGTGTTCCTCATTTTCTGAAAGACAACTATTTTTGCTTTTGTTTTATCATGAATGAATATTTAAATATTTCCTGTATCAATTAATGTGATCGCATCCTAAAAATATAACCTGTTGATTTGGTGGATTGCCTGATTGATTTTGAAATAACGAGCTAGCTTTGCATCCATGGGATACATCTTAGTTGGTGATGGTGTATAATTTTGTCAACTAATTCTGAATCATATTTTGCTGCTATGTTATTGAGAATTTTTAAATTTATATTTATAACGGATATAGTTTTGCAGTTTTCTTCCTTTTGTTCCTTTCTTTTTTTCTATTCCTCCATTGTTTTCTTTTCCTTTCTTTTGTCTTCTTTGTATTATCATTACTGGATTTTGATGTTAGAGTAATACTGACCTCATAAAATATAAATTAAAAATGTTCTTTCTTCTACCATAGTCTGGACAATTATGTGAAAATTGGCTTAGATTCTTCTTTAAATATTTAATAGAATTATTAAAAGAAAACTTATGCTCTGCCAGATGTGGTGGTACACATCTGTAGTTCTAGCACTTAGGAAGCTGCTTCACAAACAAAGGAATAGTTCCAATCTTGAAAATCTTTTTTGGGAGCTTGAAAATCAGAAACCCATTTTCCTTAAAAGATATGTGTCTATTGCCGGGCATGGTGGCACATGCCTTTAATCCTAGCACTTGGGAGACAGAGGCAGGCAGATCTTTGTGAGTTCAAGGCCAGCCTGGTCTACAGAGTGAGTTCCAGGAGAGCTGGGGCTACAGGGAGACCCTGTCTCGAAAAGACCAAAAAAAAAAAAAAAAAAGATATGTGTTTATTAAGATGATCTGTTTCATATTTGCTGGTTTATTGTTGTTTATATGGAGTGGTCCATTTCATATTTCAGGGTTTTTTTATTTTATTT
This sequence comes from Rhizomys pruinosus, assembly GCA_009823505.1. Taxonomy (NCBI): domain Eukaryota; kingdom Metazoa; phylum Chordata; class Mammalia; order Rodentia; family Spalacidae; genus Rhizomys; species Rhizomys pruinosus. Next base: position 300,131 of record VZQC01007756.1, on the reverse strand, counting down.
TTTTGCTCTGATATTTGGTTCTTTCAATATAAGACAAGGTGTCCTCAATCTTGTGATTCTCCTGGATCAGCCCCTAAGTGCATAGAGGCCTCTCCTTTGGGCCTCTCCCTTATTATCCTTATATTGTTTCAAGGGCCACCATTGATATTTTCATTCAGATGGTGGTAATTTGTATCTTGTCTCTTTATCTTTGTCAATATTGATTAATCAATCAACTTTTCTGGATCTTTTAAAAAAAAACTCTTTATTTTGTTAACCTTTTATATTGCTCTTCTATTTTTCCCCCTGTCTTTTTGAGATAGTGTCTCCCTGTAGCTCTGGCTGTCCTGGAACTCGCTATGTAGACCAGGCTGGCCTTGAACTCACAGAGATCCACCTGCCTGTGCCTCCCAAGTGCTGGGATTAAAGGCATGCGCCACCATGCCTGGCCTTGCTTTTCTAGTTTTGACTTCAGTAACTTCTCAAATATTTATTATTTAATATTTAATATTTAATCATTCTATATTGGGGCTTTAGTTTGTTCTTTTTCTCGTTTTCCTGAGGTTGGGCTTTATTTATTTGAATTGTTCCTCCTTTTTCACATATACATTTAGTACTGCATACTTCTCTTTTGTTAGTTGTGTCCTAAAACTTTTCATTTCCAATCCGTTTTTTGGGTTAAAAGTCAAGGGAGCTTTCTTTCCAGCGTCAGCTGGACTTGGTCCTTATCTGTAGATTCTGTGGATGGATCTACTTCCACACTCATTCAGGTGAATGAAGAATTTAGTTCCTGAGGTGTAGTTCTATAGTCTCCATTTCCTTACCAGTTGTCCAGCATCAGTCACACTCTCCTTCTACATGCTATAACAGAGAGCTAGAAACTTGTTTTCTTAAAACAAAAAAGAGACACGTTTGTAAAAAAAAAAAAATTTATTCATTCATTCCTTTCTTAGACCACAAATAAATAAAGCCAGGATGAAATTCCAACAACTCTGCCATCATTTTTAATCTATTTCCTTTACTTTGAGTGTAACTCTTAATCGCTCAAGGACTGTCTATAAAACCTAGTGATACCTAACTTCCTTCAAGGTTGAAGGTGCAAACATATGAGCTTTTGACGTACCATCCTCTTGATTGCTTCTAGACTATTGATCTAAATCTGATCTAGTCACTGATCTAAATCTGCAACCACTGTGGCTCCCAGGAAGAGTAGAGCCTCACAAACAGATTACTCCATGATAAAATCACCCCCTGTGGGGCTGGAGAGATGACCTAGTGGTTAAGAGCATCGACTGCTCTTGCAGAGGACCCGGGTGCGATCCCCAGCACCCACATGGCGGCTGAGAACCGTCTTAACTCCAGTTCCAGGAGAATCCTACTCCCTCTTCTGACCTCCGCGGCATTGCACAACACGGGTGCACCAACCTACATACAGACAGTATATTCATTACACATAAAAAATAAATAAAAATTTTTAAAATGTTAAAAAATAATCATCCCCTGTGTTAGTCGCTTTTCTCACTGCAACAAAACACCTAGATAAAGCAACTTAAGGAAGGAGGGAATCATTTTGGCTCAGAATTTCAGGGTGCATGTCCATCATGATGGGGAAGAACTGGCAGTAGGAGCTGGAGGCAGCTGCTCATATCACATCTGCCGTGAGGAAGCAAGCACCAAATGCTGTTGTTCAGCTCCTTTTCTCTCCTTTAAATGCAGTCCACGGTCCCAGAACATAGGATGGTGCCACCCATATTTAGTGTGGGTCTTTCTACCTCAGTTAACCTAATCATAATAATCCCTCACAGCCAAACCCAGAAGGCTTCCTGTTCTAGTGATTCTAGATACTGCCGAATTGATAATCAACATTAATGAAAACACCTGTGAAAGAGGAGCAATCCTCCCATGGAAACTTAGGTGGCCTTCTTTTTTTTTTTTTTTTTTTTTTTTTGGTCTTTTCGAGACAGGGTCTCCCTGTAGCCCCAGCTGGCCTGGAACTCACTGGTAGACAAGCTGGCTTGAACTCACAAAGATCCACCTGCCTCTGCTCCAAAGTGCTAGGATTAAAGGCGTGTACCACCATGCCCAGCTTGGTTGCCTTCTTAAGTGTTAAGATTTCCCTTCGGCCATCCTGCAGCACCATAACTTAAGATAAAGGTCAGTCAGGCCACACTTTAACCAAGGCTGCTTGGTTATGCATACACATCACCCCTTTCCCCAGTTCTCTGCATATTTAAAACTAAAGCTATGAGCTTTATGAGCTGATGACCTGAAGATGTGTTCAAATGCTTAATTTATTTTGTCCCTAAAATGGCCATTTTGCCACACATATGTAGCAATCATTAGATTCATTTCTTAACACTTTGATTTTGGTTTATCCATACTCAGAGGGAGAGCAAGTGTCGCTGGCCGTGGTGGCGCACACCTTTAATCCTAGCACTTGGGAGCAGAAGGCGGCGGATCTTTGTGTCTTCAAGGCCAGTCTGGTTACAGAGGTGAGTTCCAGGATAGCTGGGCTACAGGGAAACCCTGTCTCGCAAAAGACCAAAAAAAAAAAAAAAAGAAAAAAAAAAGAGCAAGTGCCATAGAGATGATATACCTGTAACATGTATATAGTATTTAAACAGTTAACTATTGGGTTCAGGGGATTATGAGCAATAATGTTGAGAGTTATATTGACCATTAGTTTGGGACCTAGTGCGATTTAAGTTCTACTTTTAGTGGGTGCTTTCAAATCTTGGTAACTCTGAGATCGGAGGTGTCAGGCGATTTTCTGGTTTGTGGTCCATTTTAATATTTGAAAATTAATCAGCAACAAACAACCTATCACCCCCACTTGGATGGTGGGGCTGTAGGTGTTTGGGCACAACAGCCTGCAGATGGTTTTGCCCCAATGAAGGATGCTTGTACTCATGGATTATCATTATAGCTAAAAATGAAAAAAAAAAAAAACTGAGGAAAGTATGCAGGACAGTTATGGCAGATATTGCATGATCTGGGATGCGGGTGGGCGGTCTTGGGGGGGGAAAGGGAAATAAGCCTGAACTGAATTGGAAAAAATGTATGAAATGCACAAAGCATCAATAAAAACTAATTAAAAAAAAAAAAGAAAATTATAGCAAAAACCAAAGAATAGTTCATTTTTCAAAAATGCCAAGGTCACCAAAGACAAGAGAAACTGAAAAACATTTCCAAATTTTTATAGAGGACTAAAGTGACATTGAAAACAAACCCAAGGGGTGATTCATGCTAGAATCCTATACTAACTTATAGCCATAAAGGATATTATTGGAATAATTAGTAACTTTTTTAAAAGTCAATAATATGTCATAAATATTAATTTATTGATTGTGATCATTGTCTTGTACCTATGAAGGAAAATGTCCTCATGTGTACTTACATAGTTAGGGATTAAGAAATATAATCTTCATTTTATTCTAAAATAGTTCAGAAGAAAGTGAAAATATGTCCAGGCAGAGAGAAAATGTTGAAGGAAATGTGACAAAATCTAAAAATATGGGAATCTGAATGAAGAGTTTTGGAAGATCTTTTTAATTTTTTTTATTTTATTTTATTGTATGTATTGCCTGCATGGGTATAAGTGCACCCATGGCATGCAGTGCCCATGGAGGCCAGAAGAGGGTGTCAGATCCCCTGGAATTGGAGTTACTGACAGTTGTTAGCTGCTATGTGGGTGTTAGGAATTGAACCCAGGTTTTTGGCAAGAGCAGTGTGGGCTCCTAACCACTGAGCTACCTCTCCAGCTGCTGGGTTATGGAAATTCTTGAACTATATTTTTATATTTTATAGCAATAAAATTTCTGAATAGAGTCAAGCCCTGGAGTTCTGACCCATGAAAACTGTTGGACAATAAATTTATATAATTTTTAGTGAAGCCAGTGGTGTATGAGGAACATTTGAAATGAAAGAACAGGTAGAGCTAAGAGATAGTATGTAAAGAAAATTGCTCTCTTTACCGCTGCATAGAATTCCATTGTGTACATGTACCACATTTTCTCTATCCACTCCTCAGTTGAGGGGCATTTGGGTTGATTCCAGTTTTTTGCTATTGTGAACAGAGCGGCAATAAATATAGCTGTGCATGTATCTGTGCAGTAACATGAGTCTTGTGGGTATATACCCAGGAGTGGTATGACTGGGTCAAATGGCAGGATCATTTTGAGTCTTCCAAGGGCTCCAGAGAAAGTAGACTGTTTTGCTTCTCATCCACCTGTGTCCCTTTTCTAAGCCTAGGGAACAATCTGCGGAAGAGGGGGCGCGGTAGAATGTAAGGGCTGCGATTGGGGTGAATGGTGAAACTACAACAATATAGACTGGACACTCATTTGATCAACTTGATTGAACATACAAGCCCCCCCTGCTGGATGGTGGGACCCATGAGCTGTGTGGGTTTGGGCACAACTGCTTGCAAATTGGTTTTACATGAAGGATGCTTGTACTCACAAATTATCACTTATTGTTAAAAAAAATGAAAACAAAACAAAACAAAAAAGCAGAGAAAGATGCAGAAAAGTTTACGGCAGAATGCATGAATCTGGGATGGGTAGGGGGTGGGTGGGGGGAAGGGAAAGGGAATATGCCTGAACTGAATTGGAAAAAGATATGTATGAAATACAAACAGCATTGTAAAAAATAAAAATGAAAAAATAAATAACAACAAAAAAGAAAATTGCTCTGCCTTGGTAGTCAGAGTTAGGGACAATTCTTAAGCTGTGATACTGGAAACTGGGATAATGCTGGTAGAAAGAGTCAGTCAAGGGAGAACTGGCTGGGAGCCAGAAAAAGTTTGTGGCATGTGAGGACTGAATGAATAGTGTACATAAATGCAAAGGAACCATTTAGTACAAAGCAGAATCAAGGACAGGATGGAGCCAGTGGTTTGGCAGGCATCCCAACACCTTTGGCGATAGATGAAAGAGGTTGCCCTAAGAAGTATGACGAGTCAGTTGTGAGGAGTTGTAATGAAGTCAGACATATAAGGGTTCAAATCCTGGCTTCAGTCATTCTAGCTTTGTGAACTAGATTGTTTTAGCCTCTCAGATCCTCAGCTGGTTTTTCCAGCTGTGAAATGGTGACTTTAATTATACCTGCCTTGTTGTAAGATTGGATGATAACACCAATATAAAGCACTTACGCTATTCTGTGGTGCATTGGTGGAACTAAGATATGGTTGTTATTAATTTCGTAATTTACATACTCTTGTCTGCATTTGGTCTCTCTCCTCTCTCTCTCTTCTCTCTCTCTTCTCTTCTTCTCTCTCTCTCTCTCTCTCTCCTCTCCTCTCCCTCTTCCCTCCCTCTCCCCCCTCTCTGCCTCTTTTTGCTATTAGTGATGAAATGAGGCTTTCACAGAGAAGCATGTTTGGCTTACAGAGGGCAAGTCCATATACTTCATGGAAAAGAGGATTCCCTTTTCCTCCTCCTGGCAAAGAAGGCAGGGGAAGAAGTGGAAGATATGCAATGATTTAGTGTGACTTCGAGAGTCAGTGTCTCATTGGAGCACAGGCCAAGCCCCAGACTCCTGTGGCTTGCCAGAAATGATACGTTTCCCTAAAGCATGTTCCAGGTCATCCAGAGTAGGACACTTGGAGGTGGTGGAATGAATGATGTAGAGTGAGTGAGAGTCACCATGCACAGGGCCTGGTTTATATTCATTAAAAGTGCTTGGTTCCACACCTACCTGATACCTATCTCAGGAGGTGGTAAATTTCAGGAAACGTCTATCTCAGGAGTGAGAAGGGCCAGTCACCTACAAATAGAGGTTGTCCACACAGAAGATTAAGCTCTAGGTAACAAGCTGCTAGCCTACACCTGTTCCTTTTTCCTGAAATACTAATCAGTCTGTAGTCTTCTGCTCCTACATGTTAATGTAATCAAGGAGATGGTGATGACGTTAGGGGTTCCTGATTAATTCTCTTTCTGTCCCTTCATCATCATTCCATTCTTTAATTTCTCAGCAGTTGGCTCGTTTTCTCAGCTAACTTGGCTCTGCTTCTTTACTCCAAGTACCTTTTTCTCCTTTATGGCAGAGAAGGTTTGGGTGAAGTCATAGAGTTCTGGGCTCCTTGGCAGGGACCAATGGCAAAACCCTGTCCTTGACTGAAGGAATATTCCCCGTGGAGGAAGGCTTTGGGTTCTTACAAAAAGCAATCTCAGAAATGGGCATTTGGAATTTTTGGTGGAGAGAGAAGGCAGAGAGAGAGAGAGAGAGAGAGAAACAGAGAGAGAGAGAAACAGAGAGAGAGAGAAACAGAGAGAGAAACAGAGACAGAGACAGAAACTGAAAGATAAGATCGATGTAATAAAAATCTATGTAATAAAAATAAGGGATCCGTAGAAGCTAATGGGAACAAACTGAAATCACTATTTTATCTTGGGTCAAAGGAGGAACAGAAAGAAACTTGCTGCAAAGATAAATATCTAAGTATAGGGGATTACTAATTTTCCAGAGGCCCTTTGAATAAAATGCTTTGAGATCCTTAGTTACATAGATTTCTCAATGGGAGGGAGCTTAAGATACAGAAAAAAGAAATAGAGTTGACAATTATCTAAATTTTTAAAAAAATCCAATTTTAATCAATTTCTATACATCTGACTAAATTGTTTACAATCATCTTACTTTGAGGAATGAGAAGGTAAATAAAGCATCATTTTATGTTAAAAAAAAGATACATAGATTAGAATTCCTGTCACTTAAGTGGGCTGCTGGAATCATAACCTACTCATAGCAGGACTTGAAATATTTTTCCTACAGATATATTTCAGTGAATGACAATACCACTCATCTTGTTTCTTGGTTGAAACTCCTAGGTGTTAGCCTGAGTTGCTTTTGTTCCTTTTCACGTCACATCGTAGCTATCAGTCAATCCTGTTGCCTTCAGAACAGATCCTGATTTTGGCACTTCTACCACCTCCTCGGCTATAACCTAAGGGTGAGCCACTGCCATCTTTGTCCTAGACCAATGCAACTGCCTCCCTCCTACTTGCTTCCAGTCTTGCTTTCAGGTTTCCAAGTATGGATGTTCAGGGCACCATGACTATGGGTGTGCCATTTATATCACAGACACATACTAACTTACATAAGATAGTACAGATGGGTGCAGACATTCTGAGTTTCTTGGATCCATATCTGAGCTGCAGAAGAGATTCTGCTCCTACAGAAAAGTGTACCAGAGTGTACAGCTTTGCATGGGCACTGCTGCCTGCCACCACTTTGTGAATGTCCTAGGGCAGGCTGTAATTTTGGTTCAAGATGAACTTTTAGAGACTACCCTAAGATTGTCATTTTCAGCTTAAGGGGCATCTCTGTAACTCAGTATAGCAGTCTCAACTTCAAACAATCAGCAAGAATGTTTTTGTATATTGATTCTTTGCATGAAAATGTCTATCTAGAAACTTATGTCCAAAAAATTACATCAAAATATTCTTAGAATAAAGGCAATACTACAAAGCGAGAGTGATCTGCTTCCTGCCTCCCTCTGTGGACCTTCCTCTCTGACCATGCCACAACCCCAGATCCATGTTCTAACTCTCAATATCACCAACTTCATTGGTGTCTGTTACCTTTTAATCAATATTGTCTTAGTCACCATGATGTTTTCATCAACTAATACAGTGCCTGGCATACAATGGGTTGCCAATAAACAACATTTAGTGAATGTGTATATAAAACAGGAAAATGGGCACTTTCTATCCCTGTCCTGCTAGAAGCTTGAAGATTTAGATCATGTCATCCCCATTTGTAGTGCATGTTTTCAGATGCTCTGTTGAACTGTGGTGACCAGAAAGTAGAGGCCTTTGAGATCGAAACCTGGAAGATCATTTTAGCCTGGAGGAACCATAATAAACATAATCATCAGTTGTTGGGATATTTACATGTGCTGAGCATTCCTCTAGGCTTTTGACTCACTAGTCTCCACAGTGACCTGATGAGGTCTCTCCTGGAAACATCTCCATTTGATAGTGAGCACACTAAAACCCAGGAGACTGAGTAACTTGGTTTCAGACACAGGCAGGTTAATGTGAGTCTCTTTGCCCTACTGCAGAAGAATGAGAATATGTTTCATTTCCTCACCTTTCTTTTTCTAAACACCCCGGGAGCATCCCCAACCCTCTGTATTCATCTCATTCTCTTGAAAGGAGCCCTTGGAAGCAGGTGACACAGGGGCACATGCTATGTAGGGAAGCAGCAACAAGCACAAATCTAGTTAGCAGCCCCATTGGGAAGGAGCCACCTGGGTGATCGACAATATAGATTAAAAAGCTGAGATATTTTGTGCTTTCTTGATAGTGAAATCTCTAAAGCCATCAAATCCTGAACCAGCGTTACCAAATGAGAGGGAGTTGCAGCCACAAAGTAAATTTAACACCCTTTGGATTTTCCTGACATCAAATAGAAGACTTCCACTGAGGTGAAAATGGCACTAGCTTGAAGCTTTACAAGGGTTGAAAACCCAGCTATTACAAGGCTGGATTGCGCCCAACACCTTCACTTGGAAAGAGAAATCATTGCCTGCAGAAGAGGTAACAAGCTAGACAGGCTTTGACACCCTGACTGCCAAAAAAGAGAAGCCAGAGCAATGCCCACATTGGAACTCAGCATGCTTATGGGCACATAGAATTTTCTATATTATCCCACTATTCAGTGCCCTCCAACAACAAATGTTTTTGGTCTTTTTGAGACAGGGTCTCCCTGTAGCTATAGCTGTCATGGAACTCACTATGTAAACTAGGCTGGCTTTGGACTCACAGAGCTCCACCTGCCTCTGCCTCCCGAGTGCTGGGATTAAAGGCGTGTGCCACCATGCCCAGCTAGCACAACTCTTTAAAGCACAATTTGTTGCTGGAGACTTAATTGGTTCAGTGCTTATATAGCATGAATGAGCCCTTAGGTTCCATCCCCAGCATCAAACAAATGGCCCCTGGTGACACATGCCTTTATGTCCAGCATTTGAGAATTGGAGTCAGGAGGATGGGAAGTTCAATGTCATCCACCAATACTTAGGGATTTTGAGGCTATATGGCAAGAAACCTTTTCTTATAAAACACACACACACACACACACAAAATAGGAAGTCAACCTACTATTAACAAACAGTGTCTGACTTGTCAATTCATTGGCAATGCTTGAGTCTATCTCTGTGTTACTTGATCAAAATCCTAGAACCAGAAAATGGACCTCAGACCATCTGAGGCCATCATAGGCTGATATAGCCTATACACTTCATAGTTAGAAAGAGTGAGGCTAAGAAAAATGACTCTTGCTTTTGTTTCCATCAAGTTTGTGTGTGTGTCTGTCTGTCTGTGTTTGTGTTTGTGTCCATGTCTGTGTCTGTGTGTCTGTGCTTGTGTGTGTCTATGTCTGTGTGTGTTAAGGGGAGAAAGAAAAAGATCAACATTGTTAATGGGAAGGGATGAGGAAAAATGTTAAAACTGACATACTGTTTTATAAATAGCTAGTCATTGGTGACATAATCAATTGCACATTGTAAACAACACCCCTCTCTGTGGCATAAACAGATTTTCTCAATGGAGGGAAGGCCTCAGCTGAAAAGACTGAATGGGGGCCATTTAGATCCCTCCAGCCCTTTTCTGCCACCAGATCCAGCACCTAGTTCAGCTGTGCTCTCCCAACATTTGGCTTCACAGAGATTTCCACAGGCTGCTTTGCTAGTGACTGGTAGATTTTGCCACTATGGGAGAGATGGAGCCTTTTCCTTTCATCAAGAAATTCACAATTTTTCTTTAAAGCATAGTACAGAACTTTTTACAAATTGCAGGGCAAAAATAGAAATGTCTCTAGTCCTCCGCACAGTCCTGTGGAGGTCAGAGCAACCTGTCCTTTGGGCGGTCTAGGAGAGCTTGTGCATTTCTGAATGTGGTGGTAAATTGTACATTGAGAAAGGCAGAAAGCAAGTTATATTTTCCTTGTCTGCCCTAAAGAGAGTTGGGCTTGAAATAAAGTGAAAGTGGGAGCTCTAGAAGAAGCCTGTCCAAGTGCACTATTAAACCCACCCAGAAGAAAGTCACAGTTCTGCCTTGCCTGGGAATTTACTGTGGGACTTTGGTTAAGTTGTTTCTGCTCATTGAGCCTGATTTCCCTTCTGTCCATCTCCATTCAAAATATAATTAAAAGGTACATATGTGTTAAAAGTAGTCCCCTTATGCTTTGGAAATAGGAAAATATGTAATATGGGTACACTAAATTATTGTTGTTTTGTATCTGCTCCAAGAGTGATGATTGGACAATCTGGGTGTGTACTTGTAATACTGTAGAATATTCTAGGGCAGATCCAAGGCCTCTGAATATGCTGCACGTAGAGATGTGAGAGGAGGCAGTATGGGTAGTGCAGTAGGCTCCTAGCCACCTCATGGATTATGGCTCAGCCCTTCACTTATCCTTTCTTTCTATGTCTTCTAGCAACTTACTAAAGTGTTCTGAGACTCAGTTTCTTCATCTGTAAAGTGGAACTGTCATGAGGACTTCAGCTCTTATGATGATAATTCTGGTATAATAGTTTTTCTTCATGTTATTTGCCCCTGTTGTTGAGGAGAACCTGAACTCCCTCTGAGGGAATTCCTGGGCTGTTTGTGCTCCGAAGACATGTTGGTTCTGTAGAATTGGAAAGGAGCACAAAAATATATGTTGAAACTGGAGGTTTAGATCAGTGCTAGAGTGCTTGCCTAGCAGTCTCTGGATTCCATCTTTGTATGCCCCCATGAATGTAATATATTGAATGTAGATCTCAAGAAGTTGTGGTGTGGGGCAGATTTGGAAATCATTGGAAATCATTGGCCAGTAGCAGTGTTTTCACATGGATTGTTATTCATGGCTCTGGAAATCAACTTAGTGGGCAGTAATGAGCACAAAAATAACAATAGCAAAAAATGATGGAGGGAAATAACAATACTCACTCTACACAGTAAAGATGAATATTGCTTCATGAAATACTTATACATATGCCTGTATAATTCTGTATATAGAAAATTATCCATAGTTCATAAATATATATAGTTTGTGTTTATATATATATGTACATATATATATTCACATGTGCATATATGTCTATATAATACATATATATATATATATCATCAAGCAGTACTTCACCTTACTGAATGTAGATTTCAGTAAAAATTGTTTGAAATATTTATTTCTCATTTGAATAACCTTGCATCCAGAGAAATAAGCTATCAAGTCCCAGACCGGACAAGAAATGATTAGCAAGAGAATACATAGGATCCATTTCTCTTCCCTCCCTTTCATTCTCATGCTATGCTGGGTCTACACAATTGGTTGTTCTTTAATTAGAATGAATTTTAGCACCATGTAATGGCCCTGGCCTGAGATGTAAGGTCAAGATAGGAGTGTGACTACAGATATTAGGCTAATTGTATTGACCCTATTACACTCCAGTTTATTGGGGTGCTTAGTTGCTCTTCATTAGTAAGGGCTTTGTATGAGTGTGTTAAACCTCTGTCCAAACAACTGTTAGGCATGGTATCCTCCTGTCTTTCTCCCCGATCTTGATAGTTATTTTATTGTCTGAAACTGCACCTTTGTGAACTAAAATACTTAGTTGAAAATGTTCTGTTGGGGCTGGAGAGATGGCTCAGTGGTTAAGAGCACCGACTGCTTTTGCAGAGGACCCAGGTTCAATTCCGAGCACCCACATGGCAACTAAGAACTGTCTAACTCTAGTTCCAGGGGAATTCAAAGCCATCTTCTGACCTCCTCGGCATTGCACGACACGGGTACACAAACCTACATGCAGAAAGTACATTCATACATATACAAAAATAAATAAAATTTAAAAATAATTAAAAAAATAATAAAGGGCTGGAGAGATGGCCTAGCGATTAAGAGCACTGACTGCTCTTGCGGAGGACCCAGGTTCAATTCCCAGCACCCGCATGGCGGCTGAGAACCATCTTTAACTCCAGTTCCAGGGGAATCTGACACCCTCTTCTGACCTCTGTGGCACTGCAAGACACATGTGCACAGACCTACATGCAGACAGTACATTCATATACATAATAAATAAATAAAATTAAAATAATAATAAATAAATTTTTAAAAGAAAATGTTTTGTTAATACTGTGTGTCTGTGGTGTATGTGTGTACATATCAATGTGTGTGTACAAATATACATACACATGTGTGCACATGTGCCTGCACATGTTTTTGCATGCATGTAGAAGCCAGAAATTGAATCTGGATATCTTCCTCCATTGTTTTCCAACTTATTTTTTGAGACAGGATCTCTCACTGAACCTCAAGTTCATTGATTTGTCCAGACTAGCTGGCCAACGAGAGAGGTCCTCCTGTCGTCACTTCCCCAGCACTAGGATTACGGGTCTGCACCACCACACCCAGTGCTTACAGGGGTGCTGGGGGTCTGAGCTCATGTCCTCTTGCTTGTGCAGCCAGCACTTTACTGACTGAACCATTTCTCCAGCTCTGGAAAACTATCTTTTAATTCACGTCACCCTACATCATTGTCTTTTTATTATATGCTTGGTATGTGAATGATATTAACGCTCTTACCTTTTCCATATGTGCTACATAAGTAGAGCAGCCACTGTTGGATTCTAGTCCAGGACGATCCTGTGGCAAGATGGCCACTCTGTGTGATTCTGTGTAACTATTGCTCTTATAGGATCCCAACCATACAACTTCAGAGGTGCAAAAATTTTTTTTATTTTATTTTCGTATGTGTATGAATGTACTGTCTGCATGTAGGTCTGTGCACCTGTGTCGTGCAATGCCGCAGAGGTCGGATTCCCCTGGAACTGGAGCTAAAGATGGTTTTCAGCCGCCATGTGGGTGCTGGGGCTAGAACCCGGGTCCTCTGCAAGAGCAGTCGGTGCTCTTAACCACTAGGCCATCTCTCCAGCCCCCAGAGGTGCAGAATTCTTACATGTTTAGATCTTCCCTGTGGCACTCCTCATCATACTCTTTACTATACTTTATTATAAGTAGTAAGCAGATAACACAAAACCTTATGTGCCCAGATCTTTTTTTCCAGAAAGACTGAAAATCAAAGTTTATGCCTGGTGTGGTGGGGCACGCCTTTAGTCCCAGTACTCCGGAGGCAGAGGCAGGCGGATCTCTGAGTTCAAGGCCAGCCTGGTCTACATAGCGAGCTCCAGGCCACCTGGGACTGAAGGGAAACCCTGTCTCAAAAAGACCCCCCCAAAAATATCGAAGTTTATATGCGATATTGCTTTTATAAAAGACAAGTCTCATTAGTAGCACAAGCTGGCCTCAATCGCCTGATCTCCTGCTTTAGCTTCCCAGGTGCTGGGATTACAGTCTTATACTATCATGCTTAGTTTAAGAATTCCAGTTTTTAAGCCGGGCGTGTTGGCCCATGCCTTTAATCCTAGCACTTGGGGGGCGGAGGCAGGGGGATCTTTGTGAGTTCAAGGCCAGCCTGGTCTACAGAGTGAGTTCCAGGACAGCTGGGGCTACAGGGAGACCCTGTCTCGAAAAACGAAAGAAAAAAAAAAAAAAAAAAGAATTCCAGTTTTTAAACCAAGTCTTATTTTTGTAGAGAACTTTGGTATTTGAATATTTATGTAAAATCTGTCTACGTTTTCCACATTGGCTAAGAAATAAAAAATATTTTCCACACTACACCAAAGAAAATGTGCACCCCCTCACCAACTTATGATCATAGACGTGCATGTCATAATCTTACGAAACACTCAAGCTATGAGTTGCCTTGCAAATCGGGGCTTCTAGAGTGAAAGTAGAGCATCAGAGAGCTTTGAAGCCTTCCCCACAGTCACTCCTACAGTTTGTAGCAGAATTGGATCTTGAACCCAAGTTTCCGATGTCTTAGTCTTTCACATTCAGCAATACTGCCTGCTAGGTTGTGTCATTTCTACTGAAACCTTTGCCATGTGTAGAGGACAACGTTCAGTCCTCAGTCCTCTCTTCAAGAATGCAACAGACTCATTACCAGCCATCTGACAAGCCTCTGGCACTTCTCACTAGAGAGTATGAATTTACCCTCTTCCCTCATCTCCACTGAGGATACTTTCCCTTGAACTCTGTACTGCATTTGCTCCAAGGTGATAGATTCAAGACAGGGCCTTTATAGGAAGGTTATTAGCATTGTTCACTTCAGCAGTGCCTTTCCAGTGGAATCAGTGTGGCCTAGTACAAAGACGCTGGGATACAAAGTCCCAGGAGCTAGTCTCAGTTCTCAGATGTGTGACTCGAGACAACTTATTTAACCTCCCTGGCTCCTAATTACCTTAACTGTAAGCATGGGAAAAATAAGACCTGCTTCTCTTATCTCCCAGGTCCACTGTGCAGCTAGTGTGAGATATATATGTGTGAGATTGCCTTAAAAACAGAACATTTGTACAACCACGGGGATAGAGTATTATTATTAAATCAACATAATAATTACAAAGGATCTACTATGTGCGTGTAAATGGAAGTCAGCTGTAGTCTAACTGAGAAAGACACACCTTGACAGAAAGAGGGCCAGCACTCAACACTCTAAATCTATACACGGTTGGGGAGTGTATGAATTACATGATGAGAGAGAGAGATATCACGGTGTAAAGACCACTGAGTGACTTCTGGAAAAGTGTGTGTGTGTGTGTGTGTGTGTGTGTGTGTACGTGTGTGTGTGGGGGGGGTAAAGGCCTGAAGATCCTATCATTTTATAGAGGGAAAGCTTCACTGAGTAGGTGATCTGAGTTCATCCTTGAAGGCAGTGAGAGACTGGAGCTGTGCAGGCACCTTGGAGAAGAATGTTGTGAGTAGGAGGACCAGCAATAACTCAGTCCCCAGTCAGGAGCATGCCAGCCATTTCAGAAAACACAGAGAGGTCTGTGATACAGAAGAAATGGTGTGTGTGTGGGGGGGGGGGTAATGGTGTGGGAGATCAGAGATGTCAGGAAGGTTTAGTATTTTGTAGGTTATTGTGATGATTGTTATTTGCAAGGATGAGGGGGCCTGATTCGATTTCCATTAGTCATCTATTCCTCCTATAAGCAATAGGTTCCACCCTCTCCCCCAACCACTGTAGGTCTGAGACAATAATAAAGTGGGCACCAGCCCAGCAGCTCCTGCAAAACTTCCCTCAACACTGTGTGAACTGCAGAAAATAAGCTCATTGTGCAGGACTGGGACTCTGAAAGGGAGTGATAACACAATGACTGGGAGAAAGAAATATAGACTCTGGGAGCCAAAGACACCTAGTTAGGGTAATGCTGCTACAGACATCTGTTTGTTCAGCTAGACTCGAAATGCTCTCTGCCTTACCAACCAGCTCAGCATCTAGTAGGACCTTCTCAAGGTCAGAAAAGCCTTCTGGCAGGCTTACTGCAGCATCTGCCTCCTTGACACCGCTGAGTGGCAGTAGTCCTTAAACCGGAGTATCCCAGGAATAGGGCATATCTTTTTTTTTTTTTTTTTTTTTTTTTTTTTTTTTGGTTTTTTCGAGACAGGGTCTCCCTGTAGCCCCGGCTGTCCTGGAACTCACTCTGTAGACCAGGCTGGTCTTGAACTCACAATGATCCGCCTGCCTCTGCCTCCCAAGTGCTAGGATTAAAGGCGTGCACCACCACGCCCGGCGGAGTAGGGCATATCTATCTCTACTCAAAAGCACTAGATATTTGAATGTAGGTGGAGACAATGTATATAACCTCCCTACTGCACAGGCCCCAAGTCTCTTCCAAAGCCTTTCCCATTATGGACTGGTTTCCTTTCCTAATCTTCTGTCCCTTCTCAAGAGAAGTTACACATTTTTGGGTGACCCTCCAAAAATGTGTTATCTAGACTTCAACAGGAGGTTCTGGGATGGACTATGGGAGGATGCAGGACAATGGTCATATTTAGGACCCAGAAACTGGACCTTAATTAATATGCTTAAAATTATACTCTGGCATTTTACCAGCTAAGAATTCTATCTCTATAAAACTTGACTCAAGCTGAGTGTGGTGGCACACGCCTTTAATCCCAGCACTCGGGAGTCAGAGGCAGATAGACCTCTGTGAATTCAAGGCCAGCCTGGTTTACAGAGCGAGTTCTAGGACAGCTGGAGCTACAGGGAGACCCATCTCAAAAATACCAAAAAATTAAATAAATAACACAACGGCTCAAATAATGTTTGTGGGTCAACTCAAGCCTTAATCTTCTTTCATTTGATTGATTGGTATATCATGCCTTCTTTTGGCCTCAAAAAATTGATTTTTAAAAGGTTTTAATTGATTATTTTCTTTCTTTATCTTATTTAAATTTTACCTTTTTAATTTTAGCCCAGTATATCTGAGCTCACTTTGAATCTCTATTTTGTTCTTCAACTATTTGATACCCTGCCAGCTTTGAATCATCTTCAGACGTGGCAAGCACATTGCATATATCATTTGTATTATTAGTAATGTTGGAAAAAGCTCTGTGGCCCTTCTCTGGAGGTCTTTCTATGGGTAGCTACCTATTCTTCGAGGTAAAATTCTATAGTAAATTGCTACTCTATGTGGCTATATTATTATCTGGTTAATACATTATTGTTTTATTTTAGTTCATTCATGAGAAATTTGTAGGAGATGATTTCAAGTACACTGCTGAAGCCAACGTTGACAACATGCTGTTACAAAGGATAGGATGGAAGAGGATGATCTAAGAATTTTTTAATTTATTTTGCTCAATGGAAATACTAGTATAGTTTTTCTAACTACAAAAAAAGTATTGTGGATTTATAATACAGGTCAACAGTGTTCACAAATATACAAATTACATACTGAAAGAAGTCCATGTATAATTCTGTGTACGCTGCCAGATATCGCTGGATGGATTTGTGCATATAGAAACACAGTCTAGGATTTGAATGAGGATGCTGCATGACTAGCTGATCTTCCCACTGTAATCTTTTGGGAACATCCTTCCATGTCAGAAAAGACAGTTTTACTTTTATTCCAATATGCAGTGTTCTTTGTTGTGGCTTCTTCATATCTCATCAATCTCATATTATAGGCATTTAGATCACTGATACATTTTGCTGTTATAAATAATATTGTGAGATGAACATTTTTCTGGCTTGATGAGCCTGCTGGGTGGTTTGTTTTTTCATCTGTTTTCCTCATCCTCTCTTGTCCAGTCTTTGTCAGTGTCCTTAAACACCCAAAGGTTGCCTCCATCTAAGATAGAAGAAATTTAATGTAGTGGGCTATCAGTTTGCTAATATATTATGAGCCAAAGCTCCAAACTTAATATTCCTCAGGATTTGAGTTTGACAATCTGTTCTTTTCTTAAATTGGAATGGGTTTAAGAATATTTGAGTTCAAAGGATCCTTTAGAAAATGAAGGCATCTCAAGATAAAGATCTGAGTGACAGACAGGTTTGATCAAAGACTACGGGTCCTGGAAAGTACAAGGGAGATGATTAGAAGCAATGAGGGGCAGAACTGCTTTGCCATTGAGCAACTATTCCCTATTATACATCCTCAACCCTGACCAAGTGGGGCCATTTTCTAGGTTCATAGTACCCACTCCCTTTATCTCCACACAAATACTCATCCACAGCCTCTTCCCTGTGTATTACATACATCTTTTTTTAATATATTTTTAATTTTATTTATTTTTGTATGTGTATGAATGTATCCTCTGCATGCAGGTTTGTGCACCCGTGTTGTGCAATGCCACAGTGGTCAGAAGAGGGTGTCACATTCCCCTGGAACTGGAGTTAAAGACGGTTCTCAGCTGCCATGTAGGTGCTGGGGATCGAACCCGGGTCCTCTGCAAGAGCAGTCGGTGCTCTTAACCGCTAGGCCATCTCTCCAGCCCCACATACATCTTTTAGATTATGGTAGAAGCCAACTGTTGTGAACTCCTGTAAGAACTTCCTAGCTTCATGATCTTGCATAAATCATGTATCCCGTTCATTCTTAGTTTTCTTCACTCATAAAATGAACATTTATCTAAACGACATGCAGCAAAAAAAAAAAAAACTTTGCCTAATTACTGGCTGATAGTAACCACTGAGTAAACTCTAGTCACTGTTCTTGTCATTATCACCAATGGGTTATCATATTCCTATACCATGGAGTTGTGATGGGTATTAAATGAGAACATGTGTAAAGTACATGACAGTGCTAACCTGAGATATAGCACTTACTGATTGTGTTTATATTTCCCTCTGGATACTTGTTTTCTCTTCTGTTACTTCTATTTGTATTTTTGTCTTCATCTCCTCTTATAATTTATAAGCTCCCTGGAGTGCAGTGTTCTTCCTCTATCCTTTCTCCTCCAGAAAACTAAAAAAAGAACCAGGACTGCAGATCAGTGGTGTTCTTTAAATTTTATGTGAGAACATGCAGCCATCAGTTTTAGAAATGTTTTCAAATTACATTATTTACTAGTTAGAAAGCACCTTTTCCACTAAGCGATAACCAGGAAAGCTAGGGTAGGTCATAGCATATATATTCCAACCTCTGAAGCTACTTACTGATTGCAGAGTTAGCTATGTACAGAATGTTAACATTTTAAAGGTTTCTGAAATCACCGGCCTTCTGTGTGAGTTTACCTGATCAGAATGGGTTTGTATACCACTATCTTCTGCTGTCTAGATGAAAGAGAGCACCACTAGCCTCCGCCCCAGTTCAGGCTACTGGACTACCAGAAAATCCTTTCAAGTTGTTTTTCTCTTTTCACTGATACCTTCACACAGCACAGCAAATCAGATAAGTAACTCATCATTCATCTCAAAATCCTCTCGTGGTTCTTACCTCATAAAGGAAGATGTCTTTTTACTTTGTGTGGTTTATAAATCCTAGAATAATGTAGCTTCTGTACATCTCTCTAACTTCATCCGGTTCCACTCTTTCCTGCCCTGCACCACCCACCCACCCACACGATAAACTTTTGTTTTGAGAACACACCAAGCTCACTTGTACTCCAGTGTCTTCGATCTTATTCTGACCCTCTGCTAGGAACTGAGACCCTTCCTTGCCCCAATTTCCCCACGTTTCTTTTTGTCCTTCATAGTCTCATATAAATGATGCCATCTCAGAAAAATACCAAAAGTCTTCCCTGTGCTTGTTATTTCCAGTAGGTTCCCATGCCTCCA
The DNA here is from genome assembly GCA_009823505.1 of Rhizomys pruinosus. NCBI lineage: Eukaryota > Metazoa > Chordata > Mammalia > Rodentia > Spalacidae > Rhizomys > Rhizomys pruinosus. The sequence continues at coordinate 281,047 of VZQC01007756.1, read as the reverse complement.
GTTGTTCTCAAACCCATTGGTTCTCAATTTTATTTCACTTTGAGAATCACTTAGAGAACATTAAAAACAAAGCAACAAGAAAATAAAATTTGAGGCGTTGAATCCCAGGCTTCTGTATTTGAAAAACTTCCGAGGTGATTTTAATAGGTAGCCAATGTTGATGGACTCCATTCTGGCCAATCAGTTTGTTTCTGTCCTGCTTAGTGCTTATCAGGAGCTACAATTAATTTGTTTAGTTCATCCAGTTAATCAGCAAATATTTATTGAGCCTGTCATATGCCAGACAATACTCAAAACACAAGGATTAAAATAGTCAACAGAATGAACACAAATCCCAAACTTTATAAAACATCCATTTCAGTGAGGAAGGCTGACAATAAACAAGTTCAGTCAGACATATAGTGTTGTATATGTCACATTATGGATTTAATCAGTATGACATACAGTAATACAAATGTAGCACTGTGGACTAAGTGTGTCTCTTCCAAAATGCGTATGTTGAGATTGATGCCGTTACAAAAACTGATACCAGAGAAGAGTCTCTGTCTCTCTTTAGCTCTTTTCCCCCATCCCCTATGTGATGGTGCAAAGAAAAGTTCATGTGAGCAACAGATGCACAGAAATGCTCATGAGCCTAGGTCAGAGGTTGCAGAATGAAGCCTCATTTGTCTGCATGTTGGTCTTGGATTTTATACCCTTGAGAACTGTGATGAATATACTTCTACAATATTTTCCTATGATACTTTGAGTTAAGACACACAAGATGTTACATTGTAAATTCTGAGAAGAAAAATAAAGACAATGTAGATAAAAGTTTCAGATGATGGGGCTGGAGAGATGGTTCAACGGTTAAGAGCACCAACTGCTCTTGCAGAGGACCAGGGTTTAATTCCCAGCACCCACACGGCGACTAAGAACCATCTGTAACTCCAGTTCCAGGGGAATCTGATGCCCTCTTCTGACCTCCACAGCATTGCACAACACAAATACACCTACTTACATGCAGACAGCACACTCATACACATAAAATAATAAATAAAAAAATTAAAAAGTTTCAGATGCTGGCCTAGGCAAATGATTCTTTTTTGTTCTTATTTATTTATCTATTTATTTATTTATTTACTTATCTTGGTCTTTTTGAGACAGAGTCTCCCTGTAGCCCCAGCCATCCTGGAACTCACTATGTACACCAGGCTGGCCTTGAACTCAGAGATCAACCTGCCTCTACCTCCCAAGGGCTAGGATTAAAGGACTGTGCCACCACACCCGGCTTTGCAAGTGAATCTTAAAGACCAGATGGAAAGGAAAAAAAATCTAGATTGACATTTATCTGGATGTAGAACATTTACAGCAGAAAAAAAATGTGTATAGATCCTGGGACTAAGTCATTCCTAATGTGTCTGAGGAAACACAAAAGGGAACCTGTATAACTAGGTATTTGAAAACATGGAGCCGGGCGTGGTAGCGCACGCCTTTAATGCTAGCACTTGGGAGGCAGAGGCAGGCGGATCTTTGTGAGTTCAAGGCCAGCCTGGTCTACAGAGTGAGTTCCAGGACAGCTGGGGCTACAGGGAGACCCTGTCTCGAAAAGGCAAAAAAAAAAAAAGAAAACATTGATAGGAGCTGGAGAGTTGGCTCAGTGGTTAAGAGCACTGTGTGCTCTTGCAGAGGACCCAAGTTCAATTCCCAGCACCTACATGGTGGCTAACAACCATCCATAACTCCAGTTCCAGAATAATTCAACATCCTCTTCTGACCTCTGTGGACATCACACAACACGGAAGCACTTAAGTACATGTGTACAATACACTCATACACATAAAATAAAAATAAATAAAATATTTTTTTAAAAAACATGGATAAGAGTAGTAGGGAGCCAGGCGTGGTGGTGCACGCCTTTAATTCTAGCACTTGGGAGGGAGAGGCAGGCAGATCTTTGTGAGTTCAAGGCCAGCCTGGTCTTCAGAGTGAATTCCAGGACAGCTGGAGCTACAGGGAAACCCCATCTTGAAAAGACCAAAATAAGAAAAAAAAAGTAGTAGGAAATAGATCCAGAGAATTAATGTGGCACTGAGAGAATTGGGGTCTTAAAGGCTATTGTAACAGCTTTGGCTTTTTAGACATTTTATATATTATTTTTATTTTATACATATGAGTGTAGCCTGCATGTATGTAAATGCACCCATGTTGTGCACTGCCCGTGAATGAAGGTGTCGGATCCCCTGAAACTGGAGTTACAGTTGTTAGCCACAATGTAGATGCTGGGAATCCAATCCAGGTCCTCCGCAGCAGCAGTCAGTGCTCTTAATTGCTGAGCCATCTCTCCAGCCCCGGAGCTTTAGCATTTATTGAATAAGAGGGTATATTATCCGGTAGAAAGTAATATAATCTAACATTGGTTTGAATCCAGTACATCTCTTATGATGAGAATAAACAGAAGGGATGGAAATCAGCCAAATCATATAAGAGAGTAACACAGGAATTCAGGTGAGACATGATGGTGGCTTCAAGAAGGTTGGATAAATGGCAGTTCAGCAGTGATATGAGAACCTATGAGAAATGGATTATGAGAGCTACAATGCATAGAATTTGGTGACAATACATGCGAAGTATGATACAAGGTACAGAATCCAAGACAGCACAATGGATTTTGGCCTGAGTGTCTAGAATAATGGAGTGGCTATTTAGGTGAAATGGGAAAGGTTGTGGGATAGGGTGTATATTTTATAGTGAAGTATCAAAGGCTTAGTTCTGAACTTCATATGTCTGGGGTCTAAATTTTCCACCAAGAAATAAGTTGAGTCTCCAACCACCAAGTTGATCATTTTAGGAGACAGAGCTTTGGTGAGGATTGATTATTAGCTCAGTCACCGTGAATGGGTGAGTACCCTTATAAAGGAGGCCTGTATGCAGCCTATTATCTATTCTTCTATGTGAGCCACAGAAGATGTCATCTATGTACAAGTGGTTCCTTACCAGATAACACCCAGCACGTTGATCTTGGGATTCCAAGCCCCCAGAATACGAATGACTTGGTATATGTTATTTTCTTTATAACAATTTAAACAGAGTAAGACAAGATCCCCATTCAATATCCAGTTGGAGATATCAAGTAGAGCAGGAAGTACTAACCTGAAGTTCATAAGGGATGTTTGGCTCAGAGAACTTTGGTAGCTTTGAGACTGGAAAATCTCTTAGAGACTCAATTTAAGTAGAAAGGAGATGAGATTCAGGGACTGAACTGTAAAACAGTCCAATTTCTAGGGTCTAGAGTTCAGGTTGAGGATCAAATCTAAAGAGCTTGAGAAGAAAAAATAAGAGAAGGAAGAAAGCCATTCAAAGAATGGTTCCTGGAAGCCGAGAGAAGGTGATTCAAGGAAGAGAGACTCACTACATCAAACACTGACAATATCCCATTTTCTATGAGGACTAAAAATTGAGTATTGCCAGGCATGGTGGCACATTCCTTTAATCCCAGCACTCAGAAAGCAGAGGCAGGTGGATCTTTGTGAGTTCAAGGGCAGCCTGGTCTACAGAGCGAGGTCCAGGCCAACTGGGGCTACAGGGAGACCCTCTCTCAAAAACACACACAAAAAAGAATTGAGTATTGAAATTTGTAACACTGAAGCTATTGGTGAAGTTGATTTGAACAGTGATTACAATGAGTTCAAAAGAGAAAGGGAAGAAATCATTTGGAGACAACTGTTATAAGTAAATATTTATGTATTGGTTACTTTTCTCATTGCTCTCATGAAATAAATACCTGACAAGAAACAAGGGAGAAAGGGTTGGTTTTGGCTTACAGTTTTAGGGTATGCTATAGTCCATCATGATGGAGAAGGCATGGCAGAAGTAGAGGGAGGCAGCTAATCACATTTCATTTGAAATCAGGAAGCACAGAGTAAACAGGATGTGGGGTCAGGCTATACAACTGTTAGGGTTGCCACAAGTGAGCACATCCTACAGCAAGTCTCCATCTCCTAAAGATTCCACAAGCTTATCAACAGTGCCACAAGCTGGGAACCAAGTATTCGAACATATGAGCCTATGAGTGCTATTTCACTTTTAACTATGGTTGTCTGCCCCTGAACCACATAGGCTTATGGCCATTTCATAAGTCCTTAGAGTATTTATGAATCCCAACACAGTTCAAAAGTTCAAAGTCTGTTCTGAGACTTAAGGTAGTATCTTAACTGTGAGCAGTTATAACACCAACAAACGAGTTACAAAGTTCCAATATACATTGGTACAGAGCAAACATACTCATTTCAAAAAGGGAAATGAGGGCATAACAAAGAAAGACTGAACCAAAGCAAGAGGGAAACCCTACAAGGCAAGTATCATATCCTATAGCTCTATGTCCTGAATCCAGGACTCAGGATGGAATCACCTGGTTCTAAAAGTCTTAGGTAGTCTTCTCTGTCCAGCTCTTTTGCCTGCAACATATACAGTGTCTCTCTTAGGCTGCCTCTACTCCATGCATGTATTATTTTTGGAGGAACTTCAATGGTTCATGTGTCTCAAACACCTTGGGGTCTCTATTGAAACTTAGCCTTGCAAGGCGTGGTGGCGCACGCCTTTAATCCTAGCACTTGGGAGGCAGAGGCAGGGATCTTTGTGAGTTCAAGGCCAGCCTGGTCTACACAGTGAGTTCCAGGACAGCTGGGGCTACAGGGAGACCCTNTGACCAAAAAAAAAAAAAAAAAAAAAAAAAAAAAAAAAAAAAGAAACAGCCTTCACTTCAAAAGTAAACACAATGGCTACTGAGAGTCTCCTTGCAGGGATTCCATACCTGCCACAGTGCCTAAATTCTAGGCACTCGGGAACTGTGAAGCAGAATTCCATTACCCATTCAACCTTGGATTTTTCATGCATAAGTAAACAGTAGTGAGCAGGGCATGGTGGCGCACGCCTTTAATCCTAGCACTTGAGAGGCAGAGGCAGGTGGATCTCTGTGAGTTCAAGGCCAGCCTGGTCTCCAGAGTGAGCTTCAGGCCAGCTGAGACTAAAGAGAGACCCTGTCTCAAAAATCCAAAAAAAAAAAAAAGAAAGAAAGAAAACAATACCATGTCGATGATTCTGATATGTTTTGCTACAAGTTTTGGATGGAGCTTAAACCCCTTGGACAACAGCTCTAGCATCCTGTGTATGTCTTCGAGGGTGGATTTACAAAATTATTTTTCTAAACAGTTATTTTGGAGCAGAGAATCTCTTCTGTGGAATTCGCTGTTGAGACAGTCTCTTCTGTGGAATTCACTGTTGAGACAGTCTCTTCTGTGGAATTCACTGTTGAGACAGTCTCTTCTGTGGAATTCGCTGTTGAGACAGTCTCTTCTGTGGAATTCGCTGTTGAGACAGTCTCTTTCTAAATAAATTTGCATTTTTAAAAGTTAGAACCTTTGATGGGTAGGATCTTGCCCTTAGGGCATTTTTCTTAGAGTTCTATTGTAAAACAGGAGGTTTCTTTTTAAAGGGTTGTATTCGTCTCTTTAATGTTGCCATGATAAAATACCATGACCAAAGCAACTTATACAAGGAAGATTTTATTTGGGGTTATGGTCCTGGAGGTGCAAGAGTCCATCATGGTGGGGGAAGCATGGCAGGAGTCAGCTGGAGGAGAAAGCTGAGAACTCACATCTTCAAGTACACACTGGAAGCAGAGAGGGCAGGTTGGAAGACTTTCAGACTAAGGCTATGAACTCTCAAAGCCTGCTGCCGATGTCTGCTTTTCCCTAACTAAGCCATAGCTCCTAAAGGTCTCATGACTCTCCCTAAGCAGCACTACCAAGTGTTCAAATACTTGAGTCTATGGGGAACGTTTCTTATTCATATCACCACAAGGGGTTAATCTCTTTAACAATTACAGCTGTTTTTCAGCTTTAAAATGTCTTCTACTCATTTCCTTGCCAAAATCCACATTGTTTTATATCCTTCTGCTCTGCTCCACTGTTGTTCTCTTCCGCTATACACCTAGATAGGTGAGGTGAGCCATAACCATGCCTTAATCGAAATGTTATCCTACTGTGAAATTCCTCCACCAAATACACTAGTCCATTATTTTTCAATTCAGCCTCACCCATGTTTTTAGGACAAGGGCTGAATGAAGGGAGATTCTTTGCCCCTAATTCAGTTTCTAAAACCTATGAGCCAGGATTCCTCTGTTCTCATTTCTCTGGTCCTCCAGAGTCACAGTAATAGCACATTAAGCTCTGATTATAATATTCTGGAGCTTTTCTGGTTAAAGTTCCAAACTCTTCTACATTCTTTCTACAAACTAGTTTCAAAGGGCCTATGAACCACATGGTCAGGTTTATCACAGCAAAGGCCTTACTTCTTAGGAGCAATTTTCTTTCTGTGTTAGTTCCTTTTCTCATTGCTGTGACCTGACAAGAAACAAGTGAGTAAGAATGTATTTTGGCTTATAGTTCAAGGGCATATTAAAAGACAACAGAAGGAACAGAAAGAAGCTAGTCACATTGCATCTGACATCGAGAAACAGACTGAGTGGGAAGTGGGACTGGGCTATGAAATCTCAAGGTCCACTTCCCGTGACCAACTTTCTCCCTAAATGTTCCACAAACAGTATGGCCAGTTGTAGACTAGGTATTTGTATTTTTTTAATATATTTTCAAGACAGGGTCTCCCTTTAAGTCCCAGCTGTCCTGGAGCTCACTCTGTAGACCAGGCTGGCCTTGAACTCACAGAGATCCTCCTACCTCTGCCTCCCCAGTGCTAGAATTAAAGGCGTGCACCACCACACCCAGCCCAGACCAGGCATTTAAACACATGAACCTACAAGGGATAGCTCACATTCAAACAATAGCCTCCCATAGTATAGGACAAGAAAATCATGGAAGGTCTAGAGAGAATGTTTTAGTTTGCTTTCTTTTGCTATGATAAAACACTGACAAAACCACCTTGTGAAAAGGATGGGTTTATTTCACCCAAGTTACACTCCATCATGGAGGGAAGCCAAAGCAAGAACCTAAGACAGGGTTTGAAGCAGAAACCACAGAGGTACACTCCCAACTGCCTTGGTTCGCCTGGATTGATAAATTACCATTCTTATTCAGCCCAAGCATACCTGCTCAGGGATGGCACGTCCTACAGTTGGGCTGGACCCTCCTGCATCAATTAGCAAACAAGATAATGACTCACAGATATGGCCATAGATAGGCTAATGTGATCTGGGAAAAATTCTTCATTTGATGCTCCCTCATCTTACATGACTTGTTTGTGCCAAGTTGACAAAGATTAGCCAATAGAGAGGGTTTCACTAATACTTTACATGGGAGAAATAGTAATATAATGAGTGTGATCCAGCTTCCTACATAAGAATATAAGGGTCTTTGCCAGGCGTGGTGGTGCACGCCTTTAATCCTAGCATTTGGGAGGCAGAGGCAGGCAGATCTTTGTGAGTTTAAGGTCAGCCTGGTCTACAGAGTGAGTTCCAGGACAGCTGAGGCTACAGGGAGACCCTATCTGGAAAAGACCAAAAAAAAAAAAGAAAGAAAAAGAAAAAGAATATAAGGTTCTTGAAGAAGGGACTTTCACTTGTACATACCAGATAACTTCTATAGTCCTTTAGCATATGTTAAGGACTCAGTAGATGTTACTGAGTAAGTGAATGATCAAAGGAATGAAGGAATGACTACAGGAAAGTCTGTGTGAGAATCCAGTGCCAGGTGAATTGAGGTGGCCAACTGGCTTTCACTTCAGTCATTCTTGCGACACTCCTGACATACCAAATTTGTTGCAGGCAGGGACAAGTGCCAAGAGGACATGGCATCTTCTCTATTCATCCATTCCTGGGATTAGACAGGGTGTGGAATTTAAAAAACTGGGCGAGGTCACAGAAGACGTTGGAGTTCAAAAGTCTTGGAAAAGGGAAACTTCCTTGTGTCGTCACCATTATCTGGCCCTGGTCTGTGTGTGGTGTAGGGTACGTGTGAGACACGTGCCACATTGGCATGCCAGGCCGCCTGTGCTTGCTGGAGGGTAAATAGCTCACATAACTCAGGCCAAACAGCAGCTGAGTCAAAGAGAGCTAAGAGCCATAGCCATGCAGTAACTGGAAGCTTTGGCACATGTTAATTGCAGTTGCTGCCTTGCACAGTCCTTAAAGGTGGCAAGTTGACCTGACAAGTCTCTCCCATGGTGCCTATGACTCAGTTGTTTCTGGAAAGATGGCATGGCTCAGTGCCTGGCTGGTACAGAGGAAGCGCTTGCTAACTTATGAATGAACCCTTTGGGGAATTTTGTGACGCAAGGTGAAGGAAGAAGGCTTTCACTATGTCTTGTCCGTCATCTCATTCCATACTCAGATGCACCTTTGTGCTTATCCAGCAGCAAGCTCATATCCTGGGCTTGGTGGATGTGACAGGGTAAATCCCATACTTTTTTTTAGGTCACAATCTGAGACAAACTTGTGTCAATAATCTTCTCTATGACCATCATAGAAGTATAAATATTTGCTTCAATCTGTATTGCCTCAATATCTGATCTAGATCAAATCCTCTACATTTTTGTAATGTTTTAATTATAATTCTAAAATAGCGCTTCTATTGCTGATAGTTCTAATCATAATTGCCACTAACAGGTACTGAGCACCTACTGTGGGTCAGGCACTCACCTAAAATCCTCATATACATTGTTCTACTCTTCTATAGTGACCCGCAAAAACCCACCTTTGTGCTGGGAACTATCATTGTCTCCATTGAACAAAGATATTCAGGCTATAAAGAGATAGAATTGAGATTAAACTCCAGTTTGTCTCACTACAGAATCACACTCTATGTGATTTTCTCAATATGGCATACATGTGCTCTTCTAAAACATATAAATTAGACAATATCCTCATGCTTAAACACCTCCATAGAGTTTCCACCACACTTCAAACAAAATCCAGTATTCTTTCTGGGTCATCAAACCCTGGCAGAATTTACCCTTTTCCCTACATTTCCAGCCTTGTCTCATTCTCCGCTCTTTGCTCTCTGTGGGTTTGATTCCATAGCAGTAGCTTTGAGTTTCTTTAGGTACATTTTAAAGGCTGATTTGGCTACTTACCACTGTTTGCAGTGACACTTCTCTGGGAAACAGCCTTTCTCTTTCCAAACAACCACCCTGATATATTTTATAAGGTGGGTGTTGCCTATAACTGTCGGTACCCTTTTGATTCCACTCTTCATATTCTTTCCCTCTCACTTGCATTGTAACATCACAGAAGGTTTACTATCTCCTTGCTTTTGTCCAGCACCAAGGACAATGTGATGCTCAAAGTCCAGTATGAACCCAAATTCTCATTCAGCAACTGCTGCCATGGAGGTGAATATACTATGTCTAGAACAGTAGAGAAACCATGCACTGACTCAGGAAAGCAATGATCAATATCTAATTTCAGCTCTTCTCCTTTTTAGCTAGGGGACATTAGATAAACCCTTTTACTTTTCAAAGCTTTAATTTCCTTATCTGTCAGTGAAAAGAATTCTCTCTTTCCCTAAGAGGTTGCTTTCAATGTAGAATGAAAGGGGAAATAATTCTACAAAGCACAAATGTAGGCAGAATTGTAATGGTTTCTGTGCTTATTTGAACTACCATATTATCTCGATTAATGCTCAGAAAATGCCCTTTGAGATTAATATAAATACTCCATTTTACAGATGGGAGAAATGAGGCAGAGAGAGATAAGGGTCATTTCTTCACCATTATCTAAATGTCAATAATCTCGGAACAAATTGTTTTTAAAATGAGGGAACAAAATTCAAGAGAAGTAGCATCCCAATGGAAGATAAATGGAAATAGCCTAAGAGTATGGCATGCCTGGCCAGTATAAGGAATGGTGGAAAGCCCAGTGTGGCACAGTGGAGTAAGCTAGGTCAGTTTGTCTCTTTCTGCTTCTGAAGGCAAACTAAAGGAACCAGACACCTGAGAAAGTTCAGAGAAGTCAAGAAAGGAACCTGAAATACAAAGCTCTGTGATGTCCTCTATTTCTAGCAGTCAGAAATAGCAGAAATATGAAAGGAATGAAAGAACATGGAAGTGAAATAACTGAATTTTTGAATCCCTGTCCAATTTGTGGTGAGTAAATAGATCATTATTAAGCACTATAACAAATGTCTGATTATTCTGTGCTGTATTTCTTTCTAAGAACTGAGATACAATTCCTGATGAATGTGCCACTGGTACCTCAGCATGTGATATTTATCTTGATTTTTGCAGAAGAATATAAAATCATGACAACTGTAATTGGTGAGATAAAGAGTTGAGCTGATTTTTCTTGGACGAATAGAATGAACTTATGAAAAGTTCAGAACACTGTTTTGCAAATGTGGTTTGTACTTATTATCAAAGTTTGAGTTATTCAGTTAACATCATTTGGATGGTTTGAAGCCTGGTAACACATGGAGTGTACACTATGCAGGTAATGATACTGCATAGAATGTACCTCAGTGTCCTGAAGTGTACCTGAAGAGGTAGGAAACATACTATGGGGATGGAGCTTACTGGAGGCTTCTCTTTCTTTTCTCACTGTGCAGGAGCAGAAATCCACACAAAGATAGGTAGCCCATAGCCCTGGAGGCTTACAGATAGCAATGACATGTTAGGAATACACCAATCAACACGAGAGTACTCACCTTGTCTTTATACTGTTGTAAATACTGGATAACAAGACTTAGTGGTAGTTTTGTGAGAAGTTTTCTTATACACTTTGGAGATTTATAAGACTGTAGATCAACACACAGTGCTTTCTAATTCCATATTCATCCAGTGTTATGCAGGCAGCCATTACTCCACTTTTGGAAACAGCAGCTACAGTTTTTGAGTACTAACTCTGTGCCTGACAATTTGATAAATGTCTTACACATAGTATCTCATTGAGTTGGCCCAATAACCTGGGAAATAGGAACTATTCTGTCCATCCTAAAGTTGAGTGAGTCTCAGAGTCATTAACTAACACACGCACGAAAGTGGTTATAATACAAGGGCCATGGGGCTCTAGGTTCCTATTTGGGTTCTGGGTTGGTTTATGAGACACAATCTCATTATGTAGCATAGGCAGGCCACAAACTCAATCCTCCTATTTTGATTTTCAGAGTGCTCGTGCTATAGCTGTGTGCCATTATGCCCAGTTAGATTCAAGATTCAGTGTCTTTATGACTGTTAGGGTGTCTTAGGATAGACATAAAGGGGACACATAACCCAGAAAGGTAAATTTGGGTGTCAAAGAGGGAAGGCACCAACGCCGCTCTTTGTTCTATAAGCGCAGGGGTGGCTACAGAGGGAAGCCCTCAAGCCAGGGAGGCAGCTCCAACTTGGCTAAGTGGTGGTCTGGAGGTGGGCACCTGGATGCTTGAGGAAGTGATAAGGATATATATATATATATATATATATAGTTTCCAAACATGAAGGGCTGGGGGTGGGAGAACACCCAACTGATTCTGATTTTTAGAGGTAACCATAGTAGCAGTCACCCTATCCTCAGGCTTGGGAGGCAACTAGAAACTTGCCCTTGTGACCCAGTTCTCTGAATCCAGCATGTGCATGGAACCCTGGTCTTCAGTTCCCAAATTCAGGGCTTATCTTATCCTCCCGTGCCACCCCTCCAGACTCCCTCAATTCTGTGAGCAGCAGGAAGACAGAGGAAGGCAGCTCCTTGTGAGATACCTGGAGTAGCAATTCTCAGTGGGGCCCAGAGACTTGCAGATCAATGTCACCTGGGAACCTGGTGGGGTCTGCTGGGGCTGCAGATCAATAGTGAGTGCTTTAGCCAACCTTCTAGGTGAGCCTGATGCACACTCAAGTCTGGAAAGCACAGGTCTAGACTGACAAGCAGAGCTCTGAAGGCTGCAGACATCAATATACACATGGCTCATCAACTCACACACCCAGCACAAAGCATAACCATTTCAAGGAGAAGGAATTGGTAAAGGACTGCAGCCCTCGAGCTAGACTGGCAAGCAGTGTCACCTTCAAATGCACATGACGCTGATGGATAGACACACAGGGACTGGGGAGCAAGGGTCTCGTCAGTTCCTGTTAATCTCTATCTGCATCAGAAAATGTAGCTTTGCAAGCTCAGCTGTCTCCCAGAGATATGCCAGCTACTCTCCAGAGAATGCAGTCCCTGCTGGCAAGGATACCACAGCCCAGAGCTGGGAGGCAGCTTAGAGATAACCTATTTCATTGTCCACCTCTAGCAGTTTTCTGCCAACGCATCTCGGAGTAGAACTCTCATGGCTTCAACATTACAGGGCCACAGCCACAGCGAGCTCAAGGTCTTGTTAGAGTGGAGGTGGCTAGAAGAAGGAAGTGTTTGTAGAAGTAACTATAATAATAAAAAGCGGGGCTGGAGAGATGGCCTAGTGGTTCAGAGCACCGACTGCTCTTGCAGAGGACCCAGGTTCGATCCCCAGCACCCACATGGCAGCTGAGAACCATCTGTAACTCCAATTCCAGGAGAACTCCAGTTCCAGGGGAATCTGACACCCTCTTCTGAGCTCCTCAGCATTGCATGACATGGGTGCACAAACCTACATTCAGACAGTACATTCATACACATTAAAAAAATAAAAAAATAATAAAAAGCTAGCATAATTGATAAAGGCAATGTTATGAGGACATGGAGCCAGAAGAAATTAATTTTCACTTTGGGAGATCAGAGAAGCCTTCATGGAGGAGGTGCCATTTGAGCTGAGCAGAGATTCAGGAAGTGGAAATGGAACAGTAAGAAAAGTAGTATTACATCCAAAGAAAAAAGTATCATGATCAAGTATACGGAGGCACGAAAATGCAGAGTAATTCTCACAAAACGGTTCAGACAGGTGAGGTTAATGGATACATCCTGAGGTGAGACTGTATAGCTTCAGATTCTGACCCCATAAACTTTCTGCAAAACCAGCTTTAAACAAGCTATCACACATACATTGGCCTCTGTTTTCTTACCTGAAAAATGGGAGTAATATAACATATTTCATTTGGTTGTGAGACAGAGTAAATGACATAGTGGCATGAGCTACCAAACACAGGACTGGCACACAGCAAATGCTTCAATACATTTAGAGCTATCTGACTTCATCAGGAATAGCAAACTAGATGGTTCACATGGGGCACTGGGAATGGGACACAGAGTTGTGGAAGCAATCTTGGACCTTAGGTTTTGAAAGGGTCCTTGGGGCTCTCGTCATTTTGCACCACTGTGGGGAATTCGCCATGCTTGTATGAAGACTTTCCAGTGAGGACTTAGGAGGGGAGTGCCTTCATTTCCCTGAAGCTCAGCTGTGTGTAAGTCCAGGAAGCCGATCCCTTGAGCAACCTTGGACCGTCTGAGAAGAGAGAGAGAACACAGTTACAGAAATGCAGTCAGGGACTGACACACCAGACCCTGCCAGCCACACCACATGTGTTAGATAGAAGAAGATGATGTTGCTGGTGTAGTGGTCCCAGTGATCCCAGCACTCGGGAGGCAGAGGCAGGCAGATCTTTGTAAGGTCAAGGCCAGCCTGATCTACATAATGAAATCTAGGCCATTTAGGGTTATAGGGTATGGAAGACCCTGTCTCAAAAAGACCAGAAATAAAAAAAAAAAAAGAAAAAAAAAGGTGAAGTGGGGCCAAGCGTGATGGTGCACACCTTTAATCCCAGCACTCAGAAGGCAGAGGCACGTGGATCTCTGTACGTTCCATGTCAGTCTGGTCTACATAGTGAGATACAGGCTAGCTGGAGCTACAGGTAGACCCTGTCTTTAAAAAAGAAAAGAAAAGAAAAGAAAAGAAAGGAAAGGAAAGGAAAGGAAAGGAAAGGAAAAGAAAGGAAAGAAAAGGAAAGAAAAGAAAAAGAAATAGCAGATCCTCTAAAAGTACTTCCTGATGCTGACCTTTCTGTAAGAAAATTCAGGGCATGTGTAATTCACACATACTTGATAAATTGAAACTCATTCTGTCTTACAGGCAGAGATCAAAATCTGTAATAACACAAGGAGTCCTCTAATGAAAGAGATGATTAGAGATGCTAATGGCGATGCACACTGGGTCCTAATTAAGGTATTTTCTAATGGCTGTCTAGGAATACAAGTGCCCTCCATTTGGACTTTGAAGATAACTAGAGTATTCTTTAGCTCTCAATCAGGATACACACAATTCAAAACGTTCTTGAGTATTGGTTCAGGGGAAATCATCTTATCTGACACATTATTGAGTTTCTGGGAGGAGGAAAGACACTAACTGTGCATAAATATTTTGTCATTGGCTAACTACAAAGTTGAGTCTGTTGAAGCAATCCACCTGAGTAAGCTAGTTCTCTGGAATATTAAAGAATATCAATACATACTAAAAGCAAGTCGATGACTCAGGCATTGACAAAGCAACTTTGAAGCCAAGTGATCTCCTTTCTGACTTCGCCTTGCTTCCAGGAAGTATTCAGAAATACATCTGAATTTGGACCCTGATAACAGAGCCTTTTCAGTGAAAGCTGACTTTTGGGGGGCTACCATGAAATAGATGTTCGGATGGGCGGGAGAGCAGAGGGTAGTGGCTGCAGTACTTGGCTCCATGCTTGAGAAAGGTCTGTGGTCACCAGAATGAATATTGTGAGTTCTCTGTCAGCTCCTTTTCAGACATATCAGGCTTCCCCTTTATCCACTAAATGCTGGAAACAGAACGCATAGCTTGGCATAGACTGACTTGTTGGATTGACCCAAATTCTTTCGGGAAATGCAGAAGCCTGCTGGCTCATGGGATTAGCCGCCTGGTGTTTGAGTCTCTCCCCATCTGTACATGATCTCTTTGTCCAGTGCCACCCCAGACTGCTGTATCTGCTCACCTCAGCAAGTTTCTTTCCACACCAAGATCATTTAAGAGCAGTCTACTCAAGTGAAAGCACTTGCCCAATTCTAGAGAAACTTTGCTGCAAGCCCAGAGAGAAATTCGGTCCTCAATTTAATTGATTTGCTAGATCCCTGGTTTTCTTTCCCCACCAATTCCCTTGCACTTTGGTAATTCTAGGTGATGCAGTTGGTTAGCATGGGCTTTGTGGAGAACTCAGTGTAGACCATATACCATGATCATTTTTCCATAAGGGAACTGTGCCCTGTGCCGATTAGCTATAAGGATAAAAGAAAATGTTTTGTCTTCAGGAGGCAGGCGGCATTAGAAGGCAGTTAGGAAAGGCACAGGGAACCTCAGAGGCAGTTAGTGATATCAGAAATCAGACAAAAGGGGACATGGGGTCTAGGCAAATTATATTTGGGGCTTATTCTACTAACGACCATTCCCCCTCCCTCTGTGATTTACAGAGTTAACGGAAAAAGGCAACAGTGCATCAGTACTTAGTTTTCAACATTGTCTGTGTATTAGATCCTGCTGGAGAGCTTTGAAGATATATATGCACACTCACCTCCCTCAGAAAGTCTGTCCTTTTAAAGACATAAAATTACAAATACTAGTGAGTATGTAAAGAAAGGGAAACTTTTATACACTGTTGGTGGGAATGTAAATTAGTACAACCATTATGGAAAACACTGTGGGGGTTTCTCAAAAAAACCTCTGAAAAATAGAACTGCCATATGGTCCAGCTATATCATTACTGAGTATATACCCAAAGGAATCTAAATTAGCCTAAAACAGATTCACCTGCACACCCATGTTTATTGCAGCACTATTCACAATAATCAAGATATGCAGTCAACTAGAGTGTTTGTCACTGGATAAATGGATCAAAAAATTATAACACACACACACACACACACACACACACACACACACACGAATATTATTCTGCCAGCAAGAGAACAAAATCCTGTTTTCCACAACTAAGTAGATGGAACTAATTGGCCTTTTGTTTATTGAAAGATGAGGATATGTCTTAACTGCTGTGGAGTTACACAATAGCATTAAGACTTTTTTCAAGTTTCTTAGCTAGAAATCAAAATCCCCACAAAGGTATCAATTTGGTGAGCCAATTAAAATTTGCTACATTTTAGTAAAGACTATGTATCATTGTACTGGTTTAAAATTCATGAACAGGGCAACTTGTACTTTGATTATGTAAGGTGCCCTTCTTCTTAGGGGTGCAGGGCATGGTGTTTGCAACTAACTCAAATGGATCACGGTGGAAAATACACAGAAATGTAGAGAGGGCCGTATCAAGCAAATATGGCAAATGCTAACATTTAGTGAATTTCTGTGAGAGACAAACTGAGTTGTTTGTACTATTCTTAGAATTCTTCTGTTAGTTTAATTTTTCCCAAATAAAAAATTCTTTCAGAAAACACATCCCCAGATGCAGTAAAGCACAACCAAATTTGGAAACCATTGGAATTGTTTGGAGCCCTCAGTAAAGCAGAAGGAATGGTGACTGGGTGGAGATGGAAGAGAGGGACAGAGGGACAGAGGGAAAGGGGAAGACTTTCTGAGCTACAATCCTGTACTAGTACATCTGCCACACTGATACTCAGAGCTGCTGAGATATGGTTAAAAGTTCAGAAAGCCTGAAGTTAGACTTGGTATTCTGCATTTCTTTTCCTTTCTTCCTTTTTTCTCTTTCATCCTCTTTTTTGTCTTGTTATTATTATTATTATTATTATTATTATTATTATTATTATTTTGCCATGGTGAAGTTCCAACCCAGGGCTTTGTTCATGTCAGGCAAGCATTCTACTCCTGAACTATAATACCAGCCCAGATTTTTCCTATCGTGTAGACTCCCTGATGAATCCAGTGTCACTGTTTTATGAAACATCCCTTGGAGTAGCAAAGCTCTTATACAAAGTTACCTTTCCATAAGCAATCAGTCAGTCAGTCAGTCAGTCAGTCAGTCAGTCAGTCACCGTGGGGTTTGAAGCTGCCAACACAGAGATGAGCACTGTTAAGACTTGTCTGAAGGAAAAGGGATGGCTATGAAGAACTGTATGCCTCGGCAGCCCAGACTTTACCTCTTTATCATTGTAGCTCCCAAAAGTCATGTGATCTTCTCCCTGTGACAGTAACCCTGATCTACTAAACAGAACAGAGTACCCAATAGAACATGCTTGCAGCAAATGGAAGTGGGTATGAACCGTTCTCTTCAAAAGCAAGCCCAGGTCACAGGAAAACAGCCCTTCCTGGTGAGTGGCATTTAGAAGCTACGTGAGGTTTTCTCAAGAGACAGCATAAATCTGATGAAGTGTTAGGTGTAAACTGTTGCTGCCCAGCTGCCTCTTTTAGGTGGAGACTCATTATTTGAAACAACAGAATTCTGAAGAAGAACCTCATTTCGTGCTGGCTGCAGCAAGCTTAGAGTTTGTTGCCTGTGCTGTTAAGTGGAGCCAAAATGTCTCTCCCTTAGTGGGAACATATAGAGAACAGCCTCTTCCTCAATCATAGTTTTCTAGACTTTCTTCTACCCATCTTCCTCTGTGGTAGCTCCTTTCCTCTCTGCCTGCATGTTGTGTCTATATTTTCAATTCATTGAATAAGAGACTAGCCTGTCGTTTATAGCCCCTATGTTTACGTCCAAATTAAGGCCAATTAACAGATGCATAGAAGGAGGCAACTGGGCTTTATCTCAGCATGCAACCCCAGAGAAAGATGCTAGAAGAAAAATGAGAAATGCCTTGGAGTTGGCCAGCACAGAGTTCACATTTTAGCTTTATCTCTTAATAGTTGTATGACCTTGGACAAGTTCCTTTAACTTCACTGAGCTGTAAGCTCCTTTTCTATAAAATATAGTCAATCATCATACTAAATTCAAAAACTTTATCAAGGGATAGAGCCCATACGAAGTGCTTAGCAAATGGAAGCCATTTTCCATTTGAAGGGTATTAGGTGAGTTTTTTTATGTGTAAACCAAGAGATGCTCAAATCCACTCTATTTGTACTTGCTAATTAGGCAAAACTGAGTGAGTTATATTGGTTTACCTCTCTGAGCCTCAGTTCCTTTACAATTAAATGAGGCCAGTCCAAATATGTAGCTTTGAGGTGTTCTGTAGAGAATAAATGAGATCAGACAAGTGTTAAACTCATGCCAACCACATAGAAATATGCTCAGCCGGGGCTGGAGAGATGGCCTAGCGGTTAAGAGCGCCGACCGCTCTTTCAGAGGACCCGGGTTCGATCCCCAGCACCCACATGGCGGCTGAGAACCGTCTGAAACTCCAACTCCAGGAGAACTCCAGTTCCAGGGGAATCCGAGACCCTCTTCTGACCTCCGCGGCATTGCACGACACGGGTGCACAAACTTGCACGCAGACAGTACATTCATACACATACGGAAATAAATAANAAAAAAAAAAAAAAAAAAAAAAAAAAAAAAAAAAAGAAATATGCTCAGCCAACATAAATTAACCTCAATTTCCTATTATTATTATTACCAGTTTTTCTCTGAGCTCCTTATTCTCAGACTTACCTAGCAGCCAAGCACCTTTTACAAACCATCTTTGCAGTCTACCTCCAGTAGGTGCTCCACAGTCTGCATTGTTACTCCTGTAAGGGCAGAGGCCACACACTGTGCCTTCTCAGGTGTCTCCATAAGACCCGGAAGAGAACAGGTGTTCAATACATGAAGCAGCAACCACGTCTATCAGTGGCTTCACTGCCCGAGTTCCAGTTTTAGCATTCGACTTTCTTTGTTTGGAGGTTTTTGTGGCAACTTCTGGAGCTTCTCTACCATTCCATCCCCTCATCTACAATATGGGGGCGATAATAATTCCTTCCTTGAGGGTTGCCGTGATGATTATAGATGAGCATGAAGACGGCTTCATAAGAGCTAGGAGTTATTTGTACTTGGCAGATGCCCTGTAGTCAAGCATCATAGGACGTTTTCGGAGACCTTTCATGAGAGCCTTGTGCATGCACTTGCACACACCTCCACCAGGTGGGCAGCACGGATGAAGAGGACACTTTACAGAAGGGATGAAATAGACACACATTACCTATGAAAGCTTTTCAATGTCCCAAGCAGAGCTAGTGTTCTACATGAAGTTCATTCCAGGACTGTGAGCCCCTCGGGGGATTTGTTTGTTTGTTTTTGAAACAGAATTCATAGAACCTAAAATTAACCACCGTCAAATGAACAATTCTGTGGCATTTAATAGGGCCTCATTGGTGTAGAGCCATGGTCTCTGGACACTTCTAACTGATTGCTTCTTTATGCTGTATGTGTCCAGAGCAAGATGGAGTTCTTTTCTCAGCCTTCCTCTCACTGTTCCACACTTCTCCCTATCCCCATTTTGTTTTTCTAGACACTTCACCATTTATCTTTATGGGGCTCCAGTGGTATCAGTAGTATGTGTCTCTGACACACACACACACACACACACACACAGATATATATACATATATATACTATATATACATATATATACTATATATACATATATATATGTATATATATAGTCTTTGGGAAACCTGGGAAGGATGCCACCCCAATGACGGCAAAGGTAGAGTTCAGGTCAAGACTGGTTTAGATTCTCCTTGCTCGGATACACTCAGCACTCCTGGCAGCAGACACAGCACAGTGGCAGCTGCTTGCTCCTTGTTACTTAGCCTTCTAGTGACCCCAGGGGCAACACACGACCTAAAATTGATGGTTACCAATTATAGCCACAGGGAATCATAATGTTTTTTGTTATGATTTCCATTTTGGGGTCTTGCTTATTTTGAGTAATTTGCTCCATTTTATAGCATCCATAGCATTACAAAATAATTTTGTAGGCTCCATAACCTCAGAAGTCTCTACTGCTCATTTGTATCCATGGACAGTTTATTAACGAGAATAGTTAATGTACCAGATGCTTCCTATGTGCAAAACACTGTGCTAAATACTGTATGTGAGTTATGTAAGAATACATGTGATGATTCTAGGAGGCAATCATTGTTATTAACTATCTTTCAGAGATGGGAACACTAAGGCACAGAGCTGATGATGGACCTGTCCAAAGTCATATAGGGACCAAATGACAAAAATCCTGACTGTAGACCCAGGCATAGTGACACATGCGTTTAATCCCAGCACTCAGGAGGCAGAGGCAGGCGGATCTCTGTGACTTCAAAGCCAGCCTGGTCTACAGAGTGAGCTTCAGGACAGCTGGGACTAAAAGGAGATCCTGTCTCAAAAAGACAAAAAATATCTTGGCTGTTTACACAACTGAGTAATATTAGTCCTAATAATCCTGCTATAGATCATAGAATGGGAAAAATATGCACAGACCATAGCCTGCTTGATTCACCCTCTAGCCTTTAGCTGTAGTTCATGATCTTTGTAATGTTGGACAAGATACCTCACCTCTCAGAAACGGTTCCTTCATCTATATAATTGAAGCAATTTTCCTATTGTATCTCCCTCAGATATAAGCAAGAGCTATGAAAACACTCAGGAGTTGCATGCAGAAGAATTAGACCTAAGGCTGCTTACTTACAGTTGGTAAACTGCACATTCTTCAGGCTAAATCAAACTTTGAAAAAGTAATTCCCGTTTCTGCACTTCATGGCTGTGCAAACCCTCAAGATTCTCCAAACTCCATACCTGCAACTTTAAATTAAAAGTGTAATTCGAGGAACTCTGGGAAAATCTGCCACCTTTGAGATATAAGGCAGATGAGTAAATCCAGGGTAAGCATTAGAAGATGTGTCTGGTTAGTTCCATTTTTGGAAAGAATCACACACCACCTATCCCAGAGGTTTCAGTGCAGATTAACTTGAGGTGATATATCTGAAAAATGCCTTTTGTAGTGTCCTCAAAGTGTGTGCTTAAAAGATGATGATTCGAGGGGCTGGAGAGATGGCCTAGTGGTTAAGAGCACTGACAGCTCTTACAGAGGACCCGGGTTCAATCCCCAGCACCCACATGGCAGCTGAAAACTGTCTGAAACTCCAATTCCAGGAGAATTCCAGTTACAGGGGAATCTGACACCCTCTTCTGACCTCTGTGGCATTGCACGACATGGGCGCGCAAATCTGAATGCAGACAGTACATTCATACACATACAGAAATAAAAAATAAAATAAAATAAAATAAAAATTTAAAAGATGATGATTTGGAGCTGGAGAGATAGCTCAGCGGTTAAGAGCACTGACTGCTCTTGCAGAGGACCTGGCTTCGATTCCCAGCATCCACATGGCGGCTAAGAACCGTCTTTGACTGCAGTTCCAGGGGAATCTGACGCCCTCTTCTGACCTCCGCGGCATTGCACCACAACACCGGTGCACCGACCTACATGCAGACAGTACACTCATACACATAATAATAAATAAATAAAAAGATGATGATTCTTGGGTTGGAAAGATGACTCAGCAGTGAAGGGTACCAGCTGCTCTTACAGAGGACCTGAGTTCAGCTCCCAGTACCCACAAAGTGGCTGACAACTGTCACTCCAGTTCCAGGGGATCTGTCGCCCTCTTCTGACACCCTTGGGGATTGCACGACAGGGTACACTTACATAAATGTGAGCAATATACTCAAACACATAAAAAAAAAATGGTAATTCTTTTGGTGAATTTGATTGTTATTCTTGGAGGGTGGCCTAAATGCAGAAAGACAGGGAGGCTGCAGTAGGGAACAGGTCTTTTGGGAGGGTGGGATTCCTCAACTGTAAGGCTTGCCAATTTATTGATTCCTTGAAATATAGGCAAGATTTTGAACCACAGCTGCCTCTATTCATGCACGAAAGATTTATACACAAGTCAGTGCCTGAATTCCTAGGCAGAATATTTCTGTTTCCCAGAAATGTTGGGAAGGGGTGGGCCTGGAGGATGAGGCCTTTCTTCTACTACCCTTCACTTCCTTGGTGTGCAAATGACTTAGCAACAAAGTGGGCAGGAGTCTCTGAACAAGGGTGGAAAAGCGGCCATAAAGGACCAGCAAGCAGTGCAGAGGAGCAGTGCTCTCGTTCACAGACAAAGTTCTTTAAAAATCTGAAATGTCTTCAGGAATTATGTGTTCTATGTGTTCACTGCCATCAGTCTAATAATCCACAGGTATTAAAAGTAAGCCATTCTCTTCACTATTCTTCCTCAGCTAAGTAAGCAATATTAAGGGCCTGGGTCTGACTCTTCTCATGGCCTCTGTGCACACACAAACATATGTGGGCATGTGTTTCATTCATAGGGGATGTTACAATTTGTCATAGGATCGGATTATGTTATGTATGGTTGCCTGATGCTGAACAGCACATTACCAGCATATCTGAAGTACAGAGCCGGCTCATTCTTTCAGTTACATACTAGTCCATAATAAGAATATACTACAATTTATTCAACTATCCATCAACTGAGGAACAAATTAACAGAAACAAGGAACACTTACTCACTTTACTAAGGGAATTTATTTTCTAAATTTATTGATGAATATTATGGTTAAATGTCAAGGACATGGCAGGGACTCTGGTGTTCATTATAAAAATTCTTTCCGGGTTGGGACTGGAGAGATTGCCCAGCGGTTAAGAGCACCGACTGCTCTTGCAGAGGACCCGGGTTCGATCCCCAGCACCCACATGGTGGTTGAAAACAGTCTTTAACTCCAGTTCCAGGGAAATCCGATGCCCTCTTCTGACCTCTGTGGCATTGCACCACACAGGTGCACAGACCTACATGCAGACAGTACATTCATACACATACGAAAATAAATAAATAAATAAATAAATAAATAAATAAATAAATAAATAAATAATTTTTTTAAAAAGGAACGAAATCCTCTAAAAAATTCTTTCTGGGTTCTAGGGAGATAGCTCAGTGGATAAAGTGTTTGCTGCACAAGAAGCAGTAGAGATTGGATCTCTAGCACACATGCAATATGTGAATGCATGGTACAAGCTTATAGTCCCAGCTTTGGGGGTGATGGAGACAAGAGGATCCCTAAAGCTTACTTGCCAGCCAGTCTACCTGAATCAGTGAACTGCAGGTTTAGTGAAAGACCCTTTCTGAAATAAGAAGGGAGAAGGTTTGGGAGATGGCTCAGTACATACTTAAGCCTGATGACCTGAATTCAATAGCTAGAATCTAAAGGTGGAAGCAAAGAACTGACTCTGTAAAGATGCCCTCTGACTTTCACATGTGCACCATGGCAAATGTGCCCACTGTCCACAGTAATAATAATAAACAAAATTTTAAAATAAAGTAGAGTGATTTAGATAGATAAATAATATCAAATTCTAGCCTCCATATACACATACAAACACACACACGAACATGTACACATACATACACTACACACAAAAATTTTCCAAGTTTATATAAAATATTAAAATGTCACTATATGATTTTATTTGCTAACATTATTGTCACATACTGCTTCTTGGACATAAAAACATCTGTATCAACATAATTTGCCATGTGTAGGATACTTTGTGCATGTTTTCTTGCAGTGCTAGGGCTCAAACCCACAGCCCTCTTCATGCTAGGCAAGCATTCTACCACTGATATTTTATGCCTTTTTAAGCACTTTCACAGTCTAGTTCTACTCTTTAAAAAATTTTTTAAAAATCTTTTGTGTATCTTTTGTGTACGGATCTTTGTGAGTTCAAGGCCAGCCTGGTCTACAGAGTGAGTTCCAGGATAGCTGGGGCTACAGGGAGACCCTGTCTCGAAAAGACCAAAAAAAAAAAAAAATCTTTTGTGTATGAGTGTTTTACCTGCATGGGTGTGTACGACATGTGCAATGCGTACAGAAGAGGGCATCAGATCCCTTTTTCAATGCTATAGAGGTGCTGGGAACCGAACCTGGGTCTTGTGCAAGAGCAACCAATGCTCTTAACCACTGAACAATTTCTTCAGCCCCACTTCTACTTTTACTGCAGCCTTGTGGGGCAGGAATTAATCTCCTTATTTGACAACAGGAAGAATTAGGAACAGAGAGGTAAATGATTTGTCCAAATTATACTTGTATTTGAGATGCCTTATCCAGTGGCTTTTATTCCACTGATGAAGAGAGGTATAACATGAGAGCCTAGTTCCATTTCTCATTACGCCTCTGTTTGAATCTCACTTGGCCTAATGTCTCTTTTATTCTAAGCACATGGATCTGTGCTTCTTTTCATGGCTGATTTAGCACTGATGGAGCACCCATAATGTCCTAGGTGCTCTAGAGATCATTGAATTAAATATGGTTGCTGCTCTTCAACTTCTATTCGAAATTTGTTGGAGCTTCATCTAAAACAGCTGTGGCTCTGCATGAGTATAAAAGCATACAAGAACGTTTCTCCTATCTAAGCCTATTTGTGGGAATGACTTGCAAAATGGGAAAGACTCTTTCTATATAGCCTTTACAAATTGAAATTTTATGTAGCTTTGCAAGACAAGTTAATCATACGTTTGGAGAACATGTAGAAGTGTGTACTCCTTCTAAGAAAAAAACCAATGTAATTGGTCCTATAATGCTTTGGAATACTGATCCCATTAACTTGTATTAGGTAAGCTAAACACGTAACTTTAATTTTATGCATTGTTTACTACAGAACAATGTATGTGTATGTGTGAGATGTGATGGTGATGATGTCGAGAAAACAATAACATTACAAAGTCTCCCTGACAGATGTTGCAAGCAACATAGAGGCATAGGTTGATATTCTATGTCTGTGGCTTTGTGTGCTTTTCTGAGTCAGTAGGGTAAGAGAAACTTCTGCCTGTATAATAATACTGTTATCAAAGATTGTTCATACATGTTTCATATATTGTCCAATAAATATGAGGAGAGCCCTCTGTTAGATAGTAGAGCAGCACAATAGGCCAGAAAAGAGTAGAAGAAAAGGGATGAAGAATAGATTAGAGTTCAGTTCTGAGATCAGGCCCACTTTTGGTTAAACTACTCTAGGGTTGAAGTTTCTCATTAATGTAGCAAAACTATGCTTATTTCTCCCATTTTTCCCAAAAGAGCCCCAATAAGAGAATTTCTCGTCAGACAGGAAATATAATAACTGGTCTCTGAGTAGTTTTGAAAATGGCCTCTAATTCTGCCTGAATCGCTCTTGAAGATGAATCCATCAGTTTGTTTTCTTTTCCAGAATAGCAAATGCAAGACAGTTTTCTTTTTTTTTTTTTCATGAGTCAAAACTGTAGCTCACTCAGCATGGAATGAGTCAATGTATTTTGTAATGGTCTCTTTGACCCTAAGTGTTTTCTCTATCAGTCGAAATGTTCTCTTTAGAGATGTAACATCTTTATTCCTTCCTGCCATTCAGTTCTAGTTAGTCATCAGTTCTATTGACTATGCTTTATGTATATCTTCTGAAATGTTTTGAACATTAGCCATTTTCTGAATCATCCTTCCGCCATACGCCTTGTCACTTTAAACAGCTGCAATAAGGCCCCTGAAAACCTCCCTTCTTATTCTCTTCTAGTTCACCCTATATTTCTTGGAATAATTACAAATCTAAAGCAAGGTTCTGCCCATGTCATGTTTCTAGTTAAAAAAAAAATCATGGATTGTTTTCCATTGCCTGGTACAGTACTTTTCAAAATCACTTCAATCATTTGTTTTTTATTAGGCTTCCAATCATCGAGGGAACATTTTATTCAAGCAAAATGAAGTAGTTAAGATCTCCAAATGTAAAGCAGATGAAATAAAGTGTAGGGAGTTTCCAGTTAAAGCAAGAAGTTAGAGTCCAAAGCCTCCTTACCTTCTTACCTCTTTACTCGTTGACTAACTCTTGGGCTTAGAGCACAGCATGAAGACATTCAAGACAGCATTAACTTGGCTTTTCCTAAACCCAGTTCTCTCTCGAAAACCCTTTGCTTCAGGAGTTTGTTCTGCTCTGTTTTCTCTACACAACTGGGTCATTCTTCATTTTTTGCCTTGGCCCATGCCATGTCCCTAAGCTTGAACTTCCCAATTCTGTTCTTTATTCCTGTCTGAACTATAGTCACACTTCAGGGTCCAGGTCTAGTCATATTTACTTCAGAAAACATTTCTCGGTTTCCTTGTTTCACACTCTAGTTTCTATGTTTCATAGGGACTTGCTTCCTGGCACTATGATGATTTTATCTTGCCAGTAAGTTTCAATTGAAGCTATTTATTTATCAAATAATGCATATAGGTTCCATTTTCATGTGCTCCTGGCTACAACAGGTTTTGTGCTGTATGTAATGTGCTATCTGTTACTTGTTAGTTGTGTAACTCTAAGAAAGTATCTATGCTTCAGTCCTTCATCTTCTTCTTTTTTTTTTTTTTGGATTTTTTAATTATTAATTTTATGGGATTCACAATGTAATATAAGAGCACAGCTGTTTTCAGATGATATTGATGTTGCTCAGTTTGCCATACAATTAGGTAATTGGTGCTAGCATCCACAGATGAGGGATACCATTCGTCCTTTGTTTTTCTGGGACTATGTTACTTCATTTAGCATGATGTCTTCTAGCTCCAGCCATTTACCTACAAAGCTCATGATGTCATCTTTCTTTACTGCTGCATAGAACTCCATTGTGTAGATGTACCACATTTTCTCTATCCACTCATCAGCTGAGGGGCACTAGGGTTGGTTCCAGCTCCTTGCTATTGTGAAGAGAGCTGCAATAAACATGGCTGTGCATGTATCTCTGCGGTAAGATGAGTCTTGTAGGTACATACCCAGGAGTGGTATGGCTGGGTCAGGTGTCCCTTCATGTTCTTCTGCAAAGCAGGAGCAATAATAGTAGTTCTACTGAAGAGCTAGAAGACGATTACAGTATGCCAAACTTCTAGCCCAGCATTTGACACTTAGAAAATAGCTGAGCAATATTAAGTTGTATTAGCATAACCCGATATAAAGTGATGTGAACCCTTAAGCCAATGCAGAGGTAGTGGAGTCTCTATTGAGGGAGGAACTGTTAATGCATCCAGAGAAAAGAAATTGTGTGGATTGTAGTATAAATAGGCAGAGTCAATGAGTGGAGGGCAAAACAGATTGTTCTATCATTAAGTGTGAAGAAGGTGGTCTGAGAATTAGTTCTTCCAGTTCTTTCTCAGTAAGAGTCAATTCTCATGGAGTCTGTGCTCAATAATTATGCCTTTAAAAAATCAAGACTATCATAAGATGGATATTTTTTCTTTATATCTATGCTTTTTTATTTATCAGCTTTTAAATTAGGGTAAAAGATATCAGAACTTCAGCAGTCTTAATTATATCCAAATTGTTATGTAATAGATGCCTAAAAGATTTTCATCTTGGGAAACTGAAATGTCATCTCTTTTTTCCTCTACCCCAAGTTACTGAGAATCAGCTTTCTCTCTGTTTCTAAGAGATTTACTACTTTGGATATATTATATAAGTATAATTATACAGTATTTGCCTTTTGGTGACTGGTGTTTTTTTTTAGCATGGTATTTTTCAGGTTCATTCATATGAGAAGGTGTGACAGAAGTTTTGTGGCTAAATCATATTGTACCCTGTGTATGTACCTAATTTAGTTTGTCTCTTTATATGTTGATGGAATTTTGGGTTGCTTCCAGCTTTTGGGTTTTGTGTACATGTTACTATGAACACCGGTGTACAAATATCTCTTCTGGATCCCTCTTCAATTATTTTGGATATTGTGGTTTGTGGTTTGGAGATGAAGTGCCACCCCTGCCTCCACCAACTCTCAAGTATAGAAGGCTTCTTACCAAACTGGTGGCTTTGCTGAAAAGTGATTGGACCACAAGGGTACTAATTTCATTAATGGGCTAATCCACTTAATAAGTTAATACTGAATGGTCTATGAAGATATGGGTGTAGCTTGGAGGAAGGGGAAGTGAGTCACAGGAGGCATGCCTTCAAAAGACTTTCTTGTCCTTAGTCCTTAGTCTCTTCCCCTCTCAGTCTCTATTGCCTGGCCATCTTGAAGTAAGCTGTCATGATTTGCTCCACTGTATGCAACCCTTCGTGGTATTTTGCTTCATCTTCCTCTCCAAAGTAATAGAAGCAGCCAACCATGTACTGAATCCTTTCAAACCATGTGTCAAAACAAATATATTGTCTTTTTTTTAATTAATTTTTTTCTTTTATTAATATATATTTTATTAGTTCCTGATATTCCAGGAACTG
>VZQC01007756.1:227828-245188 GCA_009823505.1 Rhizomys pruinosus | reverse complement strand
AAAAAAAAGTAAAAAAAAAAAAAAAAAAAAAGGATGGGAGAATTACTGTGTGGGAATTTGCAAGGAGAGACTAGAGCAGCACTGAAAAGATGGAGAAAATTTATGAGAAGAAAACCAGGTGTGGAGACCCATGGCTGTCATCCCACTGCTCAGGATGAAGCAGACAGATAGATCTCTGAGTTTGAGGCCAGCTTGGCCTAAATAGTGAGTTCCAGGCCATGTAGGACTACATAATGAGACACTGCCTCAAAAAAAAAAAAAAAAACCAACAGAACAAATTTATGAAAAGAACTAACTTAGTTCAATTTGACAATGATGAGTAAACTTCAGTCATTTTGGATAACCCTTATTAAAATTTTCATATAACCATTATACTGGCTAATTAAATGAATATGTATCCGATGGATAAAAGGATCTTAGATATATGAACCATAGATAAATGGATGGATTTTTTTTTGTCTTTTCGAGACAGGGCCTCCCTGTAGCCCCAGCTGTCCTGGAACTCACTCTGTAGACCAGGCTGGCCTTGAACTCACAAAGATCCACCTGCCTCTGCCTGTCAAGTGCTAGGATTAAAGGCATGCACCACCACACCTGGCTTTTTTTTTAATGGATGTATGTTTAATGATACATGATTGAAGAGATGATGGATGGATGGATGGATAGGTGGATAGATGGATGGATGGGTGGGTGGATGGATGGGTGAATTGATTAATGTATTGATGGACTAAGAAAAAATGAAAAAAATGTTTTATACTTATCTGCATATTTCCAGATCATGTTTGAAATCTAGGCACAGCTGCCTGAAGACATCAGGAAGCACTGCCTGATCATTTTTCTGTCCTTCCATTGTGCTTTAACTGTGGCCAATGATGAGACAAATCATGCACCTTAGCTTAATTTCCATAAGCTTAAGTGACATTTGTGCTGTGAAAATTTAAGTTTCTTTCCTTCCTTCCTTCCTTCCTTCTTTCCTTCCTTCCTTCCTTCCTTCTTTCCTTCCTCCCTTCTTTCATTCTTTCTTTTTTGTTTTGTTTTGTTTTGTTTTTAATACATTTGAGACCAGGAAGCTCTGTAGACCCAGCTAGCCTGGAACTCCCTATGTAGGCCAGACTGGCATCAAACTCACTTGCCTCTGCCTTTGCCTCTGCTTCTTGAGTGCTAGGATTATAGGCAAGTGTCACTATGCCCAGCCTTTAAGCTACTTCTTCAATCAGTTTGTTGTCTCCTATCCTCTTTACAGTCTTAAAATTTGGGGAAGTGGTAAACCACTTATTATTAAAGAACCCAACTCTCATCCTTGTTCCAATCAAATTTCATTAGGAATGAGTATTGTGGTCTGAGATAATTGTTTGAAATTACCCATCAATGTTAAAACTTCACTAAACATAGACAATTATCTCTTGTTTCCTCTCATATGCTTGATTTTTAAAAAGAGGAGCATAAAAGTAGAGTGAGAAATAATATGTAGAATAATGGGACTGAAAGCTGGGGACGAGAGAGGGTAATGGGAGAATTAATATGATTAAAGTACATTTATATATACGTGTAGGAAAATGTCAATGAAACCCATTGTTTTGTATGATTAAAATATGCTAATTAAAACATTTTGTTAATTACCATATATCTGGAACACATAAATTGATTACCTACAGCAAGGTAAATGTCTCATGTAGCTTCTATGCTTGAGGAGCTCTGACTGTAGTATGAAAATAGATGTGTGCAACAGGGAACTAGAATATCATGAGTGCTAAATTGGAAGTTGGTTGGAAAGGGCTGTGGGAGTGGCTAGAGAAACAGGAGACAGAGCCCTGAACTTAATGCCTGAGTGAAATGTTTATGGTGTATAAGGTTGGCCCACTCTAAGGACAAATAAAATGCTAGTTAATCCAAAAAAAAAGAAAGAAAAAGAAAAAGAAAAAGAAAGAAAGAAAGAAAGAAAGAAAGAAAGAAAGAAAGAAAGAAAGAAAGAAAGAAAGAAAAAGAAAATGCTTCTTATGCAGAAGGGAAATGCTTGGAATCCCTGGGATCTAACTTATGAAAATTAGGATTCCCTAGCAAACAGTACAACCAATGAAGAGCTTCAAGAAAGAAACAAATTGTAACTTTCTGGTTGATGCTGAACCATCGTACTCAGTTACTCTGATGACGGTATGTGCATGACTCGCTCAGTTGATGGGAGAAAGTTGTCCTTTCTTGTTGATTGATCATATGCTTCTTTTTGCCTCCAGTATAAAGAATGTCTTCATCTGTACTAGCTTTATTGGACATTTCAACAGTGCTTACAATGTCCTCTTAGTTAACGGTTGCAACCTCATTTTCAGCTTTGGCTCTCTCTTGTTATCTCAAACACAACAATATTTGTCCATCTAAAGAGCTGTAGATTGTCAGGCAGAGTAGCACATTAATCCTAGCACTTGCTAGGTAGAGGCAGGGGGATTATTAAAAGTCAGCCTGGGCTTTACTGGGACTGTACCTCAACAACAACACTAAAGGTAAATAACAATGACAAAATCATCTGAGATTTAATTCGGGGCATCTGTGATGGATGGGGAAACATACATTTATGAATGTAGGCTTCATCACTTAGAGAAATCAAACATGTTTACTGTAGCACTATAGCTATTCCCAATATCTTTACATTTGTGTGTAATTACTATTTCAAAATTATGATAGATATGGGATCTACTGCTTTTTCTTGTTTAATGTGTTCATAAAGAATCATATACATTATTTTTTTTATTTATTTTTTTAATTTTTTTTATTAATTTTATTTATTTCTGTATGTGTATGAATGTACTGCCTGCATGCAAGTCTGTGCACCTGTGTCGTGCAATGCCGCAGAGGTCAGAAGAGGGTCTCGGATTCCCCTGGAGCTGGAGTTCTCCTGGAATTAGAGTTTTAGACGGTTCTCGGCCACCATGTGGGTGCTGAGGATCGAACCCGGGTCCTCTGTAAGAGCAGTCAGTGCACTTAACTGCTAGGCCATCTCTCCAGCCCCCGTATACATTATTATATCACAAATTTTTCAATAATCAGTTACTTCAATATTATTGGGTTTTTTTTATAATCCTATATGTATAATTTTATAAATTTAAAAGCATTGTTGGTCTGGGACCATGAGATGGACTACCAGGTAAGGGGAATTGTGGCACAAATCTGCCAACCCAAGTTCAATTCCTGGAACTCATGTAAAGTTAGAGGAGATAACTGACCCCACACAGTTGCTCTCTGACCTCCAAACACATGCTGTGGCATGTCCCCTACCAAATCGTATATGCATAAATAAATCAACAAAACAAATAAACAAAAGCATTGTTATGAAATGAACAAAAATATTGTTTACAGAGGCATCTAGAGGGTTCCTTAGACTCTACCAGGGGTGAATAACCTGAAAGTGGTTAAGAAACCCTAACAAAAGCCAGGCATGGTGGCGCATGCCTTTAATCCTAGCACTTGGGAGGCAGAGGCAGGCAGATCTTTGTGAGTTCAACGCCAGCCTGGTCTACAGAGCGAATTCCAGGACAGCTAGGGC
Source organism: Rhizomys pruinosus (assembly GCA_009823505.1). Taxonomy (NCBI): domain Eukaryota; kingdom Metazoa; phylum Chordata; class Mammalia; order Rodentia; family Spalacidae; genus Rhizomys; species Rhizomys pruinosus. Next base: position 241,653 of record VZQC01007756.1, on the reverse strand, counting down.
TACAAGGAGACTCTGTCTCAAAAAGACCAAAAAAAAAAAAAAAAAAAGAAAAGAAACCCTAACAACCTATTATGTTTTTACATAATTACTCATCTTAGAAACCAAGTGAAACATTTCTTTTGGCCACCACGTTAGCAGCTTTCTTTCAGAAACTTTCCCAAGCTTGTAAACATTTAGATCACTGGTACTGAAGACTATTAAACCTAGGTGGTATTTGTGTAACTATATGCAAAACGGGAACATTATATGAACAACTGTGGTTTTTGGCCAAGCCTGGCTCCTTAGGGCACCAGACTTCTTGGTGCAAGATAATGTGTTTATTTCTCTACTTGTAGCTACTGCTTCTGTTATTTGTGGACAGTCAGAAATTGAGACTTGCATACCTCACAGTATTGCTTTTAAGCATTCTTATTCCCTGGATGACCTTATGAACACTGTACTTGTGTATAGCAAATGAAGATAATGAAAAATGAAGGGACGACTGCCCAATGCTGAGCACGGACTCAGCAGGCACTCACAGACACTTGTTAGAAAAGAAAGAGGCATGGAGACATGTAAATTTCATCTGACAGGGGCAATTTCGCTCCATTTCCCTTTCTGTTGATTACTGAAGTGAAAGGAAAAGGGGGGAATTGGCTCAATTGTCAAGGAAATGAAGTAATTTGGTTCAGCTCCCTGGTAACTCAGGCCCTAATGAGGTAGGCCCTTAATGAGCCAGATCTTCCTCCTTGTCCTCTTCTTAAAGGGCTCTTCATGGGCTCATTGTCAGTTTCTGTCTCCCATGCACATGTATTTGTCTTCTTTCCTCTCATTACTAACCCACAGGAAGGTACATTTATGTGTGCACGCACACGTCAGCCAATGACTCACACTGAGAACTTGAGACGTGCTGTACATACATACAAAGTCCCATTGTGAATTGATTTATTATCAGCATGTTTAGATATACTGGCCCCATGACATCTCAACTTTATAGAGTAAGAGTATAGCAGAACACCAGTATTCACATTCTCCCTCTGCATGCACAGAGGCCAAACATACAGAGTCTTCCTGACCAGAACCTCCATACATTGGTGCCAGGGATGTCTGTAAGGTGTCAGAACTTCACAACCATCATCTACAGTAAAGGGCATCTATGATTGATGGGAAATGTACATTTATATTTTTACTGACCTCTCCTAAAACCTGAAAGGTGATAGACGCGGAAGCAAACATGGTTCTGGTGACTACACATTCCCAAATGTGTTTTACCCTCTTCTTCCTCTTCCTATATAAAACTCATATAGGCAATAACAAGCAAAAAGTTGTAAGGTTCTAAGAAGCAAGTTCACGGGGCCCTTGATTTCTAGACATTGCGCAGATTCGTAAGGTCCCACATTGAATTGACACGTGTTGCTGTTGCTGCTTCGGTGGTGAAAAAGTCCTCTCTTTAACTCGTTTCTCATTTTGTAGGGACAAACAAGCTGACAAAAGAAGCACTCTGGTAGAACCTTTTGGTAAGACTTTTCTTTAGCATGTGGGAAGGCAACTTTCTTGGCTAAGCTATTCAGCTAATGACAGAAAGACACTGGGGTGTCTGCCGCCCACACTTTGTAGAGAAGATTCCCTGACACCAAATTAGCCATTTGAAAATTGAGCGTAAGTGATTCTCATTTGGCTAATTGCTTTTAAGGAGTCTGTCAAAACCCCTCACTTACTCCAGCCCACACTCTGTTAGAAATTCCAGAATAGCACTGTGGTTGGGACAGTCATTAGGATGGAGATAGGCTTCTGTGGTGTCTAGGGGCCCAAAAGAATTACTAAGGGGTATTTTAAGGAGTTCCCCAAGGTGAGGCTGACATGGGGTTACCAGACAGTTTTGAACACATTTGCTGAACACTGAAAAATGTTGGACTCAATACCCAATGGAAGGTGAGAGACCATACAACTTTCTGGTCAGCTTAGACCGTGGCTGCCAGACCTGTAGAGCAGAACGAACACTGAAGCAGACAAACATGTTCTGCTCACATTCCCAGCTCTCTGTTAGAGTTACAAAATTTACTTGCATCTTTCTTTTTAATCCTTTCAAGGGCTGTATCATGTAGCAAATTAGTAAAGCTGCAGGCTTTACTCATACTCCATTCCTTTTTTTTTTATTGTGTGTGTGCATGTATGCGTGCAAATGAATGTTGTGATGTAGTGTGCTTGTGGTGGTAAGAGGATATGATGCTGGAATCGGTTCTCTCCTTTCCCTATCTGGGTCCTAGTAATCAAGCTTAAGTGGTTAGGCATAGCTGCACGTCCCTTTATCTGCAAGGTCATTTCCCAGGCCCTGGAATTCCTTTCTATTGGTATATAACAAATCACTCCCACAACTTAGTGACGTTCGGCAGCACACATGTATCATATCACAGCTTCTATGAGTCAAGAGTCCAGGCCCAGGCCTCTCACAAGGTTCCTGTCAAGGGGTTGTTTAGGGCAGTATTTACTCAAAGCTGTATTGGAGAAATGCCTACTTTTAAGCTTACTCATTTAGTTGCTGGGGATTTACTTCTTTGTTGGTTGTTTAAAACAGAGCCTTAGTTCATCAGTGGTTCTTGGTCAGAGGTTGCCATAATTTCTTTGTCACATGGCCTCTCCAAGGTGGCAGTTTCTTCAAGGTAAAATGACAATGGCAGTAAGATGCATCTAAGACTTTTGTAACTTAATGACTAAAATATCATTATTTTTCCCATAATCTATTCACTTGAAGCAAGTTACTCTAATAGCCATAGCCATGGAATAAGGGGAAGGAATTCTCACACACCATGTCAGAAGTTACGAATCTTAAATAATAAGGGAAAAGATTTTTTTTAAGTTTTTGGTATTTTTGGGACAAGGTCTCCCCAGCTGCCCTGGAACTCGCTCTGAGAACCAGGCTGGCCTTGAACTCACAGAGATCCACCTGCCTCTGCCTCCCGAGTGCTGGGATTAAAGGCATGTGCCACCTTGCCAGGCAGATTTTAAAATTTTATTCATTTATTTTTATTTCATGTGTTATGAGTGTTAACCTGAATGTAAATGTACCATGTGTATGCCATGCCTTCTAAGGCCAGAAGAGGGCATTGGAGATCCTAGAACTGCAGTTATGGATTGTTAGAAACCTGGGTCCTTTGGAAGAGCAACCAGTGGTCTTAACTGCTGAGCCATCTCTCCAGCCCCCAGAAAAGAGGATTTTATGTGTAAGAGTCTATTGACCCTGGGTCTTCTGCAAGAACAGCCAGTGCTCTTAACCGCCGAGCCATCTCCAACCCCTAAAGGAGGATTTTTTCTTATAAGGATCTGGAATCTTCTAAATTTGGCTGTGGATTAGCCAGAAGTTGAAGACTGGGCAATTCTCTTAACTTCCTTTGTCTTAGCTTTAGATGGGGTCTAGTGATAACTACTATAAAATGAATCAAAATAAAAACATATAAAGATAATCTGATGGATTTTTAATAAATATTTCTTTTGTGTCTATTTCCTGGCAATTCAGAATGGAGTCTTAATATTTCAGTCTTAAAGCTCTGGAGCTGCATGTATGAGTTCAATCTGAGCTCTGACATTAGTGATGCGATATAAGACTAGTTACTAGATCATTCCAAACATCCACTTGCCCACCTGTAAAATGGGAAGGATGATACATCCCCCTTAGAGTTGTGAGGTATAAATAAAAAATTATCAAACATTTAGCAGAATAAATAGCACACAATGACATATCAATGAACTTCATGTACCAATTTTGATTTTTGTTTCATTTTATTGCATAATCTTTTTAAATTTTATATTTGTTATTATTTTCTAATCATGTGAGGCCACAGTCTCACTCATCACTTAGACCATTCCAGGGTCATCATAACATTGGTTCTCTCTCTCTCTCTCTCTCTCTCCCATGCTCCCTCTCTCTGACTCCCCCTCCCACCTTCATTTCCTGCTCTTATTTTTCCTCTCCCTGCTATACACATATATACAAGTGTTTGCACATGAACCGACTGTCAATCTCCCATTCAGTGTTTCATTAATTTTTGTATTTCATTCTCCATGGGGATGGCAGCTAGAAAGTGGAAATGATGGATAGCTTAGTTGTTCAGAGATGGCCACAGTAACCTACTGTGGGCTAAACTATGCCTGAAGGGTGAGAACATGAGAATAGAATACAGAAAGAGAGAGAGAGAGAGAGAGAGAGAGAGAGAGAGAGAGAGAGAGAGAGAACAGAGAGAGAGAGGACAGGGAGAGAAAGAGGAGGAAAGGAGAGGGAGAAAAGAGAAAAAAGACCCCAGAGGAAATTTTTTAAAATAATACTGAGGGTGAACAGGGGTCACTTTCCATAAGCAAGAGACTTCAGGTGAATGCTTCAGTGACCACATGGTTATTTCTTCACTCTCTCTTTTCTGACAATGTGTACAATTCAGATTTTACATCAGCTTCCTTGTATGATAGATTTTAGACTCTATTTTTATTACTCCACATTTGCTGCTGTTTTCAGTCCTTGGGTCATTTCCCAAGTCAAGGCAGGTAGACTAAAATGGGGTCAAAGGCCAAGCTTAATGTCATGAGTAATGTAGTCTTGTCCCACTGACAACCTCTGTATTGTATCTAAGATGCTTCTTCCAGTTGAAATTCATTTTGATGTATGTGCTAGGACTTGTAGTGTGATAGAAAGAACTCTCTAGGCTAAGAAAGACAGAATTAGATCCTATTTTCCCCTCTAATGCTAACTAACTATAGGACCTTGTGCAAATCTTCCCTACAATAAGCCTTACTTCCCTATATTTTCAATAGAAGTATGTGCCCTATTGATCACATAGTTTTTGAGGAAGAATCAGATGACTTCAGAAAACATTTTGAAATTCACATACATCTTATGTTAATGTAGGTAGTTGTGGTCTATATGGGTCAAGGGCTCTGCCTCTTATTTTAGTTGTTGCGCTCTGCAGGGACTCACTCAAATCTCTAAGCCTTGGGTTTATTCACCAGTAAATAGCCACTGCAATGCCCATGGGGAATTGAAAGCAGTTGGCTGGGTTTTTCTGAGCCACCTGTTGTTCTTTACTATGGGAAGCTGACGCCATGCTGGGGACTGAATGGTGCCTGGCATGAGAGCTGAGTTGAAGTGGTGTGGTGTGCCAGCAGGCAGAAGCTGTGGTCACGGCTGGGAGACATTATTAGCTGGGTGTTTTCAGGCTTTCCTAGAGAGAGAAAGAGAATAGAAAGAAAGTGCTTTAAAATAGAATTTTAAATGCCATGCAAGCGCAAGATATTGCATTTTTGCCCCTCTCGATTATTATTCCTACTCTGTGTTAGAGACCATGTTAACTTCTTTCCACGAGGTATCTCATTCCATCTTTTCTGTAGCCTTTGAGGGAATAATTAAATTGGTAAGAAAATTAAGGTGTGGAGGGAAAGTTTAAATAGCTTCCCCAGTACCGCACAGCTTGGAGTTGGCAGTTCCAAGATCATTTTGTGAAAGGACAACACTGACCCCCATTTCCATGTGAGGAGAGTGAAACAGGTATCAATAACTTCTACCAAGCCGAAAGTCCAGTCAATTGAGTGTATGATGCTCAATGATCTATAGAATGCAGAACACAGAGCTCGTCTCCCAGTGTGTTACCATAGCCCTTAGCTCATCAGTCCCTATGCAACCTTTCCTGAACATGGGCACGGTAGCAGAAGTTTGCTGAAAGAGGGAGCAGTGGACATAGAGCCATGTCCATTTAAGACACTAAGATTTACATGAGGCCGAGTTTAACTGTATGAGGTAGTAGGGTGACTGTCTATTAAGTAGGAAGTGAGGGCTCCGACCTAGTCCATAGCTGCTTTTTCACACAAGACCAAAAGTAACCATTGTATGTTAAATGGTCCAAATGTGTTGCAGGCCCATTATAGTTACCCAAATTCTTTAAAGAAACTTTATTGAATTTTTACTATATATATATATATGAATGAACCCACCTCACAATCACTTGACAGCACTGAGTGTTCTGATTTTTAAAGAATGCTCTTGTTCATCTGATAGGCAAAATTTGTATCTAACCATTGCTTCATGTTTATGTGTGTTATTAAGAAGTGAGATTGATTTTTTACAAGTTTAATGGTCATTTATAGTTCCTCATTTAGAAATTCTTTGTACCTTTTGCCAGTAAGTGAGATAATGTTTAGAAAACATCAGAAAGAACAAGTAAGCTCATGAAATGAATCTACAGTTTTTATAAGCAGTAGTAATAGATTATGTACTGTGAGCAAGAAGCATGGACTGGGAATCATCAGGGAGTATAGCATAAAATGCATTCCATGTAAGGTTCCATCACATAAATACAAATTCAGCTTTTATCATCGACTGACTCTGTGACTGAAAAATTCTTTTCCTTCTGTGGCCTTATCATTATGGGTGGAGTACTAGCCCCACCACTGTCACAGCTAAGAATGATTCCAGCATAATAAGCTGCGTTGAGTCAAGCATGGAAAATACTTTTCTGACAGGAGAGGCAATTATTTAGATAGAAGGAAGGGGACCAGCAAGAGAGAGAGAGAGAGAGAGAGAGAGAGAGAGAGAGAGAGAGAGAATGTGGAAGGGCAGTGTGGGAGATGGATGAATAGAACAAAATATAAAGATATGCATATGAAATGCCATAATGAAACCCAATACTGTGGGGCAGGGAGATGGCTCAGTGGGAGAAAAAAAGCCCTTGCTGCAAGTATGAGGACCTGAGTTCAGAGATCCGTAATGTACATTAACACAGGCATGGTAGCACACGTCCATAATCCCAGTACTCCCACTATGAGATGGTGGACAGAGACAGGAGAATGCCTGCAAGCTCTCAGGTAAGCTAGGCTATTGTACTCAGTGGTAAATAATGAACACTTGTTCTCAAACAAGGTACAAGTTAAAGACTGACACTCGAGGCTTTCCTTTGATCTCAGCATGCATGGAATTGCATGTCCGCAATCACATTCACATACATGAGTACACATATACACATTTTAACAAACATCATGTTCACATAACAATTTTAAAAAGGTTTCCATTACTTTGTATGCTAAGTTTTAAAAATAAAGAGAAAAAGCCTTTCTCAGATTAAATGTCACATTACCTGGGGGAATTTAGGAAGAGTAGATACGAAGATCAGGAAGGGGCAAGCTTCAAGGAAGCACTCAGGTTACAAACCAATAAACAAGCCTTTCAAAATGAATTGATTAAGTGCATGAAGTTGGAGTTCACATTGCTCAAGCCAGCCTTAGTTGTGTGATCTAAGGCAAGTACTTTAGCCTCTCTGACACTCTGCTTCCTTGTTTGGTTTTTTTTTTTGTCTTTTTTTTTGAGACAGGGTCTCCCTGTAGCCCCAGCTGTCCTGGAACTCACTCTGTATACCAGGCTGGACTTGAACTCACAAAGATCCGCCTGCCTCTGCCTCCCAAGTGCTAGGATTAAAGGCGTGCGCCACCACGCCCGGCTGCTTCCTTGTTTATACCATAAGGATGCTAATGTGAGTTACATTTATAGTGATCTTATGAAGATGAAATAGATTGTTATTTGCTTAGATGAGTATCTGATATATATGAAACACAATATAATACTTAAAATAGGGGGGCTGGAGAGATGGCCTAGTGGTTAAGAGCACCTAATGCTCTTGCAGAGGACCTGGGTTCAATCCCCAGCACCCACATGGCAGCTGAGAACTGTCTTTAACTCCAGTTCCAGGGGAATCTGACACCCTCTTCTGACCTCCGCGACATTGCATGACACGGGTGCAACAACCTACATGCAGACAGTACATTCATACACATAAAAAATAAATAAAATTTTTAAAAAATCTTTAAAAAATAAAATAGGTAAAGTTGAGAACTTGTTAAGAAGTGAAGGATGTGTTTTAAGGGATAGTGAGTTCCCTTTCCCTCCAGGATATCATTAGAAGTTGGTGGTATTTAATATATTCACAATTTTAAAAAAGACTAGACGAGATGGACTTTGTTATCATTTCTCAATCATAAGCCAGTGATAGCCAGACAAACATAGGGGGAAACCCAGTTTAAGCCAGAACTTTATTGTAGGTTTCTGTCCCCTGTATAAGTGTCATTCTCATTTTAGCATCTTAGATGGCATTTTTATCCACAGAGTTTGAAGGTGTAAAGAGAAAGCTTTCCCCTTCCCCTGCTCGCATAGAACCTGTAACTTTGAAAGCCAGTTTTGCTTTCTTCCACCTTTTCAAATACTGGACAAATCTGATTGATGAATGGCTTTTGGTGAAACCGTTCCATTAATGTGGTAGATGTCACTTGCAAATTCACATTCTCCCCATTTGTGAGGTTTCTGCTCCTATCAAATGAGAGGAATTATCATGTCATAAAATGGATGCTATAGTTTGTGAGATTTATATCTCACCTAGCCTGACCTGCATCTGCCACTTGACTTTATCCTCTTAGTCAGCAAACAGCTTCCATTTATCAACTGTCCACCACCTGTCACTCTCTCACTAAAGACCTGGAAAGTGTGCCTCCAGGTGAGGTTGCCCAGTGATGGTCTGTGAGAGAAAGTGCTGGAGTTACTCTAAGCTCAACAGACCATGCCAATGCTTTAATAGACCATGCAGGCAAAGGGCAGTGGGAGAACTAGGGCAGAAATGATTTCTTAGGTGGAGAACCAGGCTGGACTCCTGCAGCCCACACAGAAGTGGCTCCCCGAATGTTTGGAAATAGGCAGTCATTATTGCTAACCCTAAACTGGGCTAGATTCCAAACCAGGAAAGCAAGGCCAAACGTGAGCATAAAAGTGAGCAAATGACCCTAGAATAGATAGGCCCATAGGGCTCTCTGAAGCTCAGAAAGAGTTCAGTGAGGAACAGGCTTCATAGAGTCTTGGCTGAGGCTCATTTGGTGACCTTAAGTATCTGTGAGTTCTCCTGTATGTTACAGAAGGCTTGGGTACTTGGGCGTGTTTAGCATTTCCCCAAAAGTATGGATATAGCAAAAAAATATGTACAAGACACCATCTAAGCAGCAGAAGTGGAGGTTTCCATAGTCTACAAGACTTGAGCTTAGTCCAGAGAGAATGCCACTGAGTGACTACAAGCATGGCCTCGGATTGGATAACTGTAGTTCAGGTCCATGTGTAGCCATGTTCTAGTGGGCAAGTGAGTTAACCTCAGCAAGCGTTAATTTTCTTTTTTTTTAATTTTATTCATTTTTATGTGTATGAATGTACTGTCTGCATGTAGGTTTGTGCACCTGTGTCATGCAATGCTGCAGAGGTCAGAAGAGGGCGTCAGATTCCCCTGGAACTGGAGTTAAAGATGGTTCTCAGCCTCCATGTGGGTGCTGAGGAATCGAACCCGGGTCCTCTGCAAGAGCAGTCAGGGCTCTTAACCACTAGGCCATCTCTCCAGCCCATAATTTTCTTTTTTCTTAAATAGAAATGATAGCAAGCATCCCTGATTCTCTGGGTGTTTGAAAAAAAATCTACTTAAGGTAGAATAAAAACCAGGTGCCCTTTGGGTATGAACTAATCATCATTTCATCTTCATTATGGATTAATTACTGGAAACAGATGCATGTGACTATTTTAAAATGTACATATATATTCTTTTTCACACTTTTCAGTGCATGCTATATTTCACAATAACACCATTATTAAAAAAAGAAAAAAAGAAAAATGGCATGACAGAGTAGTTAAGAACATATGACTAATCATGTTTCAGGTTCCTACCTATTCCCTGGGTGTCTGGGTGAATCACTTATCCACCTGTGTCTCGGAAGACTAATCAGGCAAGAGAGTGCAAGAATTCAATGAGGAAACACAGATAACAGGCATAGCTGAGGGCCCTGCGGAGAGTAAACTAAGACATATATCTGGTTATTGTCACTATGGATGCTTTTCTCTCTGCCATTCATCCCATTACAATTCTACTAACCCTTATCCCTATTCTAAACTAGACTAGATAGAAGTCCATAGTGACATCAGTGGTCTCCTGAGTTGGTTGACATTGGGGGCTTCTAAGATTGAGGCTACCAGGCTGTGCATATTGAATTCAGTAGTGGTATATGGGGGAAAGAAGCAATGTTAGTAGCCCAGGCTATTAACTGATGTCACTGTGGCTTTAAAAGGCAGTGATTTACAATGGTCCCCAGAGCTCAACCTATTCTCCAGCAGCTCCTGTGCCATACACAGTGTAGCCTCTGTCTTCCAACACCCACCTTACCAGCCAGTTCTACATGTATACTTCTGGCTGACGAATTTGCCACTTTCTTCAAATATTTGCTAAAAGCTTCCCAAAGCAGGAAGCCTCAGGGCTGCCGAGCACTGACAGAGAGAGAGAGAGAGAGAGAGAGAGAGAGAGAGAGAGAGAGAGAGAGAGAAGTTGTTTCCATGACAATACGCTGGCACTTATTAGTGTTTGCGTAGGCATTGAGGAAGGAGCTGGGGTCCAGACAGACTCTTGCTGTGAAAGACTGAGGAGAAAAGAGGGCTGAAGAAACAGGATTTCTCTCACTCTACCCTCTCGGATGGTAGCCCTAAGGGACAGTCCTCAGAGAGTGCTTGTAGCAGTTTGGTCATAAGCGTCTAGAGACATGCTTTTGTGTGCAGAGTCACTCACTTCAATCAATATCTATTGTCTTTGCTACAGCTTTAGCTTCCTCAAATGCCCCATTATCATAGAATTTACCTCATCTGCCCAAAACCTTTGCTGCCTTTCTCTACTATCAATGTCTACATCATGGTATCCACGGCCCTCCACCTTCTTTGCAGAGCCTCTGGCTTCTATTTCTGTAAGACTCTTTCTGTACCTTATTATTCTGCAGGTGTTTCTACTTCTCTCTCTTCTATACCATTCTCCCTACTTCTGCTCTTAAAACCTTAACCCATGTATTTAAGACCTACCTTTCCTTTCATGAGCCATCCTAAATGTGACTTTCTTCTAGAAACTTTCTATGGCCACCCCTCCTCAATAGAAGCTCATTCTATGAGCTCATATTGAGGGACTATTCAGACATGCCACACAGTTGGCATTCCAACATCTAATGCCTGTTCAACTGTTTTAGTGGTACTTGTATGATTCTATACAATTAGGTAGTAAGCTACTTGCAAGAAGATGACTTTTAATTTTTTCTGTCCCCAAAAGCACCAGGGACAGTGAGTGCCCTGTTCTTAGGAAATTAGACAATATGTACAAAAGACTCCCAATACCTGCTATATAAGAATTAGTGCATAATATATGTTATGATCATTGCCCTCAAATAGTTCTTGATTCGTGCCCTGGCACATCTGTCACCACTTCCATTCATGAGCTACATATAATGTCCCTGGATATTCATTTAGTCTTAGGTTTGGAATCTTTATGAGCCATTAACTTCATGAAACTCAGTGAGTGGCCATTGACCTTATTTTCACCTTCTGCTGCTGTCTGCTTGCCACCTCACCTATCAGGACAGGCTGCCTAAGTCTCAGCAGCGAAAAATAGAATGTGAGGACACTCAAGGTAGTGAGAGAAAAGCATTAACCTAAGCACAAACTTCTGAGTGGGGGGCTCTGTCCCATTGTATGGTTTGTACTATATAATCAGGAACCTAGTTCTGCTGGCCATACTCTCTTGTCCTGTCCTCAAGTCCCTGGAGCAAAATACAGGAAATGTCCATGTGCAACAAACACACATCAAAAGTAGTTCTAGACTCCAAAATAAAAGTTAGTGGATGATCATGATGGTTAATCTTGGTTGTCAACTTGACATACCTGGGAAAAGGGAATCTCAATTCAGAAATTTCCTCCATCAGGTTGGCCCATGAGGATGTTTATGAAATATTGATTTTAGGAGGGCACAGTCCACTGTGGGCAGTACCATATTTAGCAAGCTAGGACTGGGTGGTATAAGAAAAATAGCTTCGGGCTGGAGAGATGGCCTAGTGGTTAAGAGCGCCAACTGCTCTTGCAGAGGACCTGGGTTTGATCCCCACCACCCACATGGGGGCTGAGAACTGTCTTTAACTCCAGTTCCAGGGGAATACGATGCCCTCTTCTGACCTCCATGGCATTGCACGACACGGGTGCACAAACCTACATGCAGACAGTACATTCATATACATACAAGAATAAATTAAAGAAAAAAGAAAAATAGCTTCAAAAAGATACTTCTCTGATGAGAGTTGAGAGGTGCATTAATCTATGGGAATAGCAATGTCATTAGGAAATATTTTAATACTATGTCCAATTAGCAGAAAAATATTACGTTCTCCCCTATCATCTGTGACCTATCTAGGCTCAGGACCTTGGTTCCAATAATGGAGCTAGGTATGGCTTCTATCTTGTAGAGCAGGCCATAAGTACAATTGGAAAGTGTTTGGGACTGGCATGGTGGTGCACACCTTTAATCCTAGCACTTGGGAGGCAGAGGCAGGCAGATCTTTGTGAGTTCAAGGCCAGCCTGGTCTACAGAGTGAGTTCCAGGACAGCTGGGGCTACAGGGAGACCCTGTCTCAAAAAGGCCAAAAAAAAAGAAAGTGTTTGGTTACTCCAATAATATTTGTGCCACCATATTACTGGTCAGCATATCTTGCCAGACCAGTCATTGTAACTTGCAGGGTTCATGGCTGGGTTAGTTTGATTACTTTTTTCCTCTGATAATGTACATAGCATCACATAAACTAATCCATGAAGATTAAGTTTACGGGTTGATTTCTCCAAGTGTTTGTTGTTTTCAGCTATAGGGTTTTACTGTCATGTTTTGGAAGGTAACCAATATAAAGGGCAATAGCCTATAATGTTTAGGAGATCTATGGGACCTCACTAGCCAATAACTTTAAAACAAGTAAGCCATTCCTGGCACTGAGCTTTTTATCTTCTAGCTTATGGTGTCTAGCAGAGACATTGTCTCCTCCCACCTGAGTAGAGGGTAACTATATAAACTCTTTTTATATATGCATATTACATATTTTGGGCAGCTTCTACAGTAGTAGGCTTCCAGACGAGGGGTTTTTTTTGTTTTTGTTTTTTGTTTTTGTCTTTTTTTGAGACAGGGTCTCCTCGCAGCCCCAGCTATCCCAGAACTCACTTTATAGACCAGGCTGGCCTTGAACTCATAGAGATCTGCCTGCCTCTGCCTCTTGAGTGCTGAGATTAAAGGCATGCGCCATCATGCCAGGCCCCAGATGACTTTTTCAAAGGGCCTTTAGTGTTTCTTTTCCCTCGCTATACTCCTTGTTCTCCCATTTTTCATCCAATTTAGTTCTTCCTGTTCCATTCCCCCTTTCCCATTTGTACCACTACATTCTATATTCCCTCTTTTGATCCCCACACACACCACACACAGTTTTTTACTAGTTTCCTACTTCTACAGTTGCTCTAAATGAAACACAAATTTCTTAATTTTCCAAGCTAGCAACCACATCTGAGAGAGAGAAAAAAAACCGTGACCTTTGTCATTCAAGGTCTGCTCTACCTCACTCAAGGTGATTGACACAGAAACTTACAACTGGTTAATATGCAGAGAATAAGAAACTGGAATGCTTAGCCCTAACGAGGATATCCATATCACACTCCTCCCCTAACGCAGAGAACTAGTATTTGCTTTGGCCATTTTCCCAGGGAATTGCTCTTATGGAGCCATCTTAAGTTTATGATGTATTTTATTTTCTTTTCTTTTTAATTAATTTATTTTTTAATCAAATCTAGACCCGTGTGCCCCCCATCCCCCCACCCCACCAGAGCTCATGCATTCTGCCAAACATGCTTTTCATCTCTTTCTCAGTCTTTCTCAATTTTCTCCATGTGGAAGTTGACTGTCTTGAGCATAAGTTCACTGTTTCAGTCAGTTCTTTGATGCAGTCTTTCTGTTGTTGT
>VZQC01007756.1:212155-223515 GCA_009823505.1 Rhizomys pruinosus | reverse complement strand
CCCCCCCCCCCGGGTATACACATGCACTAATGTTCAGTCACCATATGTGCATTTCCCAAGGGCTTCCCTAGTCAACACATTTCCCTCTGGCTTCCCTAACCCCCAAGCTCCCTCCCGTTTATCTTCCCCTCTAAGATCCCTCCTCCCTCTCCATTGCAAGTGCACCCATTTTCTCCAACCTTCCACCAATAACACCCATTTCCTACCTGACCCCTTCTCCTGATTCCCTCCTCCCCCATCAACCATGGACCCCTACATCCCCCTCCCTTCTCTAATCCCAACCCAATATTCCCACTTTCCCCACTTCCCCTGATATCTGTTCCCTGCTATCCCCTTCTTTGGGGGTCTTTCTCTTTCTTTTTCCATTTTCCTGCCTCCCACTGTTATATCAGGATAAATACTCCCACAGAAGGGATCGGTGCTATAATCCACAAATGAAGGAAAACATATGTTGCTTGCTTTTCTGAGGTTGTGTTACTTCACTCAAGAGAGCAGTCTCTAGTTCCATGCTTTTACCTGAAAATTTCATAATTTCTTCTTTTCTTACTGCTGAGTAGAACTCCATTGTGTAAATGTACCACATTTTTGTTATTCATTAGTCACTTGAGGGACATTTAGATTGTTTCCATTTCTTAGCTACTGTGAAGAGAGTGGAAGAAAACATCAAAGTACAGGTATCTCTACAGTAGGATGAGCCATTGAGGTATATGCCAAGGAGTGGTATTGCTGGATCATATGGGAGATTCATTTTTAGTTTATTGAGAATTCTCCACACTGCTTCCCATAGCGATTGCATGAGTTTGCATCCCCACCAGCCATGAAGAAAGAGAGTTATGAAGGATTAGATATTGCTAAAATTACTTGAAAGCAACATGGGACCTGAATACTTGTTTCATCCTTAGTTGATTCCCAATGCTTTTATAAAGAGGGCTTTTAATCATCACCACATTGATACATTACTGTTTTCCTCATCAACACTGTTTTCTAAAAGTTTAAAAGAAATAGAGTAAAAATAAAGTTTTGTGCTATTGAGGTCTATATAATGTTTAAAATCTCTAAAAGGGAATGAGTCAAACTAGTTTTGGTATCATTTTAGATCTGCTCTTGACACATTGTCCCTCCAGATAAACTTTTTAACTTGAATTTCTTCAGCCATATAGTAAGATAATAATAGTTCCTACTTTACAGAATTATTGTGAACACAAAAAGAATATTCAGAATATTTTTAAAAAGTTTCTAGAATTTGGTAAGTATGCTTTTAATGCTGGCAAGTAAAGTAGTAATATAAAATTATCAATTACAATTTTCTCTATTTGATTAGAGTTTTTACTTTGGTGTGGCTCCAACTAGTTTTTAATGTTCTTCATACTTGGACATAAAGTCAAAGGAAGGATGTTTTCTAAACCTTAAATAGGTATGAACCAGATAGGCAACAGGCTAAAGAAAGATAGGCTTAATTTTAGTTTTTACATGATTTTAAAAAAGGATAATTTAGTACTGACAATGATCTGGCAGGTGAAAGAGAATGTTACAGAAACGTGTGTGGAAGCTATCTTTTCTCGAGGCTGAGTTCATGGTTTACTTGATTTTTTTTTCTAATTTAAAGTGCCAACAATAAATGAAAAGCACGCATAGTTGAAAAATTTTAAATTAAAATATATTCCCAACCAGAATAAGCTATTTTCATATTATAATATTTATTTTTACTTTTATTTATTTCTGTATGTATATGAATGTACTGTCCGCATGTAGGTCTGTGCACCCATGTCGTGCAATGCCGCGGAGGTCAGAAGAGGGCATCGGATTCTCCTGGAACTGGAGTTCTCCTGGAATTGGAGTTTCAGATGGTTCTCAGCTGCCATGTGGGTGCTGGGGATCGAACCCGGGTCCTCTGTAAGAGTGGTCAGCGCTCTTAACCGCTAGGCCATCTCTCCAGCCCCTATTTTCATATTATAACCTCAACTCTTTAGCACTCTGAGTACTCTAATGCACACCAGGACTTCATCTAAGCTCTATAACCAAGCTTCATTTCTGATGCTCTCTGGCTCCTGCAGACAAAATACCCTTCCTTGATAAAAATAGATTATTAGCTTTCTTTGTTTGGAGGCAATCAAACACTATAAGCAGCAAAAGAAATGTGCTAAAGACAGATAATCAGCTAATTGAAGCTTTATCCAGCAAATGACAGAAAAAAAAAAAAAAAGGAAAGACTATTGATTAAGGAAGAGGAATGAGAGTGAGTATACAAGTGTTTTATAGGAATAGGAATTCCCTGTTTGGGGCTATTGTGAGAATGGTATCAACTTGTTTTGCGATCATCTATACTTCTCTCTAAAATCAGAGATAGTTGAATGCATTCCATGGAATTGTCACCAGGGTATGAATGCACCTTTGATACTCTTTGCAAGTCTCTTTTGAGCTGTAGCCATCCTCTGCCACATAGGAACTCACAAAACACATTTCCACCTGGATTTGTGTGATTTTCCATCTAACCATCTCGAAAAATTTGGTGCCTCTGTCTGCAAGGTGAGTTTGATGAAATCAGTGAAGAGTTTGTTACATTATCAGTGATGGCGCTTTCAGACTGTCAGAATGTCTGAGAGAGAGAGAGAGCACATGGAAGAAGACAGACATGAAAGAAAAGGCAAGGACTATCAAAGAACAGATGTATACTACAAAATTGGAACATATGAAACAGAGCACGAGGCATAAGTCAGCAAATGAGGTAGAACAATAGGTGGGAATTTTGAGGTCCCCAAATCTGAGATCATAACAGTCACCAGTAATCCACATTAAATAACAAGAATAGCTGGGCTGGAGAGATGGCTGAGCTGTTAAGAGCGCCGACTGCTCTTGCAGAGAACCGGGTTCGATCCCCAGCACCCACATGGCGGCTGAGAACCATCTTTAACTCTAGTTCCAGGGGAATCTGGCACCCTCTTTTGACCTCTGAGGCATTGCATGACACAGGTGCACAGACCTACATGCAGACAGTACATTCATACACATAAAAAATAAATAAAAATTTTAAAAAGTTTAAATAACAAGAATAGCAGATGCCTCCTTCCTGCTACTCCATTAGTGAGAGCAGCATCAACAACAGCTTTCATTAAAGCAGCACTTATGTAGGTATGCTGGGTATTATTATTACATATCTGATTATTTCATCTTTTTTTGGACTTTTTGAGACAGGGTCCCCCTGTAGCCCCAGCTGGCCTGGAGCTCACTCTGTAGACCAGACTGTCCTCTAACTCACAGAGATCCACCTGCCTCAGCCTCTCAAGTGCTAGGATTAAAGTCATGCACCACCATGCCCGGCTACAACTTTTTTTCCTTTTTCCATCATGTATGTATGTGTGTGTATGTGTGCGTGTGTGTACATGTGTGAATGTGCATTCATATGTGTGTGGGTGCCTGCCTGTATATACAAATAGATGTATGTGGGGATGTGCATGCAGGTTTGTATATGCTGTGTGTGTGTGTGTGTGTGTGTGTGTGCGCTCAGCTCACTGTGGTGGCGGTAGTGTGTATATATTTGTGTGTATGTCTGTTTAGGCCTGATGTCTGGAGTCATCTTTTATTGCTTTCTACCTTATTCATTGACCCAGGGTTTCTGGATGAACACAGAGCTTTCCAGTACAGCTAGTATATCCACCTAGCTTGCTTTGGGTATCCATTACCCCTCGTCTTCTGAGCACTGGAAAGGGTACAAGTCACTTGGCATTTACTTGGATTCTAGATTTCTGAACTCAGTTCCTCATGCTTGTGTGGCAAGTACTTTACCACTGAGCTATCTCCCCAGCTTCAATCTCACCATTTTCTACTCTGTTTACACAAAGGCCAAGACCAGCTTCATTCATTGCTTACATTGTTTTTATGCAACAAACCTTTAGAAAAAGAATAAGAAAGTTTTCTAAAGCCATGGTGTGAAGTTTGTAGACTTTTTCCTTCCTGCTTTTGTCCATCCCTGGATGTTACCTTAGAAATACAGGTGCCTTTTGGTTACTATAGTGGCTTATCACTGCGGATCACCACAGTTTCCTCTGTAGTTCACCTCTGCCTTCCATTTTGTGCTAGCTGTCCCTCAGGTCCAGCTTTGGAGAATTAAAGTACCAGAGTTATGTATCAAGTGCTTTTCCACATGAGTGTTAATTTTTCCCATCTGTGCTGTCAACTATGACTACCAGAAGTTGAACTATAAATGTGTATAAGCAGGTCAGTAGAGCAAAATCTTCAAGAAAATCCACCATATTGTAATTGCCTACCTGAGCCGAGTAACAATTCTGGATCTTGGCCTTTTATGAAGGGACTGGTTTAGGAGACTCAGAAATAGATGGGAGATAGAAGAGTCAGGCTATATCTCATGACTTGAAAGCTTGCAGTGGTCTATACAGCCTCTACAAGAGCAACTCCATGAATGGTTAATGTAGCCACAGACCTCCCCAGCCATTTCTAACTTTCCTGCCCTGCCCATAAAAGTGGCTTCTATCTTAGAGCTTAGATGCTATTAGCCTCTTACAAGAGATTCTCAACAGATGCTACAGGTATAACTGTGCACAATGACTGGAAAGTGGCCAGCCAGAGTAAGAGATGGGAAATGCACTGAAATGTATATGAAATTATCCTGGACATCAGTATTACAACACTAAGGTTGTTTGCCTCCAATAAAAGGCAGAACCACTGTAAGTAACACTTCCACTCTCATAAGCAGCTACTTCTAAGATGTTGGGATTATGTAATGCTTTTCTTTTCAACTGTGCATTTTCTGGCATTTTAAGCATAGTACTTCTGTCAATATTTGACAAGAATTATGGATAGGGTGGCATTATTTTTTCACATAAGTTTCTTTTCTCTTGGGTTTCCTTTTCACTTAAGAGAGTTAACTAAACTTTCTTTCTTCCCATATGTGGATATGGTTGGACTCAGTATCTAAGGTTTGTTTTCCCAAGGTCATGTGAGGGACGCTAATAGGAAAGTCTAGAAAGGAAGACAATTGGAAATTGGAATCTCTAGACAGAAGATGGATCTAGTCTGTAAAGACTCACATACATGTCTTGCCAGCCTCCCATGCCTACTCAACCCCTCTAGCTAAAGGTGTTCTTTTGAAATGAACAACACTTACCTTCTAGGAATTTCTGCTTTCAGAACTCTAGGTAGCTGTTTGTAGGGCTTACGTTACTCCACTCCAATCACTGTATGCATGGGCCAGTGCTGGACTAGAGGGTGGGGTGGTAGGCAACTCTCAGTTGCATTGCTGTTGCTGGTCTAGGGATCTTATTGGATATAAAATTTTCAGCTGGTCACCTGTATTTGACCCTGTTTCTTAACTTTTGTCTCTACCACTGCCATGCTCCTAAGTCCACAGAACACACCCTTCTCACTTACTGAGCTAAGTTTCACCATGTAACCTCATCTCTTATTGTTAATAAGGGCCATCCTGGCTGACCTGCTCAAATGGGGAACAGAGGAGAGCTGTGACTAATGGGGAACAGGGAGAGCTGCATAGAAGCTGAGGCTGGGAAAGGCAAGAAGTGACATTTCCTATGTTTGAGTAGGCACTGTGAGGTGCTTTCCATGCATTGCCTGTACATTTTGCTGTCAGTCTGCTTTAAAAGGTGGGGGGCTGACTGATTTTCCCTATGATAGGTGAGAAGAAATGGTGTTGGGGAGGGAGTACTACACGAGGAGTAAGGAGTCTGTGGCAAAACAAGCACATGATTGTAAACAAGCACTTTTCCTCACTAATGTAGAGGTCACATTACCCCTCTACAAAATGGCCATATAATCTTTGCTCAGTTCATCACTTGCACTTGTGACACAAGTGAAACAGATTATAGTACATCAAGAAGTGTAAAATCTCATACAACATCATCTGAGGCAACATGAAGTATTGGTTATGAACCAGAATGCAGCTGGGCTGAGGGATCTTAAATCTCAGTTTGGCAACTTACTGCCTATGTGATCTTGGACAAGTCTTTTATCTTCTGTGTGCATACGTTTTCACAGGTGAAGTGAGGACATGCAAAAATCACTATTCTTAGGGTTTTTGTGAAGAAAAGTTAGATCCCATATAAAATACTGAGGAGAAAAGCATTGAGACACAATAATGCTGTGAAAGCAGTATTCAGTATTAAAATGTATTACAAACTATGAATATTTTATTCTCTAATTTTCTCATATTCACTCTCTCCATGTTAATAATCTTCAACACAGCAGAATTCACTAATGTTACAAGTGTATGTATATTATATCTACCTCTTTACATCATAAGGCATGACAAATAACTTCACTCAAGAACATGCATATGACATAACACCTGGCCATGTAAGGAAGTGGAAGCTCAGTATTCCTCATACCCTGGGTAATAAGAAAGAACCTTATTAACACTGATGACTTCTGATGCTTGGTAACACTTTATAAGCATGTTCCCTCTATTGAGTATTATATAGAGAGGAAGGTGGGAGTTATCCCATTGCTCTATATTTATTGAACATCTAACTTTATGTCCTGCATGACTTACAAAGAAATTCTGTCCATGATCTTAGAGACTTGACCATTTAGTGAGGGAGATGAGGCTCAAACTTATGTAAAATAGGATGGACTAGGTTGATCTAGAAATTATTATATTAAGTGAAGAAACTCAGACTCAGAAAGATAAAAACTGCAATGTTTCCTCTTATATGTGGATCTTAGCATTTAATACATATTATAATATTATATACATATATATGTGTGTGTGTGTATGTGTGTGTGTGTGTGTGTGTGGAGTGTGGGTACAGGTAACGAAATTAGAACAGGGAAAAGAAAAAGAAGTAATGTAGGGTAAAATAGCTATTAAGGAAGAGAGATAGGGGAATATAACACATGTGACATAAAGCAGAAAAAGAAGCTACTGGGTGGAAGGGTACAAAGTGCCATTATACAGCTTAATGCTTTGCAAACTAATTTCAAAATTAAAAGACTAATATAATAGTCTATAAATTTGTTATCGACTGTGAAGTCTATATGCATGCTAATGATGGCAGATTTTTTATGAGCCATGCAAATTGCCAAACCAGAAAAGGATGGAGATCATTACATAATGGAGGTACCATAAAAGGTACCTAAATAGAAGCCTGAGTGAAAATGGTATCAGTTAAACATGCAGATGAGGATACACATTGAGTATGACAGTACCAATGAATGCTTTCTGTTGGCTTCCACTTTGAGTACATGTAGGGGCTTAAGGAGTCATAACAAATCTAGGAAGATTGGTGAGAATTATGGGCTCTCACTTTTTGCTGATGATATCCACAGTCTCTAGCTCCTCCTATGATAGGAGGAACAATGGTAGGCTACAAGGTTGGGCTTATGTACTAGGTAGTGTAGGAGCCAAGGGGAATTTGGGAACAGATGAATTACTTTATCCAAACTTTTTTTTAGCTCATTCTGACAAGTCACAAGAAATGCCATCTTCCCTGGCCACCTGATGGACGCTTCTCTTGCAGTGGTATCTTTATCTTCTGTATCATCAGTCTTCTCTCCTGAGTTATGCAGTGGTTGCTGGCTGCTTTCAATAACTAAGCATACGAATGAAACCTTTGATCCCATACTCACTTCTAACTTCTTTTCTATGTCTCCATTGCCTACTAGTATACCTTCTCGGAAACAAACAAGTTTTACTCAGTTGTTTTCCCTTTCCTCATTTGCTCCCTTCTCAACTTGTTCAAGAAGGTTTTCACACTAGGAACATTATAACTACTATTCTTCTCAAAGTCCTTACTGATCTCCATGGGGTTACAACCTATGCAATTTTTTTCTCATTTGTTTTCCTGAAACCCACTTCTTCGGATTTTCTAAGCTCTGACCTCTCTCAGCGTGCCTCGTGTATCCTTTTTGGTTTCCCTTGCTAACTGTCTCTTTTATAGCTAATCTCTAAATGTTGGCTCACCTGTGGCTGTGTTCTACGTCCTCCACTCTTCATGAGTATCATCTCTTAGTGGTTTCGACTAGTTCCTTTGTTTGAAAAATTCAGCTTACTAATGATCCTTGCACTCATAGTTTTAGCCTTTACCTCTCCCCTGAGCCTCAGACATTTTTATCCTATTATCTACCTCCTATCTCCACAGAGAAGACTTACAGCATCTCAGACTCTTATCAAGGCCCCAAACATCTATTTCATCCATGCACTACCCATTTTCATACCAAACCATTTTATCTCAAAATTCGTCTTGTAAGTAAATAGTATCGCATGCCAAAGACAAAACAAAAGCAGAAACTATCACTGTCTTTTGCCTCCACCATTGTGATAGTTTCTACCAGGGTGAAAGCTGTGAAGGTAGAGAACACAGACGGAGTTTTATTTTAATTTGTAGTAGTCGTTAGTAGGACTAACCGATAAATAGATGAAGAGGATATGTTGGGTGATAGAAAGTAGGATCAAGAATGAGACTTATTTTTTTGTCTTTGGCATGGCAGGAGTGCTTTTGTTCTTTTACATTCTTATTATTAATTACTATCATTACTCTCACTAACTTTAAGGCCTACAATGAATTCACCACAGAAACTCCAGAGTGAACTTGAAGAAAACGTTAAGTCATAAAATGTGACTCATGCATTTTACCCAATAGCTTTCAGTTCCACTTCGAATAAAATCCAAACTCCTGAAAGCTTACAACGTTCCTACAGGATCTGGCCCTGTGTATCTCTTCAGTCTTGTCATGTACCACACACCCTTCACGTTCTATAACCTAGTCTCACTGACTTTTCTGTTCTGTTAATAAGCCAATTAGGCCCTTTTCACCAGTTCTTCTCTCTTCTTGTAATGTTCTTTCCCCAGATGAGGTCTCAGCAGAGATGTCACCTCTTCTTAAAAGCTTTTCTTAATTACCCAAAGTAGCTTCCTTTCCTTGTCTTCATTTTCTTTCAAACAAATTTTCTTTCAAACTTATTTTATTCATAGTATTGATAGCCATGAAATTCTCTTGTTCTTGAAGTATTTGCTCTCTACTGTCCAACACAGGCACAATTAAAAAGTAAGCTTCATTACAGCGGGATTTGACATTGTATTTCTCATGCTTGCAACAGTGTCTCGAGTATGGTAGGCACACAATAAATATGTATCAAGTGAATGTCGAGCAAATTAATTGGTAGCACAGTTGTTCACTGCAGAAATGCAGACAACAGTCACTGAAGCTTTTAATTAAATTGGTGGTGGTCAAAAGCAAAATGAAGGAGAAAAAAATCAATATTAGACTAATCACACCCAGATTTCATCTAAAGGTATTTAATCCTGCAAACAATGGATGACTACTCCCAGGACACTATTTCTATCAGAAAGTATCAGAACTGGCAACATAAATCAATACTGTGATAAGTAATTATCCCTTCATTCATCAAAAAACAACAAACCAAAGAAGCAGCAGTTTAGTACAGCTTGCTAACTGAAACTTATAGGAGTAGAAGGAAGAAATAAAAGATAATTCTGTAAATTCTTGCCATTAAAATAATGACAGAAGTTTCTGAGAAGAACTGGTGGTGAATGGTGCAGAAGATTGACAGGCTTCATATAGACCATGCTGATTTTTACCCATTCCCTGAAATGTCCAGTAGACAGTTTCTATTTGGGTTTAGAGTCTGCAGGCAGGCCAGAGGAGCTGCTAGAGACTGTGGATATCATCAGCACAAAGTGACGGTCCAAAGCAATGGGAGCAGCATCCTATGAGGAATACAGTCCAATAGAAGGGAATCTGACCTCTTTATTTCAAGGAGTTTATTTATGATGTCATTTAGCTCCCAGACAGTACAAGTAGAAAGAATGAATTATAATAATCTCCCGTATCCCCAGGATTATACAGATAGTACACACCTTGCCTTGAGAAACCTTGTGGATCTTGTCCCAGGCAGAGGGCCCTGAACATGGACTGCAGGGAAGTACTTTCAACGCCCTTGCTATCAGCTTCCTAAAATATATGCCTTTCAGTACTCACAAGGACAAATACCAAGATAAGCGATGAAAGAACGCCCTTCAGTAGCATTGCACTCTTTGAGGAGATGAGGGAAGCTTAGCTATAAAGTCCTTATTTCACTTTCCCAAAACAAATGCACATTCTGGAACATTAAACACACCAGAATGAATGCAGTCAGCAACAACCACATAAACAGTTTTACCCAGACATCTGAAACTGTTTGTAAATCTGATTTGTTCCTTAATGTTGTCAGTTGACATACTGCCATTTTATTTTTTACTCACTGCCAGCCTATGGCTTGCTTGATGAAAGCGCTCATCTGAGTTAGCAGAACAGGCTGGCCCTCAGAACTCAAGACTCAGCTCCTCAGCTCAGAAGGCGCTGTTGGCAACAACAGCAGCCTGCTATTCCACCCTCTTACTTTGGCAGCAGTAAAGGCTTCTTCCTCCATACTGGGCTTCATCCTGGACTGGTGGGAGCCAAGAGCCCCATCAGAGGCTGACTGTTTAGCTTCTGTTGTCAAATAGGCATGAGCCAGTGTCAGGGTTTGTGTGGCAAGTATATAATAGGGTTCCCAATAGGACATGACATTGAGTGGTTCAAGGGTTCATTTGTCCTATGCGTATGTCTAGATTCCATAAGGTAAATCTGGTGGCTAGAGAAGGATGGTGGAGGTTGCTGTTAAATAAACCATGGAAAAAATGGCAAGTGATCCAAGGCTTCCAGCTGTTTCTAGAGCTTAACTATGGGCCTTGGGTTTGATTTGGAGTGAGAGGGGTCGGTTTAAGTGTTCATAGAGTTTTCACCATCTGTTCTAGTTTGTCTTCCACTGCTGTGACAAAGCACTCTGACCGACACCAACTTGGGGAGGAAAGGGTTTATTCAGCTTACATCTCCTGGGTCACATTTCATCACTTAGGAAGCCCAAGGCAGGAACTCAGGGCAGGAACCTGGAGGCCATGGAGGACTGCTGACCACTGGCTTGCTCTCTACTGGCTTGCTCAGCCTGCCTTCTTATACTGTCACTGCTCAACAATCAAGACAATACACCACAGATGTGGCCACAGGCCAATCCAATGGAGCCAATTCCCCAACCGAGGCTCCCTCAACCCAGGTGTGTCAAGTTGACACCAAAGCTATCCAGCACAATTGACCCCTTGTCAACTTGACACACAAACACATCACTATTAAACCACCTTTCCAGTTCTTATCCCCAAAGTATGATGTTAACACTAATCACAACCTAAGACAGTACATCCTTAAAAGCCCCACAGTCCTTAAAATGTCCAAACACTTAAAAGTCCAGTCTATTAAAAGTCTCTTAACTGTGGGCTGCTGTAAAATCCAAAACAAGTACTGTCTTATTTCAAAGGGAAGAATCAGGCACTCTCAAACAAAACCTAAGTCCAGCAA
>VZQC01007756.1:102941-210396 GCA_009823505.1 Rhizomys pruinosus | reverse complement strand
AAAACATCAGTTAAAGCATTAGATTAAAAAAAAAAAGAAAACAAGAATGTGAGTCATAATTGGCAAGAGGTTCCCAAGGAGCCAGGACTATCAAGACATTTAATAAACCAATGAGATTTTGTTGGCTAAAAAAAGAATAATAAGCTGGGCATGGTGGTGCACGCCTTTAATCCTAGCACTTGGGAGGCAGAGGCAGGCGGATCTTTGTGAGTTCAAGGCCAGCCTGGTCTACAGAATGAGTTCCAGGACAGCTGGGGCTACAGGGAGACCCTGTCTCGAAAAGACCAAAAAAAAGAATAATAAAATGTATTTTTTTAAAAGAAAGATATAGGCACTAAATAGCCAATCATGGGCAACCCTTCTAAGTACTAGGTCCTCATGTGCTATTAATGGGAACAATTTGCTCAGAAGTGCATTTCAGGCCAAAGCAGTTTTTAATGTAACACATACCATCGGACAGGATCTTGTCAACACTGAGACCAAAGAATGAGCCAAGACTGAGGCTACATCCAGTGGAGTATTTTTCATCACATGTAGTATACTCCCGAGTATGTCATACCACACTGGAAAACTCCATCCCAGAGCCCTTTCCTCTGTAACACACTGCTATCCACTAAACAGGAAAAGCCCAGACAGCACATTCTTAGAGCAAGGTCTACACCAGTACAGTGCATACCCTAAAGCAAATATCCTGACACTTGCCCACAATCCAGGTACCAAGAGGCTGCCCTTGCTCACATTCCAAGCCACATTCTAGCTATACATGGCTAAAGAGTTTGCATTTGCGATCACACCATTGCTTGCTATACACTGAAACAAGCCCATTCTCCACCAGAGTGGCTCATGGAAATATGTGTCCTTGTAACTGGCCTCCAGATCTTGTCGTTCCTCTGCGTAATTACACTCACTTACATGGACCAATTACTGAACTTTCCAATGCAGTGAAGTTGCACCAGCCCCATCTTCTGTGATACAATTGTTCATATTATTAGGTCAGTCCCTGCCACCTGCCACCACTGTGCATAATGCAAACAAATTGGAGACCTTCTGATTTCTGGTCCATTCTGCGACTGACACCAGGATCCTTCAACTTCATGAGGATATAACAATTGTTTTGCTGACAGAAAAGCAATGTTCTCCCAGTCCAGGGTCTGTATGTCACCTTACATTCAGTAAATCCACTTCTCATTAGTGTTGCATATTCCAAAAAGCCAAATAAGCATGTGCTTACACCATAATGCTGCAAGGGCATCAACCAGAACATTACATAAAGAATTTAGAATTTGATACTTCAAAAGCTGAAATAATCATGATGAGAAAAATCAGAATTTATTGTGTTTTTTAAGCATCTGTTGTATAATTAGAATTACAAAGAGGAGCGTGGAGATCAAAATCTTTATAGTGATTAGAGCTTCCAAAGGCCTTATTTTGGCCCCGTCCTCTTTGTTTCTCTACATGTCGTAAGCCAGCCATCTGGTGCTACTCGAAATTTCTCACACCATTAGTCAACTCTTGTTTCATATACTGATCATACAGCCAAAGAGAATATTCATGTAGTCACTGATATGGCCAGGTCAGGTCTTAAAATCCTGAATACTGCCAGGTGTGGTGGTGCATGCCTTTAATTCCAGCACTCGGAAGGAAGGGAGAGGTAGGCGGATCTCTGTGAGTTCAAAGGCAGCCTGGTCTACATAGGGAGCTCTAGGCCAGCTGGGACTAAAGGGAGACCCTGTCTCAAAAATACCAAAAAAAAAAAATCCTGACTACTTCCTTATCTGTTGATAAAGAACCATTGTCCTGAACTGTTCCCATACTGCTGTCCTCACCAAATCTACCATCACTCAGCTGCCTGAGAGCCCTCATAATCTCACAACTAATGGCATAATACATGCTGCAGCGTCCTATTCTCTTGTTTGTACTGATGGGTCAGTGACCAAGAAGAATCAGTTGCTAAATATTTTCGATATCATCCTTTTCTGAAATCACTATCTATGCATTTTACAGCTTTCCAGGACCTAGATACACATGCCACAAGATAAAAATCTCTCAAACCAGGAAGGGCTTCAATACTAGGTCCACATCATGGAGCAGCAACTGGTTTATACTGCCACTATGTATACTTGTATGTACTCTTTGCCTTAATCTTTTAAAAAAGAGGTATCAAGCCGGGCGTGGTGCCGCACGACTTTAATCCCAGTACTTGGGAGGCAGAGGCAGAGGCAGTTAGACCTCTGTGAGTTCAAGGCCAGCCTGGTGGACATAGCAAGCTCCAGGTCAGCTGGGACTAAAAGGAATCCCTGTCTCAAAAAGACCAAAAATAAAAGAGGTATCACAGTCGAATTCTTCATGAGGCAGACTGACAGATAGTTACCAATCCCCGCATACAATGTGTCAGGTCTAACCATGCCTTCTGTGTTTGCTGCTTTCCTCATTGCTATAACAAAACACTTGACAGAAGGAACATAAGGGAAGAAGACTATGTTTTGATTTGCTTCAGGCTGTAAAAGGTGGATGTGTCTGTTTACTGGGATATAACAATTAATGTCGACTCTGCCATGTGAACAGTAAGTGTGATATTTATCCAGTCATCATTGTCCTGAATGGCTTCAAGTGTCTGTCAAGGCTAGAGATTTTTGTTGGGAAAAAAGTTTGTTTTTTATACCTGACTGTTGAGAAGTAGATGAGAAGTCACTATATCCCAGGTTGAGTTGGATGTGGTCCTCTAAGAAGGGGAGACATGGTGGTGGGATCATGAAGTGCAGGACACCTTGTATCCACAGTCAGAAAACAGACTGAATGATGAATACTCATCAGACACTCATCTGGCTTTCTCTTGTTTTCCCTTTTAGTTAGCCAAGGACTTCAGTCCATGAGATGGCGCCACACATATTTAGGGTGGGTCTTCCCTCCTCAGTTAAACCTCTGAAAATGCCCTCACAGAAACACCCAGAAGTATGTCTCCTAGGTAAAGCTAAATCCAGTCAAGTTGACACTGGAAATTAACATCATATCGTCATCTGTTGATAGGACTTGCCATTTGCCACTGCCCTGTATGCTTGGCATTTTATGATCTGACCAGGGCATAGTGTTCCAACATGAAATTAAAGAAAAAGCCATTAGGTTCATCTAGCCAATATCAGTTCTTGCAAACTAAGAGGATTTATGGCCAAATCCATTTCCACCTGAGAGGCATTGTCCATACATTATGTGGGTTCCACTCTAACTCTTGGCAGAACTTGAAAACAACACCCAGAATACTGTGTCCAATAATTCAAGCAATCTTCTAAACAGAGTCAGGTGTAACTCTCCTCTCACTCATTAGAAAAATCTCTGGCCTTGCCAGACACATGAAAACACCAAAGTAAG
Source organism: Rhizomys pruinosus (assembly GCA_009823505.1). Taxonomy (NCBI): domain Eukaryota; kingdom Metazoa; phylum Chordata; class Mammalia; order Rodentia; family Spalacidae; genus Rhizomys; species Rhizomys pruinosus. Next base: position 207,030 of record VZQC01007756.1, on the reverse strand, counting down.
AATGAATGTATTAATATCACTGCTGCTCCTCGCATAGCATAAGCTAATCCCTGACTAGACCAGAGTCCACATTAGTCAGCAAAGCCACTTCTAACAGCCTGAAGCAAACATAGCTGGCCCAGGCTATGGAAATCATCATGATGCAAATTTTAAGATGATGAAAGCATCTTGAGGGAGTAGCTAAGATGCCTAAGCATCCCAGAAGCACCTCCATTTCATAAGAAAAGCCGGAAACAAATCAGGCCTATGTTGCTCCATTCCGCCCATTCATCTCCAACCCACACATGTCCTTCCTTTCCTTATATTCCTTCCTACTAACCTTCCACTTCAGCCCCTTTCTTTTTCCTTTTCCTCTTCTTCGTTCCCATTCTTTGACTCCTTATTCCCTTTCTTTCTCAGCCCACTGACTGTTGTATCATTGAACTATTACAACAATTTTATTGTTTTCCCAGTCATATTTAGGTCAGAGGAAAATCAGGATTTTTCTCTAGGATAGACACCAATAATGAGAAGTCCTGAATCATAATGAAAGTCACCTTCTTTTATTTTAACAAATCACTAAAATTTCTACTCCTATGTGGTTTTCCAAATTTAAATTACACTAAAGTATATAAATGTGCATGTTTACTTATTTTTTAAGATTTATTTTGAAAATATTTAAATATAAAAGTTGTCATTTATGAGTATTGACATCATTACCCTCTAGATCCAACTATTAACACTTCCCATGATTGTTTAGCCTACCTAATTGTCTGTATCTATCTATATGTATCTATATATCTAGCTAGCTTTCTGATGAACCATTTCATCTTAAACTGTAATCTATCATGACTCATTTCTATGGTACTGCGGCTTTTTTTTTTATATACCTGACTATTGAGTAGATAAGAACTCACTGGGCTTGAGAGATGGCTCAGCAGTTAACAGCACCGACTGCTCTTGCAGAGGACCAGGGCTAGATCCTCAGCACCCACATGGCAGCTAAGAACTGTCTTTAACTCCATTTCCAGGGGAATCTGATGCCTTCTTCTGACCTCCGTGGCACTGCACAACACGGGTGTACCAACCTACATGCAGACAGTACACTCACACACAAAAAATAATAAATTTTTAAAAATTTAAAAAAATTCACGTTAGGGATCACTATTTCCCAAGTTAAGTTGGATGCAGTCCACTAAGATGAGGAGACATGGTGGTAGGAGTATGAAGTGCTGGACAGCTTGCATCCACAGTCAGAAAACAGACTGATGAATACTCATCAGACATTCATCTGGCTTTCTCTTGTTTTCCCTGCGGCTGGAATCCAGGGCCTCATGTATGTTATACACAACTCTGCCTCTGAGCTATATCCCTAGTGTAGGATCATGACTCTTGACTCTTTTTTTTAATTGCTTTTTCTATTCTTTAAAAAAAAAATTATTTATTTATTTATTTATTTATTTATTTATTTATGTGTATGAATGTATTGTCTGCGTGTAGGTTTGTGCACCCGTGTCGCAGAGGTCAGAAGAGGGCTTCAGATTCCTCTGGAACTGGAGTTCTCCTGGAATTGGAGTTACAGACAGTTCTCAGCCACCATGTGGGTGCTGGGGATCGAACCCGGGTCCTCTGCAATAGCAGTCGGGCTCTTAACCGCTAGGCCATCCCTCCAGCCCCCCAATTTTTTTTATGTGTATGAATGTACTGTCTGCATGTAAGTTGGTGCACCTGTGTCGTGCAATGCCGCAGAGGTCAGAAGAGGGCATCGTCAGGTTCCCCTGGAACTGGAGTTAAAGACGGTACTTAGCCACCATGTGGGTGTGGGAATCGAACCCGGGTCCTCTGCAAGAGTAGTTGGCACTCTTAACCACTGAGCCATCTCTCCAAACCCATGACTCTTGACTCTTAACTACTTCAGCAATCACCTAAAAAAATAATGAGATTCTAATATATAAATGCAACTTCTTTTTTTTTTTTTTTTTGGTCTTTTTGAGACCAGGTCTCCCTGTAGCCCCAGCTGTCTTGGAACTCTCTATGTAGACCAGGCTGGCCTTGAACTCACAAAGATCCACCTGCTGGGATTAAAGGTGTGTGCCACCACATATAATATCTTATGTACAGAATTACCAATAATTTTCTAATTCTTATATCAGGTAATATCCACTTCACATTCATATTTCCTCAGGTGTCATAAAATGTCTTTTTAATGTTTTATTTTGACAACCATAAATTAGTCAAGATGAATTAACTGAATATTTTATCATGAAAATGATTGAGATACCAGAGGAATTCACAATTTAAAATTGAACAATTTAGTGGTGTGGTTTTGTTTTGTTTGAGATAGGATCTTCCTGTGTATCTTACCTCCGACTAGCCTTAAGCTTGTGATTGTCCTACCTCTGCCTTTCCAATGCTAATATCACAGGCATATGCCACCATAACTAGCAGTGTGGTGCAACTATCATTATTATTTAATTCCACCATATTTTCAACACCCCACAAAGAAGTATATCAATTAGCAATGTTTCCTACATTAGGCCCTCCAGCAACTAAATTAAATTTCTGTTTATATTTGTTTATTGTAGAAATTTCATAGACATATAATCATACAGTTCAAGACTTTTATGTGTGTCTTATTTTGTTTAGACATTGTTAGGGTTTGAGAATCCACACCAGACACACGGAAGGACGGAAAACCAAGACTTTCTTTCAGGGGAAAAAGTAAACCAGCATGCTGGGGTGGGAGGGAAAAGGCTCCGACCCTGATAACTTGGCTCGCAGGCCTTTTATACAGGGTCTAGGGGAAGTTTAGCAGGGTTTGGGTAACGTCTAGCCTTACTGGATAATAGCAGAGTTACAGCTCATGGTTAGGTCAGCCCACCTGCCCCCACATACCAAAGGTTATCTTTAGACACAGTCTTGGGACAGGAATGGAACCATGTCTAGGGGAATTTTTCTTTATCGGTTCAGACCGGATGTGTTTCCCAAGCCTCAGATGTATCTGGTGGACTCCAGCCTGGGGGAAAGTGAATGCTTAACCTTTGTCCAGAGTAGAAGTCTGGAATCAACTCTTATCTCTTCAACATGATGTTCTGAAGTTTACCTATGTTGTGTTTGTTATATATCAGTCTTTTATTTATTTTCTGGCTAAATAGTAGCCCAGTGTATGGCTATATTAAATTTGGTTATTCATGCATCAGTTGATAGACATTTGGGTTGCTTCAATTTTTTTGCCTTCTATAAGTAATGACTATACCCAATTTTTTTTTTGTCTTTTTGAGACAGGGTTTCCCTGTAGCCCCAGCTGTCCTGGAACTCACTATGTAGACCAGGCTGGCCTTGAACTCACAGTGATCCACCTGCCTCTGCCTCCCAAGTGCTGAGATTAAAGGCGTGTGCCACCATGCCCAGTTCAGTTTTGTAGAGTTTTGTGGAGACTTAAGTTTTCATTTCCATTAGGAATATACTTAGGAGTAGAATTCCTGTTTTCTGTACCCTTTACATTATTAGGATATACTCATGAGTACTACAGTATCTCCAAATATTAGCCAACACTTTTTCCGGGCCAGTAAGATGGCTCAGGGGGTAAAGGTGTTTGCTACTATTCCCAACAACCTGAGTTTGGTGCCCAGGACACACAAGGAAGAAGGAGAAATCTGAATCCTATGTATTCTGTTATTTTTCAAAGCCAACTTTTCTTTTTTTGTCTTTTCGAGACAGGGTCTCCCTGTAGTCTCAGCTGTCGTGGAACTCACTCTGTAGACCAGGCTGGCCTTGAACTCATAGAGATCCGCCTGCCTCTGCCTCCCAAGTGCTAGGACTAAAGGCGTGCGCCACCATGCCCGGCTCAAAGCCAATTTTTTATTGAAGCTCTGTGCATTTAAATCCTCTGTTTTCTTATCTACACATATATTCTGTGGCACTGGCACCTGCAAACACATACACACACACACACACACACACACACACACACACACACACCAAACAATAAATGAAACTTATAAAAATTATTTCCCGGGCTGGAGAGATGGCCTAGCGGTTAAGAGCACCGACCGCTCTTACAGAGGACCCGGGTTCGATCCCCAGCATCCACATGGCGGCCGAGAACCGTCTGAGACTCCAATTCCAGGAGAACTCCAGTTCCAGGAGAATCCGAGACCCTCTTCTGACCTCCGCGGCATTGCACGACACGGGTGCACAGACCTGCATGCAGACAGTACATTCATACACATACAGAAATAAATAAAATTAATTAAAAAAAAATTAAAAAAAAAAACTTTTAAAAAAAAAAAATTATTTCCCATTAAAAATTTCTCTTATGACTATGATGCTGAACATATCCATGTGCTTTTTGAGCATTTGTATACCATCCATGAAGAAATCTTTCTCAGGTATTTTACAATTTTTAGGTTGATTTACTAATTCACAGGGAGTTAAATATGTATTCTAGACCCAAATGTCTCATCAAAAATGTGCTTTACAAATATTTTCTCCCATTCTGTGGGTTATCTTTTTGTTTTCTTTATGATGGCCTCTGGCACACTAAAGACACAAAGGGATTTTTATACTTTAGTAAAGCTCCATTTGTTTATTTTTTTTCCTTTGGTTATAATTTTGTTGTCATATCCAAGAAAATATTTAACTCAAATATATTCTTATATTTTGTATTTGTAAGGTCTTTGAACTATTACATGTTAGATTTTGTATATTATGTAAGATTTCCTGTATGGTACTCTGTTGTTCCATTTGTTGAGGAGTCTCTTTTCCTTTTTTCAAAAGGTCTTGAGCTTGAAGTTTTATTCCACAGGTAGACATCTATTATATTTGAGTTTCACACTAACTTGGTTACTGTTGCTTTGTAGTGAGTTTTGAAATTATGAAAGGTGAGAAGCTTGACCTACTTTTTTAAGATTGTTTTGGTTGTTCTGGGGACTTTGTATTTTTGTATGTATTTTAGAGTCAGCCTGCCATTTCTTCAGGAAAAGCCTTTAGAATTTTGTGAGGAGCTGCATTAATTCTGTAAAATAATGTAAGGTGTGTTGTCATCTAAGTATCAAATCTCTTAACCCATGAAGATAGATTTTTTTCCATTTTGTCAGGTCTTTCAAAATTCATTTTAACAATGTTTTATAGTTTTTGATACACAATGATTGCATTCCTTTTCATATAAGTTATTGCTAAATATTTTATTCTTTTGATACTAGTTTAAATGGAAATGATTTCTTAGTTTCATTTGTAGAGTGTCCATTGCTAATGTATAGGGATACCATTGTTTTTAGATTGGTCTCGTATTCTATCATTTTACTGAGCTTATTTATTTGTTTTACCTCTTTTTGTTGTTGTAATCCTGGGAAGTTTTCTTTTTTAGTATTATTTTTATTTATTTATTTATTGATTGATTGATTGATTGATTGATTGGTATTTTCGAGACAGGGTCTCCCTGTAGTCCCAGGTGGCCTGGAACTTGCTCTGTAGACCAGGCTGGCCTCGAACTCACAAAGATCCGCCTACCTCTGCCTCCCAAGTGCTAGGATTAAAGGTGTGCGCCACCATGCCTGGCTATTTCTGGGAAGTTTTCTATGTATAAGACTGTGCCATCTATGAGGAAAGTTAGTATTTCAATGTGGATAGCCTTTATTTTTCTGGCCCATTGCCCTGGCTAGGTCCTCTAGAACTGTACTGAAAAAGAGTGATGAGATCAGACACTCAGGTTTTCTTTCTGATCTTAAGGGAATTTGCTCTGTCATTCATCATTGTGTTAGCTGTTGGCTTTTCAGAGGTGGGAAAGTTTCTTTCTATTTTTACTTTTTGGTGTTTCAAAGCCTAAATGAATATGGGGTCTTGACAGATGCTTTTTCTGTGTCTATTGAAATGGTGATGTGGGGGTTTCCCCTTTATTATACTAACAGTGGCAGAAGAGTAGTTATAAGAGACAATGACATGCAGCTTCATTTTTTATGATGTCTTTGTCTGGTTTTAGTATCAGGGTTATGCTGGCCTAAAGAATTAGAAGAAACCAGGCTTGCTGGTCCACGGCTACAATCCCAACATTCAAGAGGTGGATGCAGAAGGATTGGAAGTTTAAGGTCATCCTCAGCTATATAATCAGTTCAAGGTCAACCTGGCCTACACAAGCCCTTGTCAAAAAAAAAGAGAAAGAAAATGAGGGGGGGAAGGAAGGAAGGAAGGAAGGAAGGAAGGAAGGAAGGAAGGAAGGAAGGAAGTTAGGAAGGGAAGAAGGGAGGAAGGGAAGGGGTGAAGGAGGAAGGAAGGGAGGGAGGGGATTCCCTCTTCTTTTACTAATAGTGAATGATGTGCATTATTAAAACACTGAAGAATACATATGTGAAGCATTCATGTGTTTCTTTGGAGGAAATTATTTGATTATTAACTCAATCTCTTTATATAAGTCTGTTTAGATTTTAGCTTAGTAATTTTGTTATGTCTCTTTAGACTGTATTATCCTAGATCAATATTCCCACACTTCCCCCAATAACTTTCATATATTCATTTCCAATGGCTTCCACATACTGTTTATTGAATAGTCACAATTTTCATTGATTTGAGATGTTACTTATACACTGAATTCTGAAATATACATGCACAAACTTTTTGTAAAACACTATTGATATATTTTTATCTAGTCCTATACAAATATATTTAATGGCTTAGATGCATAATATGCCTTTATATCTATCAGAAAAATTGTTATCTATTTTTTAAAATCATCTTGGCTATGACTGCACATTCATTTCTCAAATTTTAGAAGCAGCTTGTCAAATCTTATGAACTATCTTCTCGAGATTCAGAATTTCATTATGTTCATCTTATAAGATTACTTTTGTGAGAATTTATATCCTCAATATAATATAGTGAGCCTTCTATCCATAAACAGGTTCTTTCTTATGCTTCTCATCAAATTTTTATAATTTTCTCCATCCAAATTTTGACTATTTTTAGTGAGGGTTATGCCTAGGTGTGTCAGAGGTTTTTCTTGTTATAAGTAATAATTTTGCTACATTTTCTAATTGATTGTTGTTAGCTATAGAAAAGTGTTAACTTTGATATGGGAACATTACATCCAGTCACTTTGTAATTAAAAATTATTTAATTTTTTAAAATTTTATACAATGTATTTTCATTATATTCACAAGTCTTCCCCTGTTTGCACCTTTTATTTATTACCTTACTACCCACCCTTTACTTCATGTTCTATATTATTATTTTTAAGGCCACTGGAGTCAAATTTGTGTCTCCAAATGCCCTTCCATGTGGGTCCATCCCTTGCAGCTTGTTTAACCTAGTCAGCATCACAACCTTTAAGAAAACTGACTTTCCTTCTCCCAGTAGTTATCTGTCATCAATAGTTCCACAGCTAGGGTTGGGGATTCTTACCCACCTCCCCTCAAACACTCACTATTTTGGAAATTTCCTGGCTTCAGCTTACATAGGTTTTGTGCATGTTGCCACAGATACTGGGAATTCATCCGAGTACCAGCTCTGCTGTCTGGAAAACAGTTGTCTTGTAGTCATCTACCACCTCTGGCTTTTACAATCTTTCCTTTCCCATTCTGCAATGAGCCCTGAGCCTTGGAAGGCAAGGTTTGATATAGTTGTTCCATTCAGGGCTAAGCATTCTGCAGTATTTATTCTTTGCAAGTTTACCAGTTGTAGGTCTCTGTGTTAAACACCATCTGCAAAAAGAAGTTTCTCTGAGGAGAACTGAAAGATGCACTAATCTGTGGATATAGCAATAAGTCATTTGGAGTTAGTTGAGCAGAAGAGTAGGCCATTTAGCACAATAATAGTTCTCCCCTATGGCCTGTGGCTTGTCTACCCACAGGTTCCTATGCCTGATATCAGTGCCTTAAATCCAACCAGAAAGTGGTTCGTCACTCCCCGTGGAGTTATCTCCCCAGGTCAGCTGTGATTGTAGCTCACAAAGTTCAGGGTTGGACAAGGTTAATGACTACTTTTCTCTTCCAGTAGTATGCACAGCACTCTCAAGCACCATGAAAGCTAGCCAGTAGAGATGAAGGTTTGGAATCAGTACCCGCTTCATATTTCCTTGTTTGTTCTATGACCCACTTGTGTAGTGTCTTCAGGAATAGGGTCTTATCGTCAAATTCTAGTGGGTAACCAAGAGCAAAGACAATAGCCAGGATTGTTTGAGAGACAGTGAGACACCTGGTCAACCACTGCAAGAAAGAGAGTCTATTCCTGGCATTGGGCATTTTATTTGCTAGCCTACGATATCTGCTAGGAGCTTTGTCCCCCATAATAAGGTAGCTGCATTTAAACTCTTTGTATATGTTGTATATGTATATTCTTTAAGAAGTTATCTATAGTGGTAGGTTTCCATATGATATTTTCTTTTTTTTTTTTTTTTTTTTTTTTTTTNTATTTTTGTCTTTTTGAGACAGGGTCCCCCTATAGCCCCAGCCATCCTGGAACTCAGTCTGTAGACCAGGCTGGCCTCAAACTCACAGAGATCCATCCGCCTGCCTCTGCCTCCCAAATGCTAGGATTAAAAGTGTGCCCCACCCCATGCCCGGCCCATACGATATTTTCAAAAGTGCTTTGATATTAGTTATCCCTCCACATACTCCTTCCTCTGCCTTACCCTCCCATTCTCCACCCCATTTAACCCTTCCTACTCCATTGCTCCTCATTATTCCTCATAATGTTATGAAAAAATAATGAAATTTACTTCTAATCCTTGTTGGCTATGTCTTTATTTTTAACAGAAATGAGTACTAGATTTTGTCAAATGTTATCTGTGCATCTGTTTGATTATATAACTATATAACAATTATATGATTTATTTCTTTAATCTATTATTATTGTGAATTACATTGATAAATTTGTTACTGTTGAATCACCCTTGCGTTTCTGGGATAAATGCTACTTTGTGTGATGCACAATTTTATTTTATTTATTTTTTTTATTTATTTTTGTATGTGTATGAATGTACTGTCTGCATGTAGGTTTGTGCACCCGTGTCGTGCAATGCCGCGGAGGTCAGAAGAGGGTCTCGGACTCCCATGGAACTGGAGTTCTCCTGGAATTGGAGTTACAGATGGTTCTTAGCCGCCATGTGGGTGCTGGGGATCGAACCCGGGTCCTCTGCAAGAGCATTCGGTGGGTGCTCTTAACCGCTAGGCCATCTCTCCAGTCCATGATGCACAATTTTAGAAAGCTTCAACAACTAAGGAAGATTAAAAAATCCTATATAATTCTCTTTTTAAAAATGTTGTTGTGTGTGTATGACATAGGGAGGGGAGATGCAAGTGATGAGAGAATACTTTAGGGAGCAGTTTCCTCTTTCCACCTTTACCTGGGTACTGGGGACTGAATTCAGGTTGTCAGGCCCTTTATCCACTGAGCCGTTTCTCATGCCCTCTCTTACTTTCAATATCATTTTGCTACCTGTATTTAGGACTCTTTATCTTTGTGGAGATATTTAATTTATCTTCTGCCTTTTTTCTTATTTGAACTTTTTGAGGGTTTGACTTTTTATATCAATTTTGATTTTATGAATCAAGTCTAATTTATTTGTTTTCTATTTCACCATTTTCTGCTTTTAGGTTTATCCATCTTTGCCTTCTACCTTAACAGGGTTTATTTATTGTGCTTTTTATAACTGATGAAGTAGGTAGTTTATTTAATTTATTTCCCATTTATTTTTATTTTCTAACAAGTGAATTCAAGACCATATTTTTGTTGTTGTTGTTGTTGTTGAATATGACTTTGCCTGCACCTAAAGACACTGTTGTTATACCCTACTCTTTTATCTTGTCAATCTACATTCCTCTTTTTTGGGGGGGTCTTTTTGAGACAGGGTCTCCCTTTAGTACCGGGTGGCCTAGAACTCACTATGTAGACCAAGCTGGCCTTGAACTCACAGAGATCCACCTGCCTCTGCCTCCTGAGTGCTGAGATTAAAGGCATGTGCCACCATGCTGGGCTTACGTTCCTCTTTAGCTCAAGAGTTCTTCAGGAGCTTTTTTTCTGTTTGAAATTTATAAATGTGTACTTAGATGGACTTGTGTGATGGGAGTGGCCTAGTTGGCTTATCTTTATTGCAGATTTCTAATGGTATTTGAGTCCTGCATGGCTGATTTCTTGACCTGTATTCTCAATCAATACAAGTGGCAAGAGTGTATCCTGTATGTGTGCTTGTTTCCTAATTTGGAGGCAGTGTGTGTGAGATTGGAGTTTTATATTCAGTACCACCTAGGAGTGAGCATTTTGAAATGTGAGAAATGAAGTGGAGCGTCAGCGTGGAAAGGTCACCTGGCCCATTTACAGCAAGGCAGTCTTATGTGTCCTTCATCTGGGTTGGAGAAAAGTGATTTGTCTTTGAACCTTCTTTACCAGGCATCACATGCTCTCATTTAGTCCTAAATGTTTGTGGCTACCTTCCTGAATCTAGCTAGTTGTTTATGGTGATACTTAATGAGTCATGAGATTGAGGAAGTAGAATCTATGATGCCACTATAGATAAGAAAAATTAACCTATCTGTGGAGAAAGGGATGATGTGTCAACAGTCTAGTTCATAGAGGATGGGAGTTCTGGTTAATTATTCAAGTCGGGGGGGGTCTCTCTGTAGCTTAGGCTGGCCTGGGACTCTGTATGTAGACCAAACTGGCCTCCATCTCACAAAGACCTGCCTGCATCTGCTTCTTGATTGCTAGGCTTAAAGATGTGTGTCAGCTAGTAAACTCAGCTAGTGTATGAACTTTTTTGTAAAATACTTGTATTCATTCTATGAGAATTTCATTCAGTGTATTTTGATCATATCCCCTCCCTCACTCCTGGAATTCCTCCTAGATCCACCCCACTTCCCTACTCATCCAAGTTTGTGTCCTTATTTTCTTTAAAACCTTTCGAGTCCAATTTGTGATACACATATATTCTTGGGTTTGTAGCCTCTCACTGAAGTGTGGTTAACTTACCAGGGACACAGCCTTAAAAAAAATTGTGCCTCTCTCTACCAGCAGCTATCAATTGCCATTTGCTCCTCAGCCAGAGATGAATTTATGCCAGACTCCTCTCTCTTCATGGTGGGATCTTATCTGGCTTGAGCTTGTGCTATTCTTGTACATACTGTCACAACCACTATGAGTTCATATGTACAACTGTCCTATTGTGTCCAGAAAAACACTGCTTCCTTATAGTCTTCCACCACATCCTGCTCTATAATCTTTCTACCCACCCCTTTCTGAAAGAGTCCCAAAGCCTTTGGAAGGAGTGTATGATATAGATGTTTCATTTGTGGGTGAGAAGTAGCTTCTCTGACAAGGGTTGATAGATGGACTGATATTTAAATATAATGATAAATCATTAAGAATTTGTTAAATGCCATGTCCATATTGCAGAATAATAGTACTAGGGTTACCCCTAGGGTCTATGATCTAGCCAGTCACTAGTTCTTTGCCCCAATGTCTGTTAGATCCATTTGATTTATGATGTAATTTAATTCCAGTGAGTCTCTAGATGAACTTTTGGTAGGAGTTCATTCCTGTGTTGGGGTCCATTTGTGGTTTTAGATATAATATTATTTTTTATGAAATTGGGTGCCCCTGTGCTTAGTGCATAGAACTAAACAGAACTGTAATATTTTCTTGGTGGATTTTTCCTTTAGTAATTATGAGGTGTCCTTCCTTATCACTTCTGACTTGTTTTGGATTGAATTCTATTTTGTCAGATATTAGAATAGCTACTCTTCATGTTGCTTGGTTTCATTTGCTTTTACTCTAAGGTGGTATCTATCTTTGGCTTTTCTTCAGAAATTCTATTTCTTTATTGAATTCTATTTTCATATTATGGGATATTTTTCTTCACTCATCTGCTTTTCATGTTTTCTTTCAGTCTTCATCCTAAGATTTATCCATATCCACTTTAAGCTCCTTGAATGTATTTATAATTACTATTTTGAAATAACTGTTTTGTGGATCAGCTAAGTTGCTGTTCTCCAGGAAAATTTCAATAGTGCTACTAATTTCTAGAGTAGACATGTTGTTTACATTTTTTCTGTTTTGTAATAGGACCTAGGCATCTCGAATTAGGTCTTGATGGTGTTTTTCCTATGGTTATCTGGTCTCACCTTTCTTGAGTGGGAATTTGGGTTTTGGTTTGCTGTTACTCCCAATTTGTCAGCTTCTGGACCATTTGAATGGTGCTGATGTGTGAAATGGGTATCAGATGTGTTCTCAGCACAGCTAGGGATGGGTGCAATTCTGAGTCCAGGCAGAAACTGGAGCGTTACAAGATTCTCATTGCTGATCTTCAGAATTCGATGTAAGGTTCATGAGATTCTACAGTTGGACCTGGGATGGCAGGGGTACAGTCACAGAAGAAATGAGTAGTGTTCCCTGGAAACCAGTTACAGGATGCCACAGTGTAGGTGAGTGGTGTTGAGGCCAGGCTTGGGGGTCCCTACTTGGGTTGAGGTTGCAGGTGATCCCTGAGTGATGTGGTAAGTGTAGTCCTAGGTAAGCAGGGGGATGGGCTCTGGGAATGCCTACCTGAGGGTTTCAGCTAGTATGTAATCTTACATATTACCATATACTCATATAACAGCCAAAATACTTAAAAATAAGCAAGATTAATTTTTCTTCTGCTTAGGAGTCTAGATGAGTATATTTCATATCCTTTTATAGCTTATAAGAATGCAGTGCTGGGGCTGGAGAGATGACTCAGTGTTTAAAAGCCCTCGTTATTCTTTTTTTCGGTTTTTTTAAAAATTTTATTTCTTTTTTATGTGTATGAATGTACTGTCTGCATGTAGGTTTGTGCACCCGTGCCATGCAATGCCACAGAGATCAGAAGAGGGTGTCAGATTCCCCTGGAACTGGAGTTAAAGACGGTTCTCAGCCGCCATGTGGGTGCTGGGGATCGAACCCAGGTCCTCTGAAAGAGCAGTTGGTGCTCTTAACTGCTAGACCATCTCTCCAGCCCCGAGCCCTCATTATTCTTACAGAGGACTCAGGTTCAGTTCCCAGCATTCACATAGTGGCTAACAACCATCTATAACTCCAGTACTAGTGCATCCTAAGCATTCTCTGTCTTCTGTGGGCGTTGCACCCATGTGATGGTGCATATATGACATACATACATCACATACATACAGCATGGTACTCATACACATCAAAAATAAATTGAAAAAAGTTTAAAAGAATGCAGTACCATTGCCTTGTAGCAAGGGTCTCTGGACATTGCATTTTGGAACTCAGCATTCGTCTGATTTTTTTTCCTGTTTTCTACCTGTATTGACAGTCCCTCCACTGTTCTTTTACACACACCTTCTGAGAATGGTGGGTTTCATTTGTTTTCCAGACCAATATAGCTGCTACTCCCCACAACTGGACCCCAAGTACAATGTTTCATTTTCATAGCTATATCCATTATATTTAATTGTCCTGCTTCCTTTACAATTCCTTTTTATTTTAGCTCCCCTTTACAATTCTTAATTTGACACTTTTGAAAATTGGATATGGCTATGTTTTCCTTCTCTTCTGTGTCATTAATGACAATGCAAAAATAAAGTGAGACCTATTATCACATTCTCTTCCTGCCACATATTCCTATATAATGTGTTTGATTATGTTAGCCATGTCCTTTTTGTGGTCAATTTTCTGTACATTTAAGTCATTACAAAATGACTTCACATTATGTGAATCCAAGGTAACTCCCAAAGAAACATTCTGCTGAGATTCCAGGGTAGTTGAGCAAACCCAGAACATTTATGAAATCCCTACTTATGGCTGATTTGAATTATGCATTTACTCAAAACAAGTTGACCTTGAAGTGTATGTGATTCCACTGTTTCTGACTTCCAGAGGTTGGCTAAGCTAGGACATGCCTCAAATGGAGACATCTAGTCTTTCTGAAGTCGAGTCACAATTCTACGGAAATATCTTTGCAATGCCTTTGCAGCAGGAAAAATCTCCAACTCTGGATGAATCAGTGGAAGGAATGAGAAGAGACATTTTTAAGTCCAGGAGTATTTGAACCTATTGTTAAGATATTTAAATACTTGGGACTGGAGAGATGGCCTAGCGGTTAAGAGCACCGACTGCTCTTGCAGAGGACCCGGGTTCGATCCCCAGCACCCACATGGCGATTAAGAACTGTCTGTAACTCCAATTCCAGGAGAACTCCAGTTCCAGGGGAATCCGAGACCCTCTTCTGACCTCCGCAGCATTGCACGACACGGGTGCACAAACCTACATGCAGACAGTACATTCATACACATACAGAAATAAATAAAATAAAGAGATATTTAAATACTTAAAATTATCACTGTAACTCACAGACAGCTCTTTCAAATAAGTTGTAAGTGGCTCAAGAGTTAAGAGCACATATTGCTCTTGAAAAAGACACAAGTGAGGTAACCAGCATGTATGTCAGGTAGCCCACAACTGCCTCTAACTCCAGCTTCAGGGGATCTGAAACCTTCTTCTGACTTATGCAGGCACTGCACTCACATACACAAATTCACAGTCTCTTATACTCACATACATATAATTAAAATAAAATAAAAAGTAAAATAAAAAATCTCAGTTGACTCATAGGGCTTAGAGCTGAAAGGACCTTAAAAGCTATCTAAAGGTCAATTCATTTTCTTTATACTGGGACTGTCATTTTGATCCCGATTTTACAGGTGAGCCAAGAGAGGCCGACAGAAAAACATGTCATTCTGTAGTTCATGTAAAAAAATACCACACTTCAGTCTACTTCTGCTCATACATACCCTACTCTTTTACATACTGTCTTGGTCACTGCTTTGATCTGAGTATTCTCAAAAGAACCCAACCATGTTGTTACATGCTGTGCCCCTGGTGGGGAGAATTTTCACTCCCACTGCAAGTACTTTAGAGCAGCTGTGACTCACTCTGACTTGTTTGTAGAGAATTGTACCTTTTAATGAAGTGATACTTTTCTAAGCCTCTGGAACTGCATATGTTTCTTGCACATGTAACCTGTCATTTTCCCAACTCTTTGATGTCCATATTAAAATACACTTCCCAATGATATTTCATGAGGCACATATAGTCATCAGATGACTCTCATCGGTTAATTGTGCTTCCATGTCAGACTCTATAATCTGTAAGAAGTCCAATCTAGTACGACAGCCTATTGTATATTTACTTCATTTAGCTGGATATCAAAAATTGTTTCAAAGAATTCCTTAATATGAGGCTACAGAGATGGCTCACTGGTTAAGAACATTAGCTGTTGTTGCTGAGGTCCCAGGTTCAGTTCACACAATCACAGTAGTGGATCACAACAGCCTCTAACTCCAGTTCCAGGAGATCAAACACCCTTTTCTGGCCTCCACAGTCATCGGGCACACACATGGCACATATACATACATGGAGGCCAACACTCATACACATAAAATCAAGAAATCTTAAAAAAAAAGAATTCTTTAGGGCTGGAGAGATGGCCTACTGGTTAAGAGCACCAACAGATCTGGCAGAAGACCCAGGTTCGATCCCCAGCACCCACATGGCGGCTGAGAACTGTCTTTAACTCCAGTTCCAGGGGAATCCAACGCCCTCTTCTGACCTCCACAGCATTTCACGACATGGGTGCACAAACCTACATGCAGACAGTACACTCATACACATAAAAATTTTTTTTAAAAATGTTAGCACTCGGGAGGCAGAGGCAGGCGGATCTTTGTGTGTTCAAGGCCAGCCTGGTCTACAGAGTGAGTTCCAGGCCAGCTGAGGCTACAGGGAGACCCTGTCTTGAAAAGACAAAAAAAAAATGTTTTAAAAAAATAAATCTCACATACACTGTAGACAAGATCACTTTAGCTCAGCCATATTGTCTCTTGGAAACAGAAAGAACTGAATTCTCAACTTTACTATGAAATAGTGACAACTAGCTTTGTTGCTTTGAATACCTTACTTCAACCACTCCACACCTTCCTTATCATGAATTAGATATGAGTATGACAATCTCATCCATTTCTTTTGAATATTGAGATAATCCACAAATGAATTTAGTTCACACAATGTCTGCTGATGGCAAGGTTTTAATGCATTTCTATTGTTATATCACCATCACTACTGCCCTTCTGATCATCTTTCATGTTTCTTATAAGATTATTAAATGAGGGGCTGGAGAGATGGCCTAGCGGTTAAGAGCGCCGACTGCTCTTGCAGAGGACCCGGGTTCGATCCCCAGCACCCACATGGCGGCTGAGAACCGTCTGAAACTCCAATTCCAGGAGAACTCCAGTTCCAGGGGAGTCAGAAGCCCTCTTCTGACCTCTGTGGCATTGCACGACACGGGTGCACAAACCTACATGCAGACAGTATATTCATACACATACAGAAATAAATTTAAAAAAAACTTAAAAAAAAAGAAAGTCTTTGAAAAAAGATTATTAAATGAATGATATGAGCTACATAGTAAAAATTATCATCCCCATTAGCTTCTCAAAACTATCAAGGATTACATCACTGTTATTGAAGTGCTGGAAAGATTCAGCAAATTTGTTACATTTCTGGTCAAACAAGTTATCTTTTTTTCTGTTTTCCTTGTTTTAGTTTTAGCTTGTATGTCTGAGTGGTTCTATATTCGATATTTATATAGGCATGCATGGAGGTCCGAGGATAACTTTCTCTCCTCCTACTTTTATATGAGTTCCAGGGACTGAACTCAAGTGATCAGGCTTGCAGAGTAAGGGCTTTTATCCACTGAGCCTTCATAGTAGCGAAGTTTCTCTTGATCGGATACTATTTGCCAAATTTTTTGTCCACATGTTGTAGCCACAGCGTAGAGTGGTAAACACTATGAAACACATTAGAGCCGGGCGTGGTGTCCCATGCTTTTAATCCTAGCACTTGGGAGGCAGAGTCAGGCAGATCTTTGTGAGTTCAAGGCCAGCCTGGTCTACAAGGCGAGTTCCAGGACAGTTCCTGGGGCTACAGGGAGACCCTGTCTCGAAAAGACCAAAAATAAAGAAAGAAAGAAAGAAAGAAAGAAAGAAAGAAAGAAAGAAAGAAAGAAAGAAAGAAAGAAAGAAAGAAAGACATTAGAAAAGGGGCTTATCTCTGAGTTTCATATTAGCTCTTTGCTAGTTTTTAAAAAGCAAGATTAAAACATACTCCCTCAAAATAATTTTGTTTGGAAGGTACAATTGTGATAAATGATATTAGCAAGGCAGCTAAATAAGGAATACATGTAGTTTGCGAGGCTAGGTTTCTAGATGTGCTCTGATTATGTAGTTTGAACTTTTCCTTGATGCCTGCAGCCATCTATATATTCTCTCTCCTATATTGTGATTCAGCCATATTTATTAACAAAAGAGCAGGGCCAATAGAACGTGCATTTATTTTAAAAGAGGAACCACTAGATTGGCTTGCATAGTAGGGCTGGGTAGCCTAACAGTGGTCTATCTGCACCTGGCAAGCAGTCCCAATGTGGTGCTGAAGGACTAGAGTTCACTTGAGAATCACTGGTATTGAGTCTATATTAGAGGGCAAAAAAAGCTGTAGGCTCTTGTAAACAATAATAGATGTGCTTGCTCAGGAAGCACTGAAGGCCCATACTGTTCCTCCTCCCTGTTTCCCTCCCCCACCCCAGCCCCAGTGGATCTCATAGTGCCACCCACTGTGAGGGCAGGTATTCCTCCAGTGGTTAACCCTCTCTTTACCTCTCTTTAAATCCCTAACAGACTTGTTCAGAGGTAGGTGTCTTTCGAGATGATTCGTTTTTTTTTTTTTTTTTTTTTTTTTTTTTTTTTTGTTTTTTTTTTTTTGGGTCTTTTTGACACCGAGTCTCCCTTTAGTCCCAGCTAGCCTGGAACTCACTACATAGACCAGACTGGCCTTGAATTCACAGAGATCCACATGCCTCTGCCTCATGAGTGCTAGGATTAAAGGCATGAGTCACCACACCCAGCTGGCTCTAGATTATTCTTAATCCTGTCAATTTGACAATCAAGACCAACCATCACAATTTACAAGAAATTTGATGACAGAAAGCCCTTTATTCTGCCATAAACATTACCACTTTCTAGCTCTTTGGCCTTGGCTAAGTCTCTGAGTATCTCTGAAGGTCAGTTTCTTTATAAAGTTGGAATAGAAATCATTTTCTAGGCCCTTATCCAAAAGCCTTTGAGCTAAATAAGTTTCATAATTCAGGTTTTTAAATGAGTTATGAATATGGCATACTGCATGATAATTTCAGTGGGATTAGAAGCAGCATTCAGTAACTAATCACACATCACTATTTTTGAAAGGAAATGTTTTAGTTATTTACACTAACAGAGTCTCATGTTAATTTATGACAGGTTTTGTCATCAAATTTGGCAGGAAATGTATAAAAGATTCATTTATAGAGCTTTCTGGAATGTGGAATTATTGACAATGAAGTAAAAATGTGTGTTCGAACACATGCATTAGGTATAATAAGGGTAAATTGTAAGAATTTAATATGTGTGTTTGATTTGAAGATCCTCCCCCTGAAGTCCATTTGCTTGAGATGGTATATGGGTATCAAAAGGTTCTATGAGGAGAAAAATGTCAGAAACGTATGGCTGTGGGAATGGAAGGGTGATCAGGCAGCACACTATTGCACATAGTCTCCATGAATAGGAACCAAGTCTAAAGTCTGAGCTAGGGCAGGGGGAGTGAGGTGTGCTGGGGGAGGTGGTGACCCAGGAGAAGCTGAAGCTGTTCTCCTCACCTTGGTCCCACTGAGATATAGAGTAGCAACAATGCTGTCTCAGTTTCCAGGTGACAAAGTGTGGCAAAGATTTGAAATGTTCATCACCACTCTTATGAGTTAGACCATGTCAGTGGCTTCTCCCAAAGGTACCAGATGGAAAGGCAGCACTATTTAGTGGCCCCTACCCGCAGCAGTAGCCTGCATGTTCTCGTAGCTGAGGTGCAGACCTGGAGTGAAACAGAGAATCTGGCACTGACTCTCACAAATATAAGTTCCATCAAATGAAAATAAACATACAATATGCCCAAACTTATTGTATACAACAAACGCAGTTCAAAGAGGGAAGCTTATAGTAATAAATGCATTATAAATTAAGGAAGGTCTCAAGTAAACAACCTATCATTACACATCAGGGAAATAGAACATACTGAGCACAAAGTTAGCACAGTAATAAAAAGGGGAGAAGAAATAAATGAAAATGATAGGAATGGTGAACAAAATAAAAAAAAAAATTTTGGCATGGTGGTGCACACCTTTAATCCCAGCACTCAGGAGGCAGAGGCAGGTGAATCTCTGTGAGATTGAGGCCAGCCTAGTCTATAAGTCAAATTCAAGGCCAGCTGGGGCTACAGGGAGACTGTTTTTACCTCTTTATCTTCCACAATGATCTCTGAGACGGGAGGCAGAAGACTAAAATAGGTGTCTTATTCAGGGATAAGCACTCTGTGGTCTCTGGGTCTCTGCACACTGGCCAATTATGGGTTTCTGTGGTAATCATCATCTGCTACATAAGGAAACGTCTCTGTTGAGAATTCAAAGATGCATTCATTGTAAGTGGAGAGGTTATGTAGAAGATGTGTCACTTAGGGCTAAGGATCTCAGAGACACTTGATGAGGAGTGAAAGGTACACTTGTCTGTAAATATGAAGATGCATATTTATTTATTTATTTATAAATTTTATTTATTTTTGTATGTGTATTAATGTACTGTCTGCATGTAGGTTTGTGCACCCGTGTTGTGCAATGCCGCGGAGGTCAGAAGAGGGTCTCGGATTCCCCTGGAACTGGAGTTCTCCTGGAATTGGAGTTACAGATGGTTCTTAGCCGCCATGTGGGTGCTGGAGATCGAACCCGGGTCCTCTGCAAGAGCAGTTGGTGCTCTTAACCGCTGGGCTATCTCTCCAGCCCCAAAGATGCATATTTAGAATAAAGTAAGAAGTTATGTTGGTCTAGGGATGTGGCAAAAGTAGGTTTTATGCTAGGATCTATGACCTCTCCAGCCATGTGTATTTGGCTATGTTTACAGCAATGGTGACAGCATGCACAAGACCTGTGCAAGCTCAAACCAGACAAAATTGATGGCTACATTGTTTTAAAGGAGTAGTACTCTTACTTGGCCCTGTGGATGGACTCACAGTGAAAGACATATGGGGACACAAATCAGACTCTACAGATAGGGACAGGATCTAAATACCATCACAAAAATGTAATAAAAATGAGTAAAATCAAAAAAATAAAAGTAAATAAAAATGTTAAAAGTAGCTTGTTAAGGCGGGTTAGTGGTGTACGCCTTTAATCTCAGCACTTGGGAGGCAGAGGCAGGCAGATCTCTGTGTGTTCAAGGCCAGCCTGGTCTACATAGTGAGTTCCAGAACAGCTGGGGCTACAGGGGGACCCATCTTGAAATGACCAAAATCAAAGTAGCTTGTTAAAAAAAATAAATAAAAATCAGGGGCTGGAGAGATGGCCTAGCGGTTGAGAGCGCTGACCGCTCTTACAGAGGACCCGGGTTCAATCCCCAGCACCCACATGGCGGCTGAGAACCGTCTGAAACTCCAACTCCAGGAGAACTCCAGTTCCAGGGGAATCCGACACCCTCTTCTGACCTCCGCGGCATTGCACGACACGGGTGCACAAACCTACATGCAGACAGTACACTCATACACATACAAAAATAAATAAAATTAAATTAAAAATTACTATTTATTCATTTATTCTTTCATTCATTTTTTATTTAATTTTTATTTACTTATTTCTTTATTTTTCTTGTTTCTTTATTGTTAGGTTGTTATTTTATTTTTTATTGAAGAATACTAAATGAAAATAATAAATAAAAAGGAATAAATTAAAATGTCTTGTGTTAGTTATATATTTGTTTATTTATGTATGGTGTTTTTTTCTATTGTTGTTTTTGTATTATCCAGGGTTGTGGGTGNTAAATAAATAAAAATTAAAAAATTAAAAAATTAAAAAATTATATTTTGATGAGTGGTGACTGGCATACTTGTCTGTAAATATAAGGATCCATATTTTGCACATAGTAAGAAATTACATTCATCTAGGGATGTGACAGCCTTGGGATTTTCTCTAAGATCTATGACCTCTCCAGCCATGTGTATCTGTCTAGGTTTACACTACCACCCATGAGTTCCTCCCACTGAATGGGTTTTAAATCCAATTATGTAGCTTTAATAAATATATTAAAAGTGCCACTACTGCCCCAATATAATTTGCTGTGCCTGTCATGGTTTGGTGTGTTGTGGCTGTGAGGCCTTAAAGCTGGGGTTGGACCATCAATTGTTGCTCTCCTTAGCAGCTTGCATACTATTCTCCAAAACTATGAGAGGTAGCCTTCAGGGCTTGGCTTCCACAGGTCAGTTCTACCTCCATTGCTTCAAGTCCTGAGTCTGAAGTTTGTTTTGCCTTCAGCAATAGTGTTTTAGCTTCAAGCTCTGGGAGACAATCAAGGACTCTGGCAATAGCCCACATAGTTTTGGAAGTCTTAGAAATTAAGTTTCTGTGAAATGCCCCACCTTAAGTGAAACATCTACAGTGGAACTTCTACTCCTAAGGCTCACAGAATATAGTGGAACAAGGCGGAGAGAGAACACTAATGCATCTCTTGACATTTATCAATGAGTTTCCCTTTTGCAACAGAGGGCAATGAACACAAAGGGCCACAAATGGCCAAAGCCTAGAGAATAAGAGTCTGCAGAATGTGAGTCCTTGGACAGGACTTCACCCACCTAGAGTTCAGGGAACATTACAAAAGAGGGGCTTGGGGCTGGAGAGATGGCCTAGCGGTTAAGAGCACTGACTGCTCTTGCAGAGGACCCGAGTTCAGTCCCCAGCACCCACATGGCAGCTGAGAACCATCTTTGACTCCAGTTCCAGGGGAATCCGACACCCTCTTCTGACCTCCACGGCAGTGCATAACACGGGTACGCAGACCTACATGCAGACAATACATTCATACACATACAAAAATAAAAAAAAAGAGGGCCTTGATCTGAATGCATGAGGTTTTCCTTATCATGGCTTTTGATGTTCCTTACTCATAAATCAGAACACAGCGCAGAAAATATAACTACTCCTTTTCTTCTTATGCTTTGGTATGTCACAGCTCACAATGATTCACATTTCATAAATAATCTCTTGGCTCATTCTGGTTGATGGCTATTTTTATGATGCCTTCAGGACTTGCTGCTCTCCTATATTAGTTCATTCATTTGTCTGCAAGCTAACATTTAGAAAGGCTGCACTACTGTATTCTTGGATCATTCTTCATTTTATATCCTCTCTCACCTGTTACAAGGCTATATTTGGGTGTGTTCTGTGATTTATTACCAAAAATCTCTTGCGTTCTTTAACCACTTCTTTAAATGGCACTTTTCTGTCTTTGTTTTGCCACCTGAAATACACTCTAAACATTTTCATTGATTGATTATATTTTTGTCTAGCTCTTCCTTCTTCCTCTACTTTCATCTTGGTCAGTCTTGGACTATTTGATCTACTGCTACAAAGGAGATATCATCTCTGAATATTTCATTCTGGGAAGCACAACGCTATGTGGTTGAAAGTAAGGAAAGGAGAATGTCTCTACCCCCTCCCTAAAAAAAATCCTACAGCTGCCCTACACTTTTTCTTCTATGTGTACCAACACGTCTTTGAACAGCATTTCTTTCACTTGGTGTTTACCATACAACTCTAGATGTGATCATGGTAGAGCTACATTCTGGGAAATGCCTCCTTCATTGTGGTACAAACATATAACATCATCATCTACTTAAATGAAGTAAGACAGATAACACATCATTAGATGACATAATCTTTTTTTTTTTTTTTTGGTCTTTTTGAGACAGGGTCTCCCTTTAGTCCCAGCTGTCCTGGAACTCACTATATAGACCAGGCTGGCCTTGAACTCACAGAGATCCTCCTGCCTCTGCCTCCTGAGTGCTGGGATTAAAGGTGTGTGCCACTATGCCCAGCAGATGATATAATCGTGTTTTTCAATTTTTTAAAAAAAATTTTATATATATGAATGTACTGTCTGCATGTAGGTTTGTGTACCCATTTCATGCAATGCCACAGAGGTCAGAAGAGGGCATCAGGTTCCTCTGGAACTGGAGTTAAAGATGGTTCTCAGCCACCGTGTGGGTGCTGGGGATTGAACCCAGGTCCTCTGCAAGAGCAGTAGGCACTCTTACCTGCTAGGCCATCTCTCCAGCCCCGATATAATCTTATAGGATCAGCATTTTATACGTAGTCTGTCATTGGCCAAATATTAGGTGGCACATGGCAATATTACATTTATTGGCAGACAACTCTTGTAAGTTATAACCTGGAAAAAGCAAATTTCAAAATCATTTTGATCATCTTAGTTATTGATGTATTTATCCTTATGGATTCTATATTAAGAAATTAATTTGCATTTTATTTCCTTTATTTTTATAGTTTTCAATTAATTTTATTGCTTAGTAATTTCATATATGTATATCATGTATTTTCATCATTTATACCCCCATTGTCCTCTCTCAATTCCTTCTTCTGCTCTGGCTCAACCTCTTCTTTCCAGCATAGCTCGCTCCTACTTTCTTGTCCTTTTTTGTTTTACTTTGCCTGTTTTTGTGACCCACTGAATGTAGTTAGGGTTGCTTGCATGAGCATGAGTGGGCAGTTATATGCTGGAGCAACATCGACTTACCTTTAGTTATACTCCTGAAGACAAACAACTCTTCCCCAGCAGCCACTAACTGCCAGTAACTCCTGGGCTCTGGGCGGGGCCTCTGGCACCCCTCCCCTGGCCATGCTAGAATGCTGAAGGGCTCTCCTTTGTGCAGGTCTCATGCAAGCAACCACTGCTGCTGCAGAGTTCATGAGAGCAGTGGCTGCGTCATGTCCAGAAGACACTTTTTCACAGCTCATTTTCCCACCCTCCAACTCTCACATTCTTTCCATCCCCCCTTTGATGCTATTTCCTGGGCATTGAAGCAGGTGATATAGATGTCCCACTCAGGGCTGAAAACATATCAGTCACTTGTTCTTAGCACTCTGACCAGTAATGAATGTCTTTATTAACCATTAATTGTTGCCCACTGCAAACAAGCTTCTCTGACCAAGGCTGAAATCAGCACTAATTTGTAGGTATAAACATAAATATCTACAAGGCAGTTTGACAAGTCCATTTAGCAAAGCAGTAGTAGTAGGTTCCCCACTAATGTGTACGGCCTCCTCAGCCATGGACTTTTGTCCAGGTTTAAAGAATCAGGCATAAATTTCCTCCATAGAACAGACCTCAACTTCAATCAGACAGCAGTTGGTTATTTCCATTGCCATCATACCAACTTTGCACCAGTGGACCCGTGTTGCCTGACGCATTGGCATTGTAGCTTGTAACATTCACAGATGAATGAGACCACTGATGACTTTTCTTCCACAGAAGCCTACGTACCACTGTCCAGTACTATGAAAACTAACTAGCAGGGAACAAGCTTCCAGGTCAGTCCCTGCTTGATTTCTCTATATCTTACAACTCAAGTGTATAATGTCTTCTGCAATATGGTCTTACTATCTAGCTCTGATGGGCAAGTAGGACAAATGGCAAAATTATGTATTACTGTGGAGGCAGCTGGAGTCTCCATGACCATGAACTCATAGAGAGGTGTTCCACACCTGGTAATGAAATTTTCATTTAATGACCCATGGGTTCCAGGAGCAGCACTATCCTCCAGTTAAAGGTACTTCCATTAAAACTCTTTTTTAAAACTGTATTCTAAATTAGCTTACAGATGCTTGTTTTCAGAATCTGTCTCACCATGAAGCCCAGGCTGCTGTAAAACTGATGCTCCTCCTGCTTCTGCTTCCTGAGTAGAAGAATTACAGGTGTGTACCATCATACCCAGCTTGCATTTTGATATTATATTCAACAAACACATAATGTGGCAGTAGACTGGCTGGTGCATTCAAATATGTGCATGAAATATCTGTTGGAAGACATAAACCTGCACAATATCCGTCTAATATATTTTGCATGCACATTTCCATTGTTTCCTGAATTGACATTTTATAAGCATTTGAAGGACAGAAGCTGGGCCTGCTTGAGTTGGTTTGTTAGGAAACTACCTCAGTGCCATATCACCCTAGCACATATGTACTTGAAAATGATATTGATTCACTAGATATGATGAAATTCCTTGCCTCTGTTCTCTCTAAGGGAAGTTATAACTCTTAAAAGAAATGAAAAGAACTAAGCATAGACTGTAAATATTCAGCCCAAACTGTGAAGTAGCTTCAAACTTGCATTGCGTATCCTCCGCATCTTCTGTCCTTATTGATTTTCATATTGCGCCCCCAGCTCAAACTATGCATCAGATATTGTGCATCAGATACTGTTTCTCTTCTAGGTTGCTTCCTTTAGTCCTGCCTTTCTTTCTTTAATCTGGATGGATGGCACCCAATTGTTTTCTAGTTGAGCACAGTAAATGATAAGCTCTAATGTCAAGTTGTGACTGGCTCACACTCAAACTACCATGGGCTGATAGCTGACTCTTCTCATCTGTAGCCCTTTCTGAAATGTGTTTGTCTTTTCAATTCAGAATCTTTGAAATTATAGCCATTTGTGAACCCAGATGAATGTGTGATGTTTACATTCTGGTTTATGCCTTTTGGGCCTTTTAGTACAGTAAATTATTTGAGAAAAAATACTGCCCTTTTCTTTGGGAGTTTTGCTAATGACTTGTTAAATAATTGCCCAAGTCCATCTTTTTGGACCAATGTAGAAACACCATTCACCTAATATTGGCCAGGAGGAGAATCTCCATAGAAGAAAATTCATTAGATTTTATTTTAGTATGAACGGGTTTCCCCAATGTTGCAGAAAACATCCAATCTATCTTTAAGTGCAGACTATATGTTATTTTAAAAATAGTAGGACTTTGTGAGTTTGAGGCCAGCCTGGTCTACAGAGCAAATTCCAGGACAGCTGGGGCCACAGGGAGACCCTGTCTCAAAAAGACCAAAAAACAAAACAAAACAAAACAAAAAAACCAGTAGGACTATAAGGGAATAGGAAAGAGACCAATAAAAAGCTGAAAATGATAAATGTGGGTAATTAAGGGGTGATATGATCAAAGATCCTTATATACATACATGAAAAGACAATGCACTCACTGTTTTGTGAAATTAATATGCACTAATAATAACCAAGCAATTTTGGTGATTTTTTAAAAATGACAATATTCTTTAAAATAAAGCAATATATCATAGCCTATTGAAATCCCCAGGCTAGAAAGTAGTTTTTCAATTTAGCCAGTCTGTCTAATCAGATAGCCAAGGACTGAGCTGAACTAGCTATGAGATTGCTCCCTCCCCCTACTGTCACACTGACCCTTCTACATGGGAAGGTATGAAATTCATGGCAGCAAAGACAGATCCTCTGAATCAGGAGACCAGCCTAGACTACTAATATGTTCCAACTGTAATTAACCAAAAACCGAGGGTCCTATGCTTTGTGGCACCGTATATTTCATTTCAATTAAAAGCCAGAGATCTGTTTTAAGGTTCTGGGAGTTGATGAAAATTCTTCTATATATATGTAGAAATGCAGAGGTCTGATTTGAAACATGTGGATGACTCAGTACCCTGAGTGTTTTAAGCCTTGGTACTAATCTTGTGCAAAGTGTAGAACTCTGTTTGTTTCCCTTGCTTTTTAAGCCTGGGTTTCACTATGTAGCCCAGGCTAGCCTCAAACCTTCATTCCTTCTGCCTCAGTCTCCTGAGTGCTAGTCCCAGCAGCAGTAGAAATGGAAGCACAGCTCTACGCTATTGCCCCAGCAGCCCAAGAAATATCATTTAGGGAGTTTGACTCAGGTAAAACTAGGTACCTGGTTTCATCACAGGAAAAAATTTTAGGATTAGCCAATATGAAGAAGAGTTCGGCTTCTCTCTCTAAAGGAGAGTCATCATATTTCATCTTCTTAAAATAGGCATATATAGGATTTTGAGAGCTTTTGAAGTTATTACATTCAAATGGTTGCTCAAGAATTTAAATGAGAACACAGGATAGTTCCTGAGGGTACCTGACAAGATTTGAATTGATAAGTTAAAATACAGGCAGGCGGAAAGTTAGGCTACTTGAGTGTAAAAGCAATTAATAGTCCTGCGAGTCTCAGAAAATATCTGGGAAAAGAGTAAGGCCATACTTGAAGGTCATATAGGTTTAAGCCTTAATTCCAGATCATTGCTGTTTTAACATAAAATATCTATATATAAAACAAATCTTACCTGTCAGAAATTTTAGAGAAAATGTTAATTGGCCTGGAATTCGGGATTCTCAAATGAGGAGAGGCTTCCCCTAGGCTCCAGCTGAAGGGCTTTTCCTTTCTGTGTCCCCATAATTTTCCTTGTCTTTCTATCCCACCTGACTGGGATTACAGGCATGTGCTGTCATATCTGACTGACAAAGATCTTCCATTGCATCACTTGCCACTTTTCTTAACTACCCCCCCCCGAAAAAAAAAAACCCCACAATCTTTCATCAGCTTCCAAAGTGCCTGCAGTTAACACCTACATTTTCAATCTGTGCAGCCATTTCCTTTGACTCAAGAATTTGGGCCATTCTTTTTTTTTTTTTCTTTTTTTTTGGGTCTCCCTTTCTGAGACAGGGTCTCCCTGTAGCCCCAGCTGTCCTGGAACTCACTCTGTAGACCAGGCTGGCCTTGAACTCACAAAGATCTGCCTGCCTCTGCCTCCCAAGTGCTAGGATTAAAGTTGTGCGCCACCACGCCCGGCTAACTTTTGCCCATTCTTACAGGTCCTCGGAAAATAAGCAGATGCCTGAGAAAAACAAGAAATGAAAGCTGTAAAACCATAAAGAAAAGAAGTCAATCAGATTACCTCTTTCCCAGACTCAGGGAGTGGCCATTCATTGGGCCTTTGGGTACCTGAAAGAAATGCCTGAAAGGAAGAATGTAACCATAGCAGGGAAAGAGCATATTGGGCAACTTTCATTTTTAAAGGAATAAGTGTATTATGACATTTTCATAAACTGTAGAGAGAAGACTTTGATGTTTAACATGTCATCTGTGTGTGTGTTTGTGTGAAAGAGAGAAAGAGAGACAGAGAGACAGAGAAGTGGGAAAGATCATCCTAAAATGTAGAATATAGTAAAGTAATACAAAATATACACTTATTTTTATATGTTTAGATAGTTTAGATTTTACTGAAAAAATCTAATAAAGGAAAGGAATTTGAAGGTTATGTGATATATAGTACTTAATACTTTCATCAACACTCCACTCCTTGAGGCACATCTATATAGTTTGGAGAGAGTGATAAATCCTCAGTAACCCCCCCCCACACACATACACTTATTTGTGGTAAGTGCCTGATCATTTCAATTATAGTACAGGGAAAATTGTACTGTTTCTCTAACTCTCTCCTAAGAACTGAATTAGGGAGACTGTACTTTAAATTGCAAAAATCTGGGTTAAGAGTGCTTTCTGGCCTTACAAGGGTGGTGAAAATTAAAAAGGGTCAAACACAATCCCAAGATTAGTGAGAAAGTACACCCTTTCTACCCCCTGCCATCTACCAATCTCATTTACAAAGACACCCCATGTCTTTCAAAAGAGACCCGCAAATTACCATGGAAATCTGCCCCAACAGGCTGTGCTCCAGTCAGAAGTAAGAGCCTTTGTTCGCAGGGGTTTGGCAAGGGGAAACTGCACCATAGTGAACACAGTTAAGCCTCACTAATTCCCTGAAAAGGGGAAAGGCCAATCTTGATTTGTAAGAAGCTTGAATTTGAAAATATGTTGAAAGAAATGCCATGTTATTATTTCTAAAAACCTGCAGTCAAACTGCTGGCTGGGGCCTGGGCATTGAGCTGCAGAGACTCTTAAGGCCCAGAACAAACAGATAAGGACTGTAATTAGCATATTGGTCATTTGAATGCAAAGTGCACTTAGAGTGGCGCTTAAAAACCATATGTTAGCATACTACCATAGCAGGCTGTCACTTTTCTATGCTTATAGTATTAATTTGCCTAGCAACCTGCCCTCTTTCCTTTCTGGCAGTAAACTTTAGCCTAGCAGGTCAGAATTCGTTAAATTTCCTGTATTAGCAGCAGGAATAAACAAGGTATTTAGAGAATGGAGGGTGATGGTGAGCCATATTGAAAGATCATCTTGAACATACTTGAAACTTCTAAGTGATCTTTAAACTTTACCAGTTACTTGATATTTATTATTTACTGATGAGAGAATGTATATTCTCTTGGATGATTAAAAGACAGGGGAGGTGCCAACTATTTGATTGCCTTTCCACTACAAGTGACCTTATCAAGTGAACACCAGAGCACATTAGATGTAAATTCTTGTTATTATAGCAAAGTAAGGATTGATCATGAGGTTCAACAGGTGCTTAATTACATGGAACAGCACATTGAGATTGGCATTCATTAAACACATCTGTGATGGTCAGTCAATGGTACGTGTATTATTAACTTTGTTTTAAAATTCACACTTGTGATCACTTAATTTGAAGTATGGCTGAGTTATGTTGGGGGAAGAGGGAAATGGAGAGATGAATACAACTCTGATTTTACCCAACTATTCAATGTCCTCATCACTTTGCTAAAGACATGGAAGAAAAAGGCTGTGTGAATTTCCAACTCCGACAAGCTATCTGGGAAACTCAGTAGGGAAAAAGCTGGTGGAAGCTCCAAGAAGACTGCATTTAAAGGCCTTCCCCTTGAGAAAAGTCTGCACTTCTGCTTTTTTTTTGCCATGTAAAATTCAGAGCCACAAAGAGAGATGGGGAGATTGCCCATGAACCTCTTAGATGAAAGATCAATCACACTTAAGCAATGGAATCCCTAGTGTATTGGTAGCCCAATTTTGTTTCACATTAGAATCTGGGAAGATTAGAACCTGAGGTGATTTTTAAAAACCCGGACGTCCAGATTTATGGCATCAAATTAAATCAAAATGTTTAGTACTAGGAGCTACCTTTATAAAGGTAATTTACTCTGTGTAACAAAGTTGAGAACCACTGTCCCTAACACCTTTCTTCCTTATGACCATTTGTGTTAATCTTTCCAATTACCGTAAAAAGGAGGATCATATTTCACAAGAGAGGGAAGGTTTGAGTGGGGCCAAATATGTTGTTTGAGGTCTTAAAATCCTAACGCAATGAATCTAGATTTTGAATGCATCAGTTTAATTACAGGCAGAATGCTGAATTTTTATACAATGTCCCTCTGGACTTTGGTCCCCATATTGAGCACCAGTATGTAAAAAATGTAATATTCAAACTCATTAGGCATCTGCTATGTATGGCACACAGATTTACACACTGTATGCTTCTAGGTAGATTCTAAGAAGTATGGCCAAGTTCTGATAATTCTAGTGACTCTTGTTTGGTAATCATATAATTTGTTTGTTGAAGCTTTTAGCCTAAGACTACCAGAGGCAAGACTCTAATAACACTGTTGGGAGGTGGGGATATGTGTCGGTTGGTACAGCGCTTACCTATCAGGTATCTGGTTCAGGGTTCCATACCCAGCACTGCATAAACATGGCATGATGGTACATGCCTGTAATTTCACCAGTTGGGAGATGTAGGTAGGGGGATCAGAAATTCAAGGACATCCTCAAATACAGAAAATTTGAGGCCAGCCTACCTAAATAAATAGAAGACAGGTGGATAAAAATAAATCTTTTCAAAAGTAGACTAACTTCTTGTCCTTTTTCAAATAATCTAAAATTGATTATACCAATGTTCTTTTATAAAGAATCTTGGGTGCAGTAGTGTTGCCAGAGTGCCACGTCTACCAGGCATAGATCTCTAGATAAGGGACCAGTTTGTTCATCAAGATGCCATTTGAGTAGAGACATATGAATTACATATTACCAGATAGGAGAGGAGGAGAGAGCAGGGAGGAGGAAGAGCACAGACTTATAAAAGTCAAGGCATAGGAGAGAAACCAGAATAGCTTGGTCAGGCTGACACTTGGGCATAACAGAAGAGTGGTAATAGAAGAACCTGGAAAGATAGGTTTGGAGCAGGATTAGGCCTGTCTGGATGTGATTTTCCTCTCTCTGAAATCAAGGAGTTTGGAATTCCTTTGCACATACTACAAGTATCTTGTTATCAGTTGCCTGCCTGAGTGTATACATTCTCACTTCAGCTAGCTTCCACATTCCCTGGGAAGATGGTCCAGGTTCTGTTCATTTGTATAACCTTTGTAGTGCCTAGCTGTACATCTGACACTTGGTGCATAATCAGTAAATTTCTCCTAAGAATGACACAAATTCAAATGATTTTCCCTTTCAAAATCATCTGGAGCCCAAATATCATGCAGAGGGGTGTTTGCTTCCAGGGAAATGGAAGTCTCAGGCACAAAAGCACATGCCCATCCCCCTCAAACTTCCTCTGTGCCTGTGTTTGGTGACTGGATTTGGCCATGTCCTCCCATCTTTGACCCTGGGCCATGTGCATGATGGTACTTATCCTTTGAACCTAGACAGTATGCCTTAACCTACTGAATTTGGCACTCCTGTCACACCTCTGCTTATCTTTTCTGGAGAAGTACAGAGATGTTTTACCTCTTGGCCACCTTTTCCTTGCGTCTCTGAATTACAACAGACGTGGGTTCTGGAGGAAACTGGCAGTCGTAGGTAAGGAACTGCTGAAGAACTACATTGACTGCAGGATGTGGCTGGCATACAATATCTGAGGAGTGGTCACCATTTACCCATTGACAACTTTCCCCCTTTACCTCCCAAGAGAAGTGTTTCACTGCTCAGTACTTCAGATGGTTGGGTGTGAGGATGGGGACACTTCTGTTCCTGATAACCTTATTATGTGTTTATCAGTAACAGACACTGGCCAGGTTGTCACGACAACCAGCAATGATTTAAAGCTTCCCTGAAAGGTCTGTATCTCTGGCAAATAATCAGCCTTTAGCTCTCAGCAGATGCTGAACTGAACAGCCAATCACAGGTGAGCTGAGAAAACATGACATCATAGTCCGGCTTGTCTAAAAAATAAGATTTGGTTTTCTATTTTCTCCTTGATTCTTTGTCTTTCTCTCTCTCTCTCTCTCTCTCTCTCTCTCTCTCTCTCTCTCTCTCTCTCTCTCTCTCTCTCTCTCCTTTCTGTCTCTGTGTGTCTCTTCCTATTTCCCTTCCTGCCTCCCTTTCTCCTCCATCCTTCCTCTCCCCTCCATCTTCCCTCCCCCCTTTATCCTCCCCTTCCCTTCTATCCTCCCTCCCCCCTCTATCCTCTCTCCCCCTCTATCCCCCCTCCTCTACCCTCCTTCCTCTTTTTAAGTTGGGAAGCAGAACAAAACAAACAACCGGGTGGGCGGGGAGAAACCCAACTTTCAAATTCAGTTCACTCTGCAGTTTGGCACTGATTGGGAGATTGGGAATGTGAGGGAAAGGAACATTATAATGTGATCCTCCTGGGAGAAAAGTCAAACAGCATCAGCTCAATTAAATAATGTGCTTTGATATGTAGGACCATAGTGGAGGCAAGGGTAATTAACACCAAGTCAGAGGAGAGAAACTTCTACTTCTCTTATTAATTCACTCCAAGCCACCTGGATTTAATTGTCTTTTGTTTTTCCTCACTAACTCCCTCCTGGAAGGGAGGAAGGCAGAAACTTGTGAGCTTTTGTAAACTCACAGTTCTGTAAGGCAGGCCTCTGGTGGGAACTAATTATAATGAACAAAGTTTAGGACAGAGCCCCCGTTCCCACGTGCACATTTAGGAAGAGCATATAAGTGTGGACTCATCAAGTTGATTAAGGAGGTGTGTGGCTCTGAAATCTGTTAGGGTTACTCTTGTGTTATTAGCCATTTGCATCCATACAATGGTTCAGGGGGATAAGCAGTGTTTGACAGAACAGACAACTAATGCCTGGGGAAGCACGATTCCTGCTCAGAGCTTCCTTGAGGTCTCCAGATATCAGAGTCAGAACTCTGTGGTCTCAAGAAGATAGCGAATTCCTAGCCATAAGATTCCCTCTGTCCATCCCTGTCTCTGTTCTTTGGCATGTCTGAAGCTCCTTGACCTTTATGTACCAGCAACTCACAATGTCTGCTTTAGAATAGCTGCAGCCACTAATAATGGGAGAGAGAGGCAAGAAGGAAGGGCCGCAGCTGCAGCGATGGCAACACGTAGCAAGTAACAGACACTGAGGAGAGGCAGAATGGAGACTGCTCCTAACTGAAGCCTGGGTACCACTTGCTGAGCAGGTGGAGGTCGGGGATAGTTTTGAAAAAGTACATCTGATTTTCAAGCTAATGTGAAGACTGAGAGCCACACAGACTCAGAGTCCACTATGGGAAACAATTTCTGACTGTGGGACATAAGGTAGCAGTGGGAAGCTAGCCAGGAAATTTTGTTGTTTCTGGCTAGTGGATTATAAGTGATTGCCTCGCATTCAGTCTGTGCCCAAGACTGACTCAGCTCAGCTTGGCTCCCCCATACCATTGACGACCCCATCTGAACCCTTGGCCTAGCATCTCTTTCAGGATTCTTGGGTACAGCTTGCTTTTATCTTAACCCCTCGCCTGAATTATATTTTCCATTCTAATGCTGTTTTTACAAGCAAAATACAGCATGTGCTTTGAAACCATTCAAACAAAACTGGTCATGATATTCCAGGTTTGTAATCTCAGCACTTGGGTGGTAGAGGCAGGAGTATTAGGAGTTCAGTGTCATCATCAGCTACATAGTGAGTTTGAGGATCCCCTAGGATACATGGGACCTTGAGTTAAACAAAAAAAAAAGGGGGGGGGGGAGTAAACAACACCATTCAGAAAATACAAAAGTACAGATGCTTCTTGACTTTTGAGCTTCTTGACTTTTGATAAATAAATCGTAAGTTGAAAATGTTTTGCATACACCTAACTTACAGAGCATTCTAACTTTATAATGCAGTCCACTACAGAGAATGAATTGCTTCTTCTTGGGATTGTGTGACTAACTGGGAGCTATGGCCAGCTGGGGCTGCTTACCACTTCAAGAGAGTATAGTACTGCATGCATATCACTAGCCAGGTAAAAGACCTAAATACAAAGTTCAGTTCAATGCATGCCATTTTTGTACCACAATGAAGTAAAAATTTTTAATTTGTATTATTGTAAGTTGGAGATTGTCTATATAAAGAAAATACAAATATCCTGCCTTCATCCCTTTACTTGCACAGTCACCCTTTTGACAGTTTGCTGTGTATAATTTCAGCTTAAACACATATACACACATACACGATATTTAACAATCATAAAATGATTGGGCACATGTTGTCTTGCAATTGTTTTCTCAATGAAAAACTGTGTCAAAGTGGTTCTTATTTTAGCATATGGCAATCCAATCAATTCTTTTTAGCTGTTGCATAGTATTTTAAAATATATGCATATCATAATTTATTTGACAATTTTCTTATTGGAGCAGGGGGGATTTTGGAAAGTGATTAATATCTGTAGGACCTTGATGTTGGTGATAGTCTCCAAATGTATATATTTCTCCCAAATTGTACAGTTGTAATCATGAGACCTGTACATCTTTTTTCCATTGCAGTTATATTTTAAGACAGTTATCAAAAAAAATCAATACTTGAACATAGCAGGACACACCTGGGATCCCAGCCCTGAAGAGGTAGATGGCAGAGGCAGAAGGATCAGGAGTTCAAGGTCATATTCAGCTGAGTAGTGACTTTGAGACTAGCTAGAGCTCATGAGACCCTGATTGGGAAAAAAATAACAAAAAGATAATGACTCCTTAACTGAGGGATAGTTCTCTATTTTTAAGTATGATTTTTCACTTTTACATAAGATTCAACAATGAATATACAAAAGATCCTGCTATATTGTTATGAAGCTATCTAAAGGCAATTTTCTTGAATTGGAATTGCTGGGTCAAGTGACATATGCATTTTAAAATTTGGTAAGTATCACCTCCCTGTCTTCCAAAATGTATTATTTTCACCCCCATGAATGGTATAGGAGGATGAGCAATCCTTTTATCCAGGATCGGATGCTCATTTTGGTTTTCTTCTAATTGCTAAAAGCCCCATCCCAGATGTTTCTCTTCTCACGTGACTCAGAGACCTGTTTGATTGGTGAGACCCAAAGGAGAACCACAGATAGAAAACATAAAATTTGTAAAGTCCAAAAATTATTAGTTGTTCCACCATAAGTTGGAAACCATCTCCATTTGCATAAAAAGAAAACACTGCATGCTCCCATCCCCCACACATACTCTGAAGTTGCTATATAGGGTGTTAGAAAGAACGCAAAGGAGGGAGTAGGCACCCTGGTTTCTGGGACCATTTCTATGGTGCATTGATAAACCAGACGAATTCAATGCCCTGAGCATCCACTGTCTCTTCTATGAATTGTAAGATCATAATACTTGCTGAGGGAAATGTTGTGGTTGTTATGAGGATTAAGTGGAGAGATACAAAAGAGGTTTGTAATTTGAGAAGTATGATACACATGCCAAGTGGTTATTAATGTCCTTTCCTTAAGTCAGAGAGCTCCCAAGCAAAAGAGGGGAGATAGTGAAAGTTGAGTGGGAAAAAAATTACAGATGATATCTTCAAGGCTGTTCAGATTAGAGTCCTTTCCTATTGCTCAATATTCTTGGAGAACCAAGCATGCTGGCTGGTATCAAGAGTGCACATCTTCCGGGCTAGGCTTGTTGTTTTAAGTCTTGTCCATTTGAATGACATTTCTCTGCTTCAATTTGTCAAGTACCTAATGGGATTTTGGCCTCATGCTTAGTTTCTGTAATCACCACAGAGAGAAAAAATACACACATGAAACGTTTAAATAACCATGCGAAGTGACTGCATAAATAGCTCTGAGTTATAGCTGAGGTATATGTGAGGATTAGAGTGAAATCAAATACTTTTAATTACAATTTAAATCAATAGCCTAGAAAACCCAACTTAAATCATTACCAGGAAAATCCAGTTATGGCTTCCTGTTTTCTTTTAAAGGCATTTATGTTTAAAACAACCCAAATAAATGCATTTTACAAAGAAAAGATGTTAACATTAAGAAAATGACATTTAGATCAGTATATTTTAGATTACTTTCACCATTATGTAAAAAAAAATCAATGAGATGTAGTTACTTTTTTTACCCCAAAGTTAATTAAAAAGATATCTGTAAAGTCATTGGAAGGAGAATCATCCCGATTTCAACCTATTAATCAAGGACTCCAGAGGGAGGGGTGTTGCAGTAGAAGGTAACCACTGGGAAGATTTTTAAAAGCTCTTTTTAAATGCCTTATTTTCCAACAACACTTACCTTATATAGGTTTTCTTTATAAAGCAAGTGTGTATTTTAACAGGCATTAATATTGTGTTTAATTCTTATTAGGAGTACACTTTAGCATATTAGCAATGCATGGAATTGGACTAGATTTAGATAAAAATCCCAGCTCTACTGTGATCTCCAATGTTCATATAATAGTTATGTATACATAACTATATATTTATCTTAATGAAGGAAAGTATTGGAAAGGCAGCCTTTAAAATGATTTGAATGGTGTAGTTTATCTTGTCCCCGTCTTCATCTTTCTTCTTTTGTCATGGGTTTGTTCATCATTCTTTTTCAGTTCCTAGTGTTATTTAAAATGAATTGCTGCCATTTTCCAACTGCCTTAGAAGTTATCTCTAGTGAATCTGCGGATCTTTTGTGTGACTCTTCTTTCAAAGATCTGGAAAAACATATTAAATTCAGACTTGATGGTGAAATTTATTGTGTTGCCATTGTGGAAAAATGATTGCTGGTTGTTATGCAGCATTGAGAAAATTGAATCAAAAGGCACTGGAAATGGCATTTTGACCATTCATGTACGTGAGGATACATTTATCTTTATAAAAAAGTAGTTTAAAAGTAGAGAAGAAAATCACCTATAATTCTAGTACTTTAACCCAACCTTTGCATTTTATGTTCTCTTCCAACTGTCTTTGGGAGGCATATTTACATCACTATAGTTTAGTTTGAATGTACTTTCTATTTAGCATTAGAAGTCTTTATTGTAGTCTATTGTCTCCTTTCAAGGATTTGCCATAATTTACATAATCTGACCAAATCCGTTTGGATTTTGGAGTAGGAAGTGTTGATTTGTGGAGGTAGATTTTAGAAGAGTTAAGACACCTGCCAAAATTTGAACCTTCTGGTAAGAGAGAGAGAGAGAGAGAGAGAGAGAGAGAGAGAGAGAGAGGTAATTGAAGGTTTTAGGGGGGAAATGAACAGAGAGTTTTGTATTAAATTAATACACACAAATGGAAATTGAGTAATTATCCCTTTTGTATAATGCTGGCTGTTTAGAAATGTATGCTTCGTGTGCAAAAGTCTGCCCGCCGTATCTAAATTGCAATTTCTCTTAATGCCACTGTGGCATCGCCTCTTGATTTTCTATGTAACCAGCGAGTCTGACAGGTGGTGTCCCAAATCCAAACCATTTTGCTCAAGAAAGTCTGCCCCTGTAGCTGTTTGGGTTTCCCCTCCTGAAAATTCATCCCAAAGCCTAGTCTACTTAAGGGCAGCAAGGAAGAAAGACGCATGAAACGCCCCCTCCCCACCCTCCGGTCTGGTGCCTCTTTCTGAGTGGCCCCACCTTCCTCTTGAGACAATCCCAACAGAGCAGAAGTTTCCATCTTCTTTCTGTTTCCCTCTCCTTGTCCCCCCCCCCCAACCCCCCTTCGGTTTCTCCCCCCTCCTGGGTGCTTCCTGCCTGGAAACAAAAGATTGGTCCCCAGTAGCCCACTCAGGGCGATTTTAGTTTTATGCTCACCATCTGATTGGCCTAGGTACGGTGCAGAGCCCAGGTGACGTCATCGCAAAGAAGAGCTAGGGAGAGGTTGCCTGGCTGGGGCTGTATCTCGGGCTGGCAGCGGTGGCCGCATACAGGCTGCTGGGCTCTCGTGTTCGGTCCGCAGCGTTTCTCCTCTGGGAGCGAGTTGAGCTAGGGCGGGAGAAGAGCCTTGGGGGAAGGGGGCTGGGCCTGGGGCTGCGGCTTCGGCCGCAGGGCTGCGGCTTCCCAGCCCCAAAGGCCGGCGCGCTTGGAGGTACAGAAAAGGTCTTGTCAGGGTGGCTGGGCTGGTGGCAGGTAAATCCCGGGACTTCTGTACGACACGAAGCTAGCTCCAGAGAGGGGAGGTTGTTGGGTAGATATTCCTTCCCGGGTGCCCCTTCTGCTCCCGCTGTGTACTAGCTTCGACTCTCCTTCCTGGCTCCCCTCGCTCCAGCCCTGGGACCCCGCGCGCAGTGCTTGATCCGGTTTCCGCGAGGTGGACAAGTGGGTGTGTCCTGGAAGGTTCTGAAGGACCCGAGCTCTTTTGCTTGGCCAAGCACTCGACTCCCTTACTGGGGCTTGGGCCGCTTGGGGCAAAATCTGGCGTGAAACCTACGTAAGACTGTAAGTCTCATACAACCTGCCTGCTACCCCCGCAACCCACACCCCCACCAAAGAAAGTCACAGTAGGGGTAACAGTTCTCTGGGGAAGGGGAGGGGGTGTGGCCGCGGTCCGGCTATGTCTGCGCCGGAACAACCGGACTAGAACGGAAAAGTGACGATTTTTCTTGATTTTCTTAAATGGGAACCTTCCTTTCCTTTATTTTTTTTTTCTTTATCCCCTCCCCTTTCTCACTGGGGGGATGGTAATGACAGGACGACTCTTTTCTTCTCTGTGGGCACTGAATCAATGCAATAAGGTCCTTAGGAAAGACTTGGGTCCCTCGTCTTTGTCTGGGGAGTGGGATCATTGGGTTTACTGCCTGCTCCCTTCCCTGTCCCCCTCTGCTCGTAGGGGACACTGCCCTCAGTTTTGTGACCTGGCTCCGGCAAGATGACTGGCATACTTCTCAGTGAACAGAACATTTTCGATTCTGGCTCTGACATCCTTTCCTTGCCTAGTGGGACGGGTGGAGGGGGAGGGGGTTATAGAAGGTTCACTCAAGGAGGGAACCAGAGGCCCCGTTTTTTTGTTGCTTGTTTGCTTGTTTGTATTTTGGTCCCACCTGCCAGAATCCAGTTCTTGATTCTGGACTTGTGGGTTCTGTAGGGTCTGTAGAAGCAGAGGAGAGAAGGGTGAGTGGTTTGGGTTTGGGTAGCATGCCCCAGGTGGTTACAGTGCTAGTTTTGAAAAAAATGGCTTTCAGGAGGGAAGCCTTTAGCCATGTTAGTGTTGCTTCCCCCCCCCCCCCATGGTTTTGCAGACTCAAATCCGGGCCAACTGTGTGGCTGTCTGAGGTGTTGGAACAG
This sequence comes from Rhizomys pruinosus, assembly GCA_009823505.1. Classification (NCBI taxonomy): domain Eukaryota; kingdom Metazoa; phylum Chordata; class Mammalia; order Rodentia; family Spalacidae; genus Rhizomys; species Rhizomys pruinosus. The sequence goes on along the minus strand of VZQC01007756.1, from coordinate 167,786 downwards.
AAGGAGGTCCATTGCTGTTGGTGACAACACTGTTCTGGGATGAGCCAGGTATAAAGGTCAGTGTGGTTTTCACTGGGCCATTTGTGCAATTATAACTGGGCAGAATCTGTGCTGTGGCAATTGAGCTTCCTATAAGGGGCACCTTTGAGTAAAGGGGCTTAATGTGGTAATGGAGGTAATGCATGATTAATAGGCTGGGGTCTGGGAAGAGGGCCAAACAAACCTCTTTCTGGATGCAAACGTCCTACTCCTCAGTGGCCATGCAAGATGCAAACTGGGAAGAGTCCGGCAGGTGTGCTGAGTTAAAGCCTGCTGCTGGTAATCCAGAACCCAGAGACTCAGGATTTGAAGAACAGATCCTTTAAGTCTCCCGACAGGCAGATGAGCCTATTAAGAAGAGTACAAGCAAGGGGTGTGACACCCTATCAATATTCTAACTGGGCCACCATTTCCACAGGTTGTAGATTATTTTCTGTTCAGAAGTAGAGATGGTGCATAGAACAAGCAACTTTGCTGAGTGTTTGGTGGAGACTGGGTAATGAATTTGATAGGTGAGGGAAATGTGAAACAACTGCAGAGATGGAAGGATGATGACATCACAGACCCTGCTGTTATGAACTTAAGACTAAATACAAGGGCAAAGAGGATAAACAAGACAAAACCAAAAAGAATACAGATCTTTCCAGGTGGAATAGTTCAGACCTGATGGAGTAGGTCGGAGCAAAGTGATGGAATGAGATGAAGAAAAGCCATCACCTTACCAGGAACACAGGGGCCTTGGTTTCCTTAGTGAGACGAGAAAGTTTTGGTACTTGAGACAGCTATGGTTCAACCAAGAATTATGGGGACTTCCAGCCATTTAGGAGAATAATAGCATTCCCACCTGTAAAACCACCTTCCAGAGCCAGTAGGAGATGAGTAGCAGCCTCAACACTCAGCTCTTTCCTATTGTGTAAGGATAGGGGACAGGGGGACAGGGGGGCAGGGCCCCAAACGGAAGCAGGAGAGCAATAATCTGGCTGAGACTGGAGAAAGACTGTTTATATGTTGATGAGTTAGGCCCAGGTTTGAGGCAGAAAAAAAAATCAACACATTCCTCTTTCCCAGGGGGCCCCCTGGGACCTTGTATCCACTAGGGACAGCAGAAAACCTTTACCCTGGAAGGTAAGTGCAGCTCTTCAGACATCAGGAGCACAGCTTAAGCCTTATTTAGCCGCTCCCCTTCCCAACCCTCACACACTCCACAGCTGCCCAGAGCCATGTGGTACCCTTTGCAGGGTCAGGCTGGACTTTCAGGCCAACTTCAAATAAATAGCTTCTCCAGCAGGGGGCAGGAAAGGGTGTGCAGAGACCCAAGTCCTCCATTTCAGGTGTAAAGCCCAAGCCTTGGATCAACATTTAAAAATCTGATTTAGGAATGCCAGAGAACGAAATGGAAATGTGGCATTGCCTCCCTTGCTCTATGGTGTTAGAAGGGACCGTCATTTACATACGCCTTGGCAATTACTTGAGTCACTAATACAGCCCAACCAGGAGTTTAATTGGAAATGTTAATCAATGCAATAGATCTGTGTCTGATTTGCACATTTGATCAATTATCTGCAGGTTGGGGCAGTCTATGCTGCACCCAGGGGATGCAAAGACGGGGGAGGGGGTTAAAATAGTGCAGCTACAGCTGGGACTGGGTGTGGGAATGAAAGAGGGGAAGTGGACCTTGAAGACTGAGAAGAAATTAACAATTTACTGATGGGGAGAAGGAGTCATTCCAAATGTATTTTCACAGAGGCTGGATCCCGAGGCAGACCACCCAGAAGCTTACGAATTTGAGGGGGAGGCAGTGTATGAGGTGGTTGAATTTAGAGAAGGATTTAGGGGGACGGGGTAGAAGCTGGGGTAGTATGAACCTTGGGAATCAGAAATCAGATGTTCTTGACTGGATGTGTCTTGTACTCCTGCCTGTGTCCTTGTCCTTCAAATAACAGAGTTAGACTAGGTGTTCTCTAAGATTGTGGTGACACTTTAAGTAGTGGATCTTTTTATTCTTAGTAAAAAGTACAGCCAGTAAAGTATAGCCCCGTCTAACAACAACAACAAAAATACCCCTTCTTTATCATGCTCCATTTTGTATGCCCTTAAGTTTTGGGAGAAAAAAAAAACACAAAAACTTGTCCACACATTTCATCTTTAGTAGTGTCACTTCACTTTTATTTCGTGTGAATGCCGAGCAAGTAGAAAGAGAAGGCAAAGTCTGTGCCTGCTAGTGGCCCTGTAACCAAGCCCCTGAGAAGTTGGTCTTTATAGATAGGCTGCAGGAAGAGGGGACACTGATACTACTGCCCTAACTCCTTAATTCAGTCTCAAAACAAAAAGGGCTTATAGTAAATGGAAAGGAAAAGCCTGACTTGGAGGTGTCTATCCTCTTCCTTGGTTTCTTTTCCCCTCAGCTTTGAGCCCAGTGGATTCTTGGGAATTTTGCATCCTAAGCAGACAAAAATCCTTAACAGTAAGCCCAATTGCGCCCCCTAGTGACTATATGGAGACACCTTTGCTGAGCTCCACTTTTCTATCCCAAGATCCCCCCTAGGTGCCAGTACCCTAATAAAGCTGTTACTCCTAACAAGCAAGAGTTCTAGTCTTTCTATCGAGACTGAAGGAGAAACTCAGGGAGCTACTGGTTTCTCCAAATCATTCTTCTCCATTGTGGATGGCCTTAGCGGGGAGGCGCCCACTCCCTTCTCCCATCTTTGTGCTTTTTTCTTCTTCAGGCCCAAGAAAAGGATCCAGGTGCTTTTCCCAGAAATCTTCAGGACAGGTTAAGATACTTGCCACCAAGGAGTCTGTAGAAGAGAGAATAGTTGCCACAACCTCCCAAGACCTCCTTCCCAAGCTTGCAGCCAGAGTCCCCAGACAGGGATTCTGGCAGGAGGATGAAATGCAGCATGGCAAGAAGGGCAAGATAGGTATTTACAAGATGCCTCCATCATCTACAACAAGGCCAGAGCAACAGGTAGAAAGCAAAGCAGTATACATGCACAATATGATGGATGCATGCAGCACTCGCCACACTGTAAGACAGACAACTTAGCATGGGCATACATGCAACATACTACAAATTAGACACATGTTACATACACATGTGTAGCATGGTAGAGATGCAATCATACTCAACACATTGCAGAAAGAAAATACATACGCAACAGCATACAACATGATATGTACAGCACTGCACATATAACACAATACACAGGCTCAGTATAAATACAACATGGTTTAGCTATGACACATCATACACATATAACCGTGTGCAGGCAGCAGCACAGACATACATCAACCAGTATGCACACATCCTCACATACTAAATTTCCCCCCACCCAACAAAATACACCCTGGCAGTAAAGGAGTGTAGCCACCTGGTGGGGCCCAGTATCTTGCCAGTTGCTTCTGCATTGGCTAAATCACTGCAAGTGATTCAAGGCAAGCTGCCATGAAGTTACTGTACAGTGTTCCAAACAGGGTAGTTTGGGGAAGGTGGAAGTACACACAAAGAAAACTCAGGAACAAGGATATTCTTGGTTAGTACAGACTGGTGCATCTACTGCACCCTCATTTCCTCTAGTTTTCTTCCTCATGCCCTCATCACTTAGAATGTTGATGCCCCAGTAAACCGTCAGCCTCAAGATTGGGTCACTCTTGACAATCCTCAAGACTTGTCCCTCTGGAGTTTTGTCAGCCTTTATGAACTGCACCCCCCTTCCACCTCACCATCTGGCAGGGTGAGCTCATGTAGAGGAGGAGGAGGTGGTGGTACAGCACTCAATGATGCAGTGGGAGAGATTTGGAAAGTCTTCTAGGGAGTATACATGTGGGAGGTAATATATTACACGAGTAATGCTAAGGATATTGGGGGTCAGATGTGTGTTGGGATCTGTCCCTGAACAATAGACAGTCCCAGGACATGGCACTTTACTTAAGAAATGGAATTAGTGAACATGGGACTTTGTTGGCTCCCTAAGGTTTAAGTTTTACTTTTTCCCCACCTTAGACATTCATCCTTCTACCTGTCTATCACTCTCTCTCTCTCAGTTAGAAATCTGTCCTCTACTAAAATGTGTGCTAGCATGGATCATGCTCCATTTAAATTAGCACATAGTTTCTGCTTTTCTTTCAGAGTAAATATACTTGAAAGGAGTGGAGAAGGAAATAGGATAGGGTTTGCAAAGCTTGGAGTCCTACAAAGGGAAGATAAGCCTTTCCCTGGAGAGGCTCAGGTGATTGCAGGTAGGGCAGAAAATGAAGGTGGTAAAGAGACCCTGTCTCTGGGAGATGTAGTTCAGTGGTAGACTGCATTGCATAGCATGCAAGGGATCATAATTCTGGATCAAGCTCCAGGATTGAGGGGGTGGTTAAGCAGGGTGGGGGGGGGAGAGAGAGAGATTTAGGGAATGAGAAAGAGAGAGAAATGAGAGAGAGAGAGAAAGAGAGAAACTTTCTATCACAGGCATATACAAACTTTTGTGAGAACAAAGGAAATTGTCACTAAAACAATAATGTAGTACATATTTACATGTGGAAGCCTGGCATACAGTGGAAGACATTCCTTTGGTAAAGACAGGAGAAAAGTTAAAATGAGAGACAGGTTTCAGGCCTCCACAGCTTTCAGGTAATAAGAACCCCATGGTGCTCTTGCCTGAGGGACAGATTGTTCTCTCCACCTGTCTACCAACTGAAAGAGGTTGATGGCAGAAGGAATTGAAATGAAGGTAGGGACCTGGAGTTGAGGGATAAAGGAAGTGAAAATCAGTGTCAGGTTGCCAGGAAGCTCAGATATTCTCAGAACCATCTTCTACTGGCCATTACCGCTCTACTATTGTACATTGGACTATAAACATCTAGGATTAGTGTGCAGATGTATGCATAATTCTGAGAGTTATATAAATATTTTCTATGTGTCTTATTTGACTTAGCTTTTCGGTGTTTATCTAGGTGACTAGGATAGCAAGTCTTTTGCACTTGATAACAAATAGGCCCAGAGGCAAGCAGCAATTCTTAACCTATAACTCCTATGTCCTAAACCCCAGTTCAATACATCTTCCAAAATCCTAAGTAATATTATGTTTTTCCGCTTACCTCTCTGATTCTCTAGCATTCTTGAAGAATTTTCCGAAATTCACCATTTGTGTGTGTGTGTGTGTGTGTGTGTGTGTGTGTGTAAAACATATCTGGGGGTAGGATAAGGGTGTAGTAGCAGGTGGAGAAAGGTTCCATCTCCCCACAATGCTTCTCTTGGCAGGTTTTCCCTAAGAAAGTGCAGCAGAGTCCTGACACCTTCTGGCAGCTGTTGTGCCCAGCACTGAGTCCCATCAGAGCTGAAACCAGCCCGGTCCCTTCTCATGGGCAGCACTTACCTGTGCTGAGGTCCTGCAGCAGTGGCCCTGTGAGGTGAGTAATGAATTTCAGGGCAGGGAGTTAGAGGGTTTTGAAATTCAGGTAAATGCTGCCTTCTAGCCTGAGGTCAGGCCTCATCAGGTAGGCCACAGGGCATGACCCCTACTTTCTGGAGAGTTCAGTTTGTCATAACTGTCCTTCGTCTCTTGATTCCTCCATCTCTAATATGAGAGTGACAGCCTTGACCTACATTTTGAGGTGAGGAGGAGAAACAACATAACAGCCATTGCCAAGTCCTTTGCAAATGTCAAGCACCATCTAAGAGCTTCAGAGTAACACAGAGAATGCTTCCCATCAAGCTGTCATTTCTTTTCCTCCTTTTCCTGCTGTTTCTAAGTGGCATTTCAGCCACATGTTTCAAATCTGCCAATCAGTTCCTGTGGTTTACACTGCCCCATAATCTCAATTTTACCCTTCATATTCAAATGTATTCCCAGCCCACTTTTCCATGCTTCTGAGACTGGCAGGCAGAGCAAAAACCTTCTCTGTGCCTTCCCACCTATGCAAGTGCTCAGGGGATACGTCCTTCCCCAGCTCTCTAGCACGAGCCTGCAGCGTACATTAGAGGCATACACTGTTGTTTTGTTTTGTTTTGTTTTCTCACCTTAAATCATTCTTGAAGAATTTCTGGAGTATTTATCTGAGTAGGTAATCTAGATTGTAAGCTCCTCAAAGGCAACAACTAAATCTAACAGGTCTCTGTTCTCCTTTGCAAGTATCCAACAGTTAGCCCCCACCCCCCACCAGCAGCCTTGCAGATTGGGCCTGCCGCTCTTCCTCTGTGCTGCTGTTTCAGGTTCCTCTGCCTGTCATCTGCCCATCTTGCTGTCCACCTCTCAAGCAGTCACCTTAGCTTCCTGTGTGGCTTCTCCATCTGCCCTTCTCTACTCTGCATCCTACCTACCTATTTATGGCTTGCTGTCCCTGTGTCTCTCTGTCTGGTCCACTGTTCCTCTGTCAGCTGCTTATGCACCTCTCCTGTTGCCCAAGTCAAAAATAATAACTAGCCAGGCGTGGTGGCGCACGCCTTTAATCCTAGCACTTGGGAGGCAGAGGCAGGCAGATCTTTGTGAGTTCAAGGCCAGCCTGGTCTACAGAGTGAGTTCCAGGACAGCTGGGGCTACAGGGAGACCGTGTCTTNAAAAAAAAAAAAAAAAAAAAAAAAAACTAAAAAAGACATCCAACAAGACCAGGAAGGAATATGCAGCCCAATTCCTTCTACAATGAGCATCCCTTGGGCCTACAAGACAGGGTCAAACTACATCTCAGCAGCAGGTGTTTCTCTGATGCCTTGTCATGAAAGGGAAGCGCCAGAGTTTCGGCTTTGGAACTGAAGGTATGAAATTACAGCCTTGCCGATACTGACGCATTCAGTTTTCTAGAGATATTCTGGTCAGGGATCATCCTGTATAGACTTTGCCTGACAGAAAGTAACTAGAGCAGATAAAAACAAAAAGCAAGCCTGCGAGTCTCTCCTGAGTGTTCTGTGATAGCTATAATAACTTTTATTAATTATATAGATATCCCTCTCCAAGATTATCCCATTGCCCTACATCTATTCACATTCATTCACACATGGATAGTGCCCCTTCCCATGTTTACCTTCATACAGATTTTCTGCTGTTGCCAGCTCTGTGCTAGGGAGTTTAGTTAGATGATGTCATTTGCTCCCATAGTAACTCTATAAAGTAGATATTTTCACAAATAGTTACTATTTCTGTTTCTGAATCTACAAGTAATACCAGTTCAAGTTCGTTATTTTTGTCATTGCTGGTATAGAGGATGAGAGAGGCTTAGTAACTTGCCTATAACTGAACATGCACTGTGGTCTTTGAAAGGAAAGACACATCCTGGACAGTTTTCTCGCATCTCCTGTTATTGTGTTACTTATTCAGTGGCCATGCAGTCACATTTGCCCCCGCCCAGAGTTACCTGCAGTCCTCATTGATACCCACTCACTCTCACATAGACTCATACTTACAAACATACTGTGCGCAAGCATGTTTATATTGTCATATGTAGGTGCACATTCATGTTCATGTATTTATATTTTCATGTATTTATATTTCACATAAATCACTCATCCACAGTCATGCTCTTACCCAGTCATGCATTTATATTCTTAGAGTTGCACACTATTTTTATATCCTCTTATGTTCATGTAGATGACATAGTTAACCTTACCCACCCAAACACAGATAATCAAACCTTACCCACCTGAACACCTAGATAATCAAACCTTACCCACCCGAACACCTACATAATCAAACCTTACCTGCCCAAACACCTACATAATCAAACTCATAGTAGGCATAGACATAGCCTAACTTTCCCCTTGCCCACATTCAAACTGGTTCTCCTTCACAGACATTCTCATGTTCAATTTCATATACTCCAGAATCCTTGCATTGATGATATCATCATTTCCTCCTCACAGTCAAGCCGTAGAGCTCCAGGACATACTGGTGTGCACATATACTCATAATCCATCCTTTCATGCACTGTGTCACCTATTTGATCTTTTACATTTTTCAATTGTTACACTTTCTTGCACTGCTACACTCAGAATTACACTCTTTGACTCACACATGTAACACTATAAAGCCATCCTCCATCCCCCCATAGTCAGACAGAATCGCACACACACACACACACACACACACACACACACACACACACACGTGGAGACACACACTGACACTCATACACTTCCTTTCTCCACAGTGATAGTTATCGTATTTAATGCCATACTTGCAGCCACATGACCTGAACAACAATTCCACATGTTCTTATTTTCATAAACTCATCCATTTTCACTGACAGCCATCACTTTCCCTTTTCACACTCATACACAGTCACCTACAGGTAACTATAGTGGCATTGACACACATGGGCACATACATCTGCTCCCATTGACTCATCCTTACATTGCTACATACATTTATACCAGTGCACACAGTGACATGCCTTGCATTTCTAGTAACTGACCTGCATTTTTGCTGTTTCACACCACACTGACACAATTTATATTGCAGTAGTCAATTCACATAGATGTATACATGTACACATACAGGCAGTTAGATCACACATGGCAGGCATTTGCTGATATTTCCATTCATTCATGCCTTCTCCCTGACACAGTGATTCATTTACTCATATTGATCTATATGTGTACACAGTCACATACTCTCTTGTAAGCTGCTACATGCTTTGACTCAAATTCTTGTTTTGTTTTGTTTTGCTTTTTGAGACAGGGTCGCCCTATAGCCCCAAGTGGTCTGGAACTCACTCTGTAGACCAGGCTGGCCTTGAACTCACTGAGATCTGCTTGCCTCTGCCTCCCGAGTGCTGGGATTAAAGGCGGGCACCACCATGCCTGGCTTAAAGAAGGTTCTTAGCCGCCATGTGGGTGCTGGGAATCGAACCCGGGTCCTTTGCGAAAGAAGTTGGTCCTTTTAACCACTGAGCCATCTCTCTAGCCCCAACTCAAACTCTTACATGGATACATTGACAAGGATACGTCTTCACTTTTGCACCAACCTCCACTCCTGCTCCGGGATAATCCCATTGATATACATCTCTTCACATTGACTCACACAAATAGATAGTGACCCACACTCACATACAATGCACCTTCATACAGATTTTCTGAAAGTCTTGTACATGTTTGCAGGCTGACAGTTCTGCAGTGACACACTTTCTTGATGGAATACACCCTAAATTAACCTTAATCAATCCTGTGCATGCAATAATTGTTGGGTTTAGATAATGTGATTACTTTTTCAATCTTATACTTTAACTTGTCACCTTATTTCTCTGCTCTGGGGAGGGGGAATGAAGAGTCTGTTTCCTTATCGATTCTTAATGCTCTACTATAAATACACTTCATATCTATGGTTTTAGGTGTATGATATAAATTGCGTACTGGATATATACATCAAAAAGGCAGGTCTTTTCCACTTAGGAACCTCTAATCCACCCATATATATGTAATACCATGTTAATCTAGATCATGACATTCAAGAAAGGGATAGAAGTCAACTCTCCTTGAGAAGCCCATACCCATTCTTAGGTATGTCTTATGCTTTCTGTGGGCACCACTTTCTATTAACCCCTGTACTTAAGGTATACATTAAAATATACTTTAAGAAACTCATAAAAGAAAGCAGAAAGGGAAAGAAAAGGTTAATGAGCTAGCTGGATGATAAAATAAATTTCCACTGTGAGTGTGCACACACATTGTAGACCCCATTGAAATTTCAACAGCTGTTACTAACAAGTTACCAGAGGAGATTTCCCTGTAGGCGTAGGTAAAGACAAGCTGAAGGAAGTTCCTTGCACTCCAGACAGACTGTAGATTTCCCTACCAAGGAGTGAAAAGAAGCCCAAGCCCAAAAATGAGCCGGTGAAATCAGAAACATGGAACTAGAGCTGTCTACCACAATATTTAGAAACATGAGGGTACTCTGCAGTAACATCTCTTGTGCATGGCTTCCTGCACTTGAGTCTTTCTGGAGCACAAGTGAATGCAAAATATGTCTCCAGCATCATTTCAAATGGTCCTGCATGGTATGAGGAAGAGCCCTCAGTTATTCAGGACCCTCAGCCAACCCTCTTGACTCCCATCAGCAGAATGAGAATGTCTTTGATAGTCAACACGCCATCATAGGACTTGCTTTGGATTTCTGATGGCAGAAGGCTAGGCCTAGAATGGCTACTGTATGGCCCAGTTAAGGAACTAAAAGGAATAGGTGAGCAGTACCATGTTGTTAGGACAGATCTAGTCTCTTTCCGCCTCAATTTTACAATTCCACTTGGCATTACCAGCTCAGATTGAGGATCTTCTATGAGATCTGAATGATATTAGACCCGGAGGGTAATTCAGAGGGGTGAAAGATACATATCCTGCTTTGAGGTATTTGTCACTTCTGCTAGAAGATAACATCCATGAAACAATTATGCAAAGCAACAGTCTTACAACTTGGCATCAGAGGTATCTTTATTATGTCATCTAGTGGTCTTCAGCCTCTAAAGGATTTAGAGGCTGATAAATAGTTGAGAACTGCAGGAGGGATTTAGAGAAGCCACTTACCAAACTAAACCTTCTCATAGATACATTGCCTAACACAGGGCTGTACCATCTTTCCAGATTGTGTGACAGAGGCTTTTGTCACTGGGCCTAAAGTAGAAAAAGACATGTGAGCTACAAACCTTAATGAGAATGTTATAGTTAATCAAGATTAAGCTACCACATCCTTCTGGATGCAGATTTTGAGAAACAGCTTGGCAATTTTACATATGATAATTTCTTGCTGATACCTGAACCTCCCCAAATGCAGTTTAAAGGCAGTTTATACAATTTTTGTTATGCACTAAATTTTAAGAAGGAAAAAAAATGTACCAGCCTGAGTTCACTTGAACTTAATGAGAAGCACCAAATAAGAAAAATCTACTCTCCTATGCCTAGGTGATATTTTATACTTTTCAAAATATTAATAATTCTTCCATGATGATGAAAGCATTAGGAGTACTCGTTCAGGGCTCGGTAAGGTTAGCATCATTTGAATCTTTGTTTAAGCCATGTCCTAGCTATGTAACCTAGTTTGAGCACTAACTGCCCCCTAAAAGTCAGTATATTCACCTATATAATGAGAGTGAGACTGATGTAAGCCACTTTGTGGATTTCTTATGAGGATGAAATGACATATGTAAGAAAACAGTACGGTGTCTGCACTATAATAAATGTTCAACAAATGATGGATTCTGTTATCCTTCCCATGCCTTTTAAAGGTACCATCAAAGGGACAGAACTCCAAGATAGCAGAGAAATGGAGCCAAAGGCTATTTTCCATGGCTTACTTTTCTTACTTTAAATCTTATATTTCAACTCAGCTAGAAGTAGGGTGTTACTGTTATGCCTTTTCCACAAGATGATTGAAAAATAAGATTGACCCATAGTCTCCCCATTTCCAGTTATTAGTAGGGCTTGTTTACCTTGCCACTTCATCAATGTTTATTTTTCTTGTAAACATCCTCTCTAGTAATATAACTTCTCTCTAGAAATCTGTCAAGCCCTCGGTGATAATATCTTCATTTTCTGTTAAAGAATCTGGGGAGGGAAATTGGAGGAGACTCCCGATGGGGGTAGGACAGCACTCAGCACACTTTGCCTTTCACTCTAATGTTGAATGTCTCCTTTGTGGGTAGAAAATCTTCGCTTTGCCAAGATTTAGTCCCAAACACCACAGTGGTGTCACAGTTTACTTACCTTGAAACTATAAGAATATTCTTGTTGCCGGGCGTGGTGGCACACGCCTTTAATCCCAGCACTTGGGAGGCAGAGGCAGATGGATCTTTGTGAGTTCAAAGCCAGCCTGGTCTACATATCAAGTTCCAAGACATCCGGAGCTACAGCGAGACCCTGTCTCAAAAAGACCAAAAAAAAAAAAGAATATTCATGTCCAAGAAAAAAAGTAGTGAGTAGCTGAGAATACACAAAGTCACATGAAATTGTGTGTGGCTATGGAGGTATAAATAATAACATCGGGACTTAAATAAATTACTCAGTAATAGGGTGCTTGCCTAGTGTGCATGATTCTCTGTTTGAGCTGTCAGAACCATATATATATATATAGAATGTAGGGTTCAGAGTCAGAGACATGGGATTCTATGGTGTTCTTTACTCATTAGGTCAGCGACCATGCACGTGTGATTTAAGATGTGTGAATGTAAATTTCTTCATTTTTGAGATTACAATAATATCAAAACTTCATAGTTATACAAGTATATGTGAACTTGTATATAAGTGGCCTTTGGCAGAGTACTTGGGACATGACAATATCTCAATTAATAATGGTAATTGTATTTATAGTTGATGAAATCTGCAGCAGAAATTCTAAATACGTTCTATTAATAGCATGTCTAAGATTATTTCAAAGCACTTCCCACTTGAATCCTTACTTCTGCTGAGGTGGTTCCCTTTTTCTTATCATGAAATAGATTGAGGAGAGCCAAGAAATGTATCCAAGGTCATGCAGACCATGAGCAGTAATGTAGGTTGAGCAGGTTCTAGGGCAGACTGAAAATGTGCATTTTTACTTGGAAAACCCTTCTGGGACTACAGTTACCAAATGAGAAGTGTTTAAACAGAAATTCCTGGGCTGGAGAGATGGCTCAGCCATTAAGAGTACTAGTTCTCTTGCAGAGGCCCCAGGTTTGATTCTCATCACCCACATGGCAGTTGACCATCCATAACTCCAGTTTCAAGAGATCCAATGTCCTCTTCTGAACTTCTCAGACATGGGTGCACTTACACACATGCAGGCAATACACTCACACACATAAAATAAAAATAATAAATAAAAATTTTAATCTGAAATTCCTTTCTATGGAAAAATATCTAAATGTGAGCTATGATTTATCTATTAGCTGAAACCTCATGCGTATCTTGAGCAATCCCCAGCATAGTATATGATTGCAACCAATGTGACATCATTATGACATTCTTCAGAACAGGGAGGAGTAATAATAGTCACAATGGAAACATTCACAGCCAAGAGCATCTTTCTTAAGGATACTGTGTGGTTTCATTCATACTGTTCCAGTAACAGCAAAGTCCAGTGTGTGGGAATTCTCAAAATATATTGAAAGATGCCCATAGGCCTGTGGTAGTCATATAGCTTCAAACATAAAAATTGCAAGAGAGCCAGCTTAGTAAATGTTGCAGAAGAGATAGGAGGGCAAAGGGAGCACTTTCGACTTGTCTATAACCTTGCATCATATCAGTTCATTCACCATTAGACATTCTTGTCTTGATTTCCTCTGACATCATAGAATTCACCTCTCTGCCGGGCATGGTGGCACACGCCTTTAATCTAGCACTTGGGAGGCAGAGGTAGGTGGATCTCTGACTTTCAGGCCAGCCTGGTCTACAGAGTGAGTTCCAGGCCAGCTGGGGCTACAAGGAGACCCTGTCTCAAAAAGACCAAAAAAAAAAAAAAAAAAGAATGCACCTCTCTTCTTTATCAGCAATCACCTGGCTCCTCCTCTTCTTCCAGCCCTCAATGTGATCGCCAAAGGTCTTATAGTCTATATACTTCCCTGGTGGTTACAAATATATTCATACTGACGGCCTCCAGATTAATATCTTTTTTTTGTCTTTTTTTTGAGACAGGGTCTCCCTGTAGCTCTGGCTGTCCTAGAACTCACTCTGTAGACCAGGCTGGCCTTGAACTCACAAAGATCCACCTGCCTCTGCCTCCTAAGTGCTAGGATTAAAGGCGTGCACCACCACACCCTGCTCCAAGTTAATATCTTGATCCTACATGATCATTCCATAATTCCAAAGGTGTGTGTGACAACTATGCTGCCATTGTAGTTATTGTTTTAATCTTGTTATCTCTACTTAAAGGAGATGTAGCTAAAGATATATTTTCCCGGGCTGGAGAGATGACCTAGTGGTTAAGAGCGCCAACCACTCTTACCGAGGATCCGGGTTCGATTCCCAGCACCCACATGGCGGCTGAGAACCGTCTGAAAACTCCCGTTCCAGGAGAATCCAACACCCTCTTCTGACCTCCGCGGCATTGCATGACAAGGGCGCACAGACCTACATGCAGACACTACATTCATACACATACAAAAATAAATAAAATAAAAAAAAAAAGATATATTTTCCCACCATGGGCAAATTGCAGCTTCCTTGAGCTTTTTCTTACTTGTTATTATGGTACATACCTCTCAAGAACAAGATACTTCCACATTTGTCTCGCTCTCCCTAGGCATTTTTACTTTCAGTTTTACTGAGATTTTCAGCGTGTCACTGTTTTTGTTCTCTTTGTGTTTTTGTGGTCTGTTTGTGTTTTCTCTTTCTAGAATTATTGTGTTTCTTGGAAGAGCCTTTGTAGATGTTTAAGTATATTTTCTTTATAAATTTCTTTACAGATTATATCCTACTTGCCAAAAACTTCCAAACACTCTGTTATTTTCCTCAGTACAATTATTGCTAATAGGCCAGTTGCTGCTAACGTAGAGAACCTCCAATGTAATAGCATGTTATCTTCATACCAAAATCATAATTTGATTCCCCATAACACTAAGCTGGTTGATTATTTTCATTTTGCAAATATGAAAACTGAAGCACTGTTTCGTTTAGAATCCTCAGTACAAACCAATGGTTACAAAAGCCAGTATGACTCTTTCCTGTACTCCTCTGTACCTCTTGATGCAGTCCTATATTTTTACTTGTATTCAATTTGGGGCATCGGGATGTTGGTGACTTGAGGATGGAAAACCAGGCTGTGGTAATTTCTTGAACTATCTAACATAGGTATTCCACCATGCCTAGCATCTCTGCCACCTTTGGTCAGTATTCAAAATTGATGCCTTTCAGGGCTGGGAAATGGCTCAGCGGTTAAGAGCGCCAACCGCTCTTGCAGAGGACCCGGGTTCGGTCCCCAGCACCCACATGGCGGCCGAGAGCCGTCTGAAACTCCAATTCCAGGAGAACTCCAGTTCCAGGGGAATCCGAGACCCTCTTCTGAACTCCGCGGCGTTGCACGTCACGGGTGCACAAACTTGCATGCAGACAATACATTCATACACATACGGAAATAAATAAAATTTTAAAAAAAAATTAAAAAAAAAAAAAAAAAGAGCGCCGACTGCTATTGCAGAGGACCCAGGTTTGATTCCCAGCACCCACATGGTGGCTGAGAACCGTCTTTAACTCCAGTTCCAGGGGAATCCAATGCCCTCTTCTGACCTCTGCAGCATTGCATGGCACGGGTGCACCTGCTTACATGCAGATAGTACACTCATACATAAAATAAAAAATATATTAAAAAAAAAATTGATGACTTTCTTGAAATCTCTTGTTTCCTGCCTTCCTTTTCTGCAGTTCTTTTCCCTTGATTCATCATCATAATGTCACACTTCAAAAGTTTTTCTCTCTTTATTTAACATTTAAAAAATATTTATTTTTTATTTTTTTAATTTTTAAAATATTTATTGTTATTAAACTTTTTCATACATCATACATCATTTCTCAATCCAATTTAGAGTAAAATTTTTTTCTTTTTGCTACCCAGAAGTTGAAAAAAAAATCCTGAATTCAACTTTAGATCATCAGCAACATTATCACATGAGTATTATTTCTAAACCTCAAGCTATTCATATTATTCAACTACTTGAAGCACCCTATAGGCAAAAAGAGGCCAAACTAAATAGAAAGGCATATGAGAACTTTCTTGATTTGTCTCTACTCATTTTTCCCAATTCTTTCCTGGATCTGCTTTGGGCATTAACACATTATTCTTTTTGCTTTAAACATGCTTTTCCTATGGTTTAGTTGTTTGTTCTCTTTAATTCAATTCAAATATACTTGGTCTATGAAGCATCTTTCTTCAGGCTGTTGGAAGTCAGTCAGTCAGTCAGTCAGTCTCTCTCTCAACCTGTTTTCATCTTTGAACCTTTGAACTAAGTTTTGTGGAATTCCTTAATAAATTCAATATTGAATTATTTTCTAAACATTGCTAGAAGTAGAGCTGAAATCAATCTGTTTCCCTTCATTGGAGATTCCCTTCATTGGAGATACTTACTGGTTTATAAAACATGTATTATCTGAAAAGCAGCCTTCTAAATTCAAGCCACATAACAAGATGCAACTTAGTTCTTAAAGGTAACATAAAAGGTAACATAAAATAATAACATTGCTGTGTTACTAATGCTAGGATGCCATTGCCCCAAAAGATGTCGTTCTGCTCATGTATATCCAGCTCTACCAAATATTTTGTGTCATATCCTGCTTGTCACTTCTTTTGTAGCTGGCTCAGAACTAGTATCCTGGCTCTTATACTTGCAAATACTACTGTTTTCAGAGGTTTGACATCTTTTCTCTTCCTTATGCAACATCAATATCACTCAGCTCAGTAGAAGCAAGTACCTAAGGTACAGATATCTAATCTATTATTCTCAGAGTATTCTTTTGTTAGAATACATTATTGAATAATAATATTTTATAACAACTGTCTGCTCTACAAATTATGATGAACACTTATGCATCCATCATACCCTATTCATAGGCTTGACTCCTTTGGGAGCACTAATCATGATTTCTATTCTGTCTTTTCTTCTGAAGCATGCTGTGCCTACCTGGATTGCATCCAATTGTATTGCTATGTCCATCGTCCTTGAAGATAGGGACTGATATTTATTCAGCTCTTTGTATACACCCTATACTCAACACAGTATCACAGACCTGGGAATAGTGGTGGCCAGATTTAAATCCAGGCTCTGACTTTTTTTTTAAATTTTATTTATTTTTGTTTGTGTATGTACTGTCTGCATGTAGGTTTGTGCACCTGTGTCGTGCAATGCCACGGAGGTCAGAAGAGGGTTTCGGATTCCCCTGGAACTGGAGTTACAGATGGTTCTTAACTGCCATGTGGGTGCTGGGGATCGAACCCAGGTCCTCTGCAAGAGCAGTCGGTGCTCTTAACCGCTAGGCTATCTCTCCAGCCCCCAGGCTCTGACTTTTTAAAGGCTTTATCTAACATTTATATACCACTTCTTCTTTAGTAGTTGTATTTCTCTTTACATATTCGATATGCAGTTAAATATAATATGCAGACACTAAACCTTCCAACCTCACTCAAAGCAAGGCATGTCCTTATTTCTTTCTGTTTATCACCTAGCATGCTACCTGAAATAGAGCACTAGTAAATATTTGTTGTTTGAGTAAATGAATGCTCATGCAGATGGATTATGTAGAGGTCCTTAATAACAGGATCATAGAATTTAACTTTTCAGAAGGTAATATATGTCATTTTTGTCCCAAGATTTTTCTTTGAAATGAAATTTAGCCCCAAATAAACAAAGATAAGGACATTGATTGGTGTATTTCTATTAAAGAAAATGTTCTGAGATTTTTTTTCCTTCCCCTTCTATGTTTGTGTAACTTATAGATCCTTATGATTAAGCTGTACTGAAGAGGACTAGGGCATTTGTAGGTGATCTGCCCAAGGCCAGAACCTAGCTAGTAGTTGATTGCCACAATTTTGAGTGCTATGCCATAGAGAATTTGCCAGCCTTAATTTGAAAGGTGATAGGACATTCTGAGGTGAGCATGACTTCATAGAGTTGTACATATTTGTTATGAAGATCCAGATTTGTTCCCTCTATCCTCAATACATTTATCAAGATGTATTCTAGGCCACAGTCCAGCTTCTACAGGACTAATTTTGAACCCACTGACTGATTCCTCCTTAGCCTGCTGACTCTGGCTCTTTGCACTAAAGTCTGCTTCTGCTTTCTCTGCAATTTTCCTCACCAAATACTGTATCTTCTTTTCTTTGAAGTGAATGCTGAGCTTTTTTTTATTCCCAGGCCCACAGAAATGTACATAGCACTCTTCTGTTTGTATGTGTTTGAGAACTGAAGAAGCAAGGCTGATAGTGTGTTGGAATAAGGATGTAGTCTATCATGAGCCAATCATAAGCCAATCTTCTCTAAGTGGACAGGGTCAGCTGTAGCCAAGTAGTAGAGGGATGGCAAGCAAGCAGACCAAGATACTTGATGATTCTGACAATTTGCCATTGAAGAGCATATGTAAGTTGGCCATGGGGAGGCCACTAAGAACTGGAGATAGCCAATCGTGAGGTCATCTTTCAGATCAGTTTTCTGTATTTGTGTTTTATTACTGTTGATATAGGGTCTCGTGTGGCCTTGAACTCTTCTTTTTTTTTTTTGAGATAAAGGATCACTATGAAGTCCTGTCTGTCCCAGAACTCAGTATATAAGCAAGGCTGATCTGTAAGTCATGGAGATCTACCTACCTTTGCTTCCCAAGTGCTACGATTACAGGAGCATACCACCATGCCATGCTTGGCCAGTTTTCTTTAAAGTAATAAACTTGTCTTTCATGGGAGTCAAAGCAGGACTATGAGCAGCTGGATATTTATCCTTGACTATTTTTGAAGTAAGTGAGATCAATGGAAAGTAGGTCTTACCACCTCTCATTCTTCTAGTATTTAGTGGGAAACTTATTTATAGATAATATTTAGCATTTCCTTATATTTCTCAAATAAGATGCTGAAACAGATACTCAACCTTTTAAAATTGTAGGTTTGCAAACTTCACTTAAAGGGCGAAGCTAGGGGATGAATTATTCCATTTTATGACCTATCAAAATCTTTAACTTTCAGATCTGACAGGAAATCACTTTTGGGCAAAATATGAATTTTGCTAAGTTGATGTAAAGTCCTGGTTTAGAAATAATAGCAAGTCTCAACGGCTTTTATTCTTCTCATTATGCGTGCCATGGATATCTTCCTTACAGCCAGCCAATCTGGGTACAGAGAAACTAGGAATAAGGCAGGGAGCTACCATGACGAGCTGTGATTGATTCACAGGCTAAACAGCAGTATCCAGGCATCTCAACGATGTACAAAAAGCCCCTGAAACTTCAGGAATTGTAATTCTGAGCTCAAATTTGAGGAAATGTGTGGATGTTTCACTGTGGTGGGTAATTATCATCCATGCATAATAACAGAGAGCAGCTAGAACTCTAGAGACCTAAGACATTGGCTCACCATACCCTGCTCCCTTGGGCTATTAGTCTACATCTAATTTGTTCCATCTGAATGTTTCCAAGGGCATTACATTCTCTGTTTTAGAATGAGGAAATATTCTATTGCTAGGTTCTGCTTTCCTTTTATTTCCCCCCACCTATTTCTTTGAGGTATCTTTTAGCATAATTGTTTCTGTTCTTTCATGCTTAAAATATCTCTACCGTTGTACTTCATGCATCTTTCCTTCTCTTAGGCATATTAATACTAGGAAAGTGCTGAAACCTGTAATAACATATTAGTTTCTAAATATAAATACACATCAGACAATCATTAGCATTTTCTTGGCACTAGCTCATGCAGCATATACAATAAATAATAAAGTATGGTGCTGCATATAATTGGATACTTAAGAAATCATTTGGAGAAGAGCTGTTTGTCCCACATAATATATATAGTATATGAGGTCCAGATGCTAGAAGTATGTCTATTGATTTCCTTATTTACAACTTGACATTGAAATTTGTAACTACAATATGTTAACATCTTGGAGTCAGGTAATGTCAGGTTCCTGTTAAAAACAATGGAAGTCACTCATAAGAATGTTAGCAGAGGACAGGACTTCTGTATGACCAACCTAATTTGTGTGTGTGAATAAAAGAGAACAAGAATGTATTCTGTGTGAGTGTGCTTGAATGTATGTCAGCAGTGAGCTATCTCTTGCATAATCTAAGATTGAAACCAGGCGGCTGTAAAAAGAGCTAGTGACTCCCTTGCTTGTCCGGCTGCTTTTGCAAATCTCCTGCCTAACAAGTAGCTCGGCTCCTCCTGATCAAATGATCTCACAAATGGCTTCCCTCCATTATACACTGTAATGGTATCTCCCTGGCAAGGCTCTCTGAAACAGCACACCCCTGTCTCTGATAGCAGAGTTCTCTTGGTGAGTGCTCCAGGAGAGGCAAGGTCCAAAACAAGGCCATCTAAGAATTGGTACAACTGGCCAACAAAACGCTTTGGAGTTCTATCAATAAAGGTTGTAGCCTTGGGGCCTTTGGATGGGAAAAGCAATTGAAATCAGTAAGTACCAGCCCAAAGTGTGTTGAAATGAAAAGGCTATATCTGCTGGATTAATATATTTTAAGATGTTAAAATGTATAAATGAAAAGTGTGTGCATTGTTCAGTGGATACATGTTATATTGCTGCAGTGTATTGTTGAAAGGGAATCGGCAAGAGTTAGGAATTTAAGGTATTCTAGTCTCTGTACTTTAACTTGTTTTGTAACCCTGGGGAAGTCACTTAACCTCTATCTTTTTACATTTCTCATGTTGGATAAAGAGATGGTACTTCCTTGTTATATTGATGTGAGGCCCAAAGCATGAATGTTTTTTAGATATTACAAAGTTAAATATTTCAAAAAAATGAGAAATTGGTAACCAGATGCTAGCAGCTGTCTAAATGACACCCATCTGCTCTGTAGTTAGCCTCATGTGGGTATTTCCAAGTATGCCTTCTTGGCTCAGACTCTCTATAAGTAGTGATGTAGGCATATGCAACATTACGAATACTTACTCAAAACTGAAACCGATGCGTAGAACATAATAGAGCTTCATTTAATTGCCTTACATACAATCCTTGTTGAAAACAAGACACTGTTCCAGGTAACACGAAAGCATGTAGTTATGAGGGAGGGGCCCTTACCCTCAGGAAACATAGTGAGAGGAAAAGGCACATATGATTCTTTGCAGCTTGAGACAAGGTCATAGAAGTGTGGAGTTAGGTCCGTGTACCTAGCTGTGCTTGGTGGATGGGCTCTTCCTATTTACCTACTCTGGCAGTGTGGTGAAAGCATCTTGGAGATTCAGATTTGGCTCATTCTTTTCCATAAAAATGCTATCTCTGGGGACTGGGAGTGATGGCACACACTTTTAATCCCAGCATCTGGGAGGCAGTGGCAGGTATATCTCCATGAATTCATGGCCAGCCTGATCTATATAGTGAGTTCCAGGCCAGCTGGGGCTAAAGGGAGATGCCATCTCAAAAAGACAAAAAAATGTTGTCTCTGACACCATATTATGGGACTTTACATCTAAAAACTCCCTAGAAATATTCAGATTAAAAAACAGGCTGTATAGGGTGCAGAAATGCTAAGTAATTTTATAATACTTCTCTCAGGTCATAAGATTTGCACAGATATGGAAGGCTCCATGACATGGTTTTCCATTTTTCCTATTTTTTTTGGTGGGGGACAGTTTATAATCTCTCTGCTATGTTGGTCTTACATTGTTAGGCATAAATTTATATACTGAGTACATTCATTTGCTAATAATCCATAAAAGATAAAATTAGGTTTGATAGTAGCCTAAGCTAGTTACCAAGGAACAGTTTGTTTCCCAGCCAAGTCTAGGCCTGAACACTTAGCTAGCCATTTTGAAAATATTTTTTTAGGGTATAAGACAGCATAGAAAAAAAAGCCAGAAGTGTAACTCTGGAATCTCCTTTCTCATCATCACGTCAATATACACATAGTTCTAATAAAGGCAGCAATCTCATCTTCATATACAGATAGCTCAATATTGATACAGTTATCTAAAGGGACATGAGATGACTTTAATACCTTAAAGTCTACAGGCTGTTGTGAAAATTGTAATCCTTTTATCTACAGAGCTAATTGTTGCTATACAGAACCTCCCTCCCTTGCAAAGAACGTCAGATAATACATTCATATTTTAATAGGGTTCTGTAACCAACTCACTATGTTTCTATAATCTTAAAATTCATTTTCATTGATGTATTCCTATATCCACTTGTTATTATAAATTTATCATTAGACTATATTATATATATACATATATATGATATATTTACATATATGATATATACATATATATATATATATATATATATATATCATAAACATTAGGAAGTTTACCCTGGATTTATTTACCTTTATTCTCTAGGCTCCATTCCTAGCGTATCTAATATATAACATATAAATATATATGCTATGTACACTAGGGTCATATGGAAAGATAGTAAAAGTGTTGGTGTGCTTACCAATGTCTGATAATGGGCTTACATTGCTGGTGGTTTTTTGGAGCTTCAGCTCTGTCAAGCTGGGCTTTTAGTTGAAAGGCAGACAACATACTTTTCACTGAGAAGATATATGCAAGTAGTCACATGAATTTTGAAAGTACACAAAATAATACATTTTTTAACCTCTACATATTTCTCTCACATATCAGATCTGGTTAGAATATATATTTCATTTGCTTATGGTCTAATAAATAGTCTTGCAAGTTGTAGGACCAGATTTTCTGGCTTCTCATCATTCACATAGCCGGGCTTAACCCTTCTAACAAATGAGTACAATTGGCATTTCGTAGCATCTAATTCAATATATATGCCTAGTGTGAATTTTGGTCATACTAGCTAAAATATAACTGACTATTGATCTTTCCCCTTGGTTTCTGGGTACCTGCAATTTGATGGCTTTCCTCCTTTTTTTTTTTAACCCACTGAGTGTTTTAGGTTGGCACTGCAAAGCAGTAGAACACATTTAGTAAAAATGAGGGAATTATGACAGTTGTTGAGAATTCCTAATCATATCATCTCTAGTTGCCCAGCATGTTGATATTTATTTTCCTTTAAAAATGCTTTTCAGTAAATTTCTGTGTTGAAAGGCTGTGATGGCTGTGTTTGTTCACATAGTCACCTGTGCATGCGTGTCCTCATACTTGTGTGTGAGACTGAGAAGAGAGAGAAAAAGGCATGAAAAACAGAGAGATAATGTATCCTAGTACTTTTAAAATGTGGTGTTTGTTGTCCTTGCTTTTTTTTCCGGTCTTTTCGAGTCAGGGTCTCCCTGTAGCCCCAGCTGTCCTGGAACTCACTTTGTAGACCAGGCTGGCCTTGAACTCACAGAGATCCGCCTGCCTCTGCCTCCCGAGTGCTAGAATTAAAGACTTGCACCAACAGGTCCGGTTGGTGTCCTTGCTTTTAATGAAACAAAAGATAGACATAAACTGTAGATGCTAGTGAACAACTACTTCTGTCTCCATAATGCTAAGGTCCAATTTTTGGAAGTGAAACAAATATCCTGTGGTTAGATTTAAAGTGCTGCTCAGTTGTAAGATTCTATGGTAGATGTGAACAACAACAGTTAAACTTTAAAGGTAAAAAGCATTTTTACTGGGATTCTAGAGAATAATGATGCTTTTGTACAAGTCTTGAAATAGAGCTTATACCCATCCCAAACAAAATAGTCTCTTATAAGTTCTTGAAAATAATGACATCATAGGCAGATTGAAGCAGCAATTCATTAATAATAGCCTTTGTAAAAAGCTGTCTCAAAAGAGGTCCTGACTTAGTAAATTGGTATTCTTTTTTTTTTTTTTTTATTTTTTGGATTTTTTTTTGTAATACGTAAGGGTGACCTCTTCCCTGTATGCCACCGAAGCAAGGTAGCATGGAACTCGCTTCTGTAGACCAGGCTCGGTCCCTAGAACATCACCAATAGAGATCGGCCTTCCTCTCACTCCCAAGTGCTGGATTAAAGGCGGCACCACCACGCCCCACTGTAAATTGGTGTTCTTTACAAATATAATAGAATCCCTTTTTATACATTTTGTTGAGTAGAACACACTTCCCACTTGGGAAAAAACATTAACAGCAAGGCTTCCTTTTAAATCCCTCACCTTTCTTCATTGTTTCAAAGCATGTTTTGAAGCATTTTATTCGAAGGTGAGTTAAACATGCCAGGAAGATAATTATGGTTTGTAACTTATAAAACATAATAAGAACTGAGCTAGTATCAGGATAATTCAATCAAACTAAACCTGTAAGGAATATGCAAACGGAAAATATTTGGGGCCCATGCTTTTACATTTTTCTTTTTTTTTTTTTTTTAATTTTTTTTAAATTTTTTATTTATTTCCGTATGTGTATGAATGTATTGTCTGCATGCAAGTCTGTGCACCCGTGACGTGCAATGCCGCGGAGGTCAGAAGAGGGCGTCGGACTTCAGTCTCATTTCTGATGACCCAGTGATGAAGATGATGAAAGTAAAACAACTCCAATTTGTTGAGAGCTCGAAAGTCTACCATATAAGCTATGTTCTTTGTAGATTGACTGTGATGCCACACCAAGTATGTGGTGTAGATTTCTAGTGTAAAAGAGTCTAGTTTTAGTTTTATATCCCAAGTAGTTTACTCTCAATGTAAAACATACCAGGTCAGATAATATCAGGGTAATCAGACAGCCTGGAGAAAAGCAGAGCACCTACCTGTTTCCCTGTTTAGATAGTGTAATTAAGAATGAGAAAAGGCTACTGTGTCAGTAGCCACACCTATTTATCAAGAAACAAAGGAGCACAGTATTTTAAATCATGTTGCCCTAGAACTGTTGCTGTCCTAGACTCCTGCCTTGTTATATAGGATTAGCTTCTGTCATTTCAAGTTGAGATTGTGTCATCAGAAAATATGTATCATCTGGAAAATGGTGGCTCTCTATCCCTGTGGAGTAATTTCCCAGAAATCTTCTTGGTGTGTTTTATTTCAATGCTCAGGTCTTTTCCAGTAACTTTCACATTTATTTATTTTATTTTATTTTTTTTTTGGTCTTTTTGACACAGGGTCTCCCTTTAGTCTCAGCTGGCCTGGAGCTCACTCTGTAGACCAGGCTAGCCTTGAACTCATAGAGATCTGCCTGCCTCTGCCTCCCGAGTGCTGGGATTAAAGGCATGCGCTACCATGCCTGGCTCCACATTTCATTTTTTACCAAGATAGATGTTGCATAACTGAGATTTTTACAATAATCACTTGATATTTGCACATTATTATTTAACCAAGAACAGTCAACTTCAAGGCAAATTCTTCTCAGTGGCTAAATTAATATCATGTGTTAGACCAGTAAAAAGTAATGTCACTGGTGAAGTCAGTGTCTTCTAATGAAAGAGTAAATTGTGAAGGACCAAAAATCAAAATGCAAAAGAAAAAGTTAGATACACTAGCTCTGCTTTCACATTTTTTTCAAATATTTACCAGTATCACTAAGCATGTGTACATGTACTTAACCTTGACATCACAGATACGTTTTCATTGTACTTCATTCTGTAGATTCACCTGTACAGGAAAATGGGAGTTGTTGTTGGTGGTAACAAAACATTTTTTGCTGAGTCCTTTCACCATCATGATTACTAAATAAATGCAGAATTGTTCTTAATTCATTAAGATAATGCAAAGCTTGGCAACAAAGCAAAAGAAAATAGATCTGTGCAAATAAAGATCAAGCCAATCACTGTGAGTTGGCAGCCACCTGGCACAAGGTATTGACGAATAGCAATCTATTATTTGCTATTTATCATGTGACAGCTTCATACATTTCTATAATGAATTGTAGTCATTTTCACCTCTTCCTCCTCCCTCTCTAGCAGAATCCTTCTTTTTTGTTGTTTTTCTTGTTTTGTTTTGTTTTTGAGACAGGGTCTCCCTTTTAGCCCCATTTGGCCTGGAACTTACTCTGTAGAGCAGGCTGGCCTTGAACCCACAGAGATCTGCTGCCTCTGCCTCCTGAGTCCTGGGATTAAAGACGCGCAACCATCATGCCAGGCAAATCCTTCTTAACAAGCCCCCCTCTCTCATGTGTTCTTTTTATGTGTGGCCCACTGAGTTTAATTCAAATATCTTTTTTTTTTAATTTTTATTTATTTCTGTATGTGTACAAATGTACTGTCTGCATGCAAGTCTGTGCACCCGTGTCGTGCAATGCCGCGGAGGTCAGAAGTGGGTGTCGGATTCCCCTGGAGCTGGAGTTCTCCTGGAATTGGAGTTTCAGACGGTTCTCAGCCGCCATGTGGGTGCTGGGGATCGAACCCGGGTCCTCTGCAAGAGTGGTCGGCGCTCTTACCCGCTAGGCCATCTCTCCAGCCCCTAATTCAAATATCTTGACTATGTGTGAGTGAATGAGTGGCTATTACTAGTGGTTATTTACTAGCAAGGGCCATTTACCAGTTGAAAAGAATATAGTCCCTCCCCCAACAACTGTTAGCTGCCAGTTGTCCCTTAGGGAGGGATGAGGCCTCTTGGACATTTCCCAGGTTGTCTGTATTGATGGAATCTAGAACATACCAAAAAATGTTTGAAAAGTTTATTACCATATATTAATTGTACAGAATAGTGGGTTTTATTATATTTTGATACATGTATAAGGTGGCTACATCATATTTCCCTTCCCCCTCTTGCCCTCTTTTTTCTTCCCTCTCCCCTCTTTCTGGTCCCCTTTCTTGTTCCAAAGTCTCCCTTCTACTTTAAAACACTAAAAAAAATTTTATCTTGCATGTGATGCTCATATTTTGGAGTCTGCCTTATTTCACTTTATATGTTGCTTTGTAATTTCATTCATTTTCTTGTAAACAACATGATTTCATAAAATGTAGATAAAAATTTTAAATTCTGCTGAGTGTGGTAGCACCTGCCTTTAGTCCCAGCACTTGGGAGGCCAGCGAGGACTAAAGGGAGACCCTGTCTCAAAAAGACCAAAAAAAAAAAAAAAAAAAAAACCTCTATCTGCTATAAATGAACACACTACAGTGACAAAGACAGTCCTCATTAACTGTTGGAATAAGAAATGATTTTCCATAATTCCTTTTAGCCCCTTAATGGTTATAATGTTTATTATTAACACTGACCTCTAAGTTATATCATAGTATGTGGAGAATTAAAAATTTTTGGCCTTTTTTTTTTTGAGACTGGGTCTCCCCGTAGCTCCTTCTGGCCTTGAACTTGCTATGTAGACCAGGCTGGCTTTGAACGCCCAGAGATCCATCTGCCTCTGCCTCCCAAGTGCTGGGATTAAAGGCGTGTGCCACCATGCCCGGCTGAGAGTTCCTGTATTCTTAAATTAGTACTAAGTAATAGATGATAAATTTACAGACATTTTATTGTAATTGGATTTGATTTTTCTCAGATTCAAACCAGGGATTTATTCAAAAGGCGTTCTTGGCATTTGACTTGTGCTTGTAAGAGTCAATGTGTAAGGGGAGGACTTGAGTTAGAATACGAAGAAATTTGGAGGTGAAAATTTCCTTGCAGAGTCCACTGTTAGGTTTTTGGAGAGGGAAAAGGAGAAAGTTTAAAGAAATAGAAACTAGAGCCAGACCTGCAATGGGTGAGAACTGTATACTTTATTAAGCATGCATTGAAGCCGACACAGAGAATCCTCCCTCGAGAAAAGAGTTCTCTGTATCTTGATGGAGTTAGGGAAGGCCTTATCCCTATCTGGGTCCAGCTAGAGTTCTCTGTATCTTGATGGAGGTGGGGAAGGCCTTATCCCTATGTGGGTCCAACTAGAGTGTATCTGAAGCCAAGGCCTGGTGTCCTTGGAAGTTTGAAAACTCCTTTGATTTCCTGGGCAGAGCCCATCAGTATCTCATGGGCACTGTGGACACAGAACAGACCATGTCCACAGTCTCTCTTCACCCGGGGAGTGACCAATTGATAGGCTTGAGCTAGGCCAGGTGGCCAATTTAGGGCTAGCCAGTCACTTCCAGGGATTTATGCCCTTATGGCTCTCCTACAGTGACTTATGGCTTTTCAGTTATTTCACACTTTCCCATTCACTGCATCCTCTTGATTTGGATGAAGCATAAATGTACTCAGATTTTCACATAAGATCTTAAATAATAATAATAAAATTCAGATAAAAAAAAAAAAATTCCACTGGGTCTGGTGGCTCATGTCTTTAATCCCAGCACTCAGGAGGCAGAGGCAGGTGGATCTCTGTGAGTTCAAGGCCAGCCTGGTCTACATAATGAGTTCTAGGACAGCTGGGGCTACAGGGAGACCCTGTCTCAAAAGGAAAATAATTCCTAAAAGCTAGATTGGATTTTACAACTCAGGTATACCTCTGTCAAGTCTCTTTTTCTTTCCTGTTCTAGGAAATAAAATATGACAGGAAGTAAGGTTATAATGTCTCTTCAGAGTGCTGGAATTCCTCCTTTGGTCATGATGATGTTCAGTCCATTTTTATTATGTACCTACCTGTTTAAAGATGGGCATTGCCTTCTGCAGCAGTATACTTCAACTCTCCTGAAATTGCCACATATATAAAATTCTTTCTGAATTAACTATCATAAAGATAGCAGAAATATAGCGTTAAGAAGCAGGTAGCAAAGGCATTCCAGTGTTCAAACAGCTGAGAAATAATGGTTCTAGTCCATTCAAAATCAATACCCAAGTCCATATCAGTTCAAAACTTGAATGAATTTGTGATACTTGATCAATATCATCAGGAAAATATTTTCAAAGTATATTATAACTTGTTTACTTTGAGATTGAACAGCACAAAGTAGGGCTTCATTGTGGGTTAACAAAGACCTTACCTGTTTGCATGTACATATTGAAAGCCTTCACTTCAGCTTCTCTTGGAAGTTGCCTTGTTAGCCTTTGGGGAGACAAATTTCTTCTGTTGAGGAGAAAAACTCAAAATGATCCACATAAAATCAGAGTGAGAGTCGGGTGTGGTTCCGCATGCCCTTAAACCCAGCACTGTGGAGGCAGAGGCAGGAGGCGGATCTCTGTGAGTTCAAGGCCAGCCTGTTCTACATAGCGAGCTCCAGGCCAGCTGGGACTAAAAGGAGACCCTGTCTCAAAAATACCAAAAATAAAATCAGAGTGAGAAAATGACACCAGTGTCATTTCTGAGATGGGGGAGGCTCCGTGTTTACTAGGCTTGCATTGTTTTTGTACCTCCCTAACTCCTGTTTGCCACTCCCTTTCTGTAGGAGCTGTGAAATCAGCTGCGACAGAAAATGTCTGACAGCCTGGATAATGAAGAAAAACCCCCAGCTCCCCCACTGAGGATGAATAGTAACAACCGGGATTCTTCTGCATTGAACCACAGCTCCAAACCTCTCCCCATGGCCCCAGAAGAGAAGAATAAGAAAGCCAGGCTTCGCTCTATCTTCCCAGGAGGAGGGGATAAAAGTAAAGTATCAGTGGCCGGGCATTGAAAAGGGGCTAGTTTATTTTCTCGCTGTCACTTTCTTTGGTAGTCAGTTCTTGAGCATTGGCTATCAGGGCCTGCCTGACCTGACATCCTCAGAGGTTGTCTTTTGTTAGAGAATCATGTTTGGTTGACTTCCTGTGGGATAACAGAAAGTATACATGCTGTGTTTGCCTCACACATAAAATTTAACTCATAGAATTAAGTAAAATGAAGTCATAGCAAAAATACTGTCTTGAGTATATAAACAGTAACCTCCTTTCCCATGACCTACAGTAGAATTTACGGCAATTCCTTCCTAACTGTAAGTTGTCCATTTAGAATATTTGCGTATATAGGTAGATTTACTTCTGGACATTTTGGTATCTGAAGATTTTGAGTTGAGTATCCAGGAGTCAGTTCAAGTTATCACAATGTTCTCTAACAGTATCACAAGGTGGGAAAGAATAGTCATTCGTTCCTCTCTTTTATTCCTTTAACAGTTGTAACCTAGACAGTCAGTACCATGTGTTTGCCAATTTCAGCATATTATCATTTACTCATGTGGTGTTCATAATACAACTTATTGCTTTAAATAGAATATGTTGCCACTTTGTGACTCTTTGGCCTCTGAAATCTCTAGTAAGCAACTATAAGGTTGTATTCATTGCTAAAAAGCTGAAACATGGTACAAATATTGAACAGGATGTGAGTGAAATAAACACAAGGTCATTGGTATAAAAGAAATTGACTAACATGGGAAGAAAGGTAATGATTTTGGAAAAAAAAGAAGACAGTGTTGATCTGCATCTTCAAGGGAAATGAAGTAGTTTGGGAGTGTTTATATGGTGTTAACGAACCCAGAATTTATTTCACAAGAAAAGGTGAAATTCCTATTAGTAACTGTATTGCCTCCTATGTGCTTATAAGATGCATTTTCCCTCATGACCTAAGGACTGAAGAGAAGCAAAAGAATAATGAAACACTTTCCACACAAGGGACCATAAGAAGAGGAATTTTTCAAAACATGTTTGCCAACAAAGAGGATCTCAAACATTATTTTCTGAGAGCAAGGGATGGCTTGAGACTTTACGGCATGCCAGTATCTAGAGACCAAAGAGGATCTGTAGTATATCTGCTCCATTTGCTGACACTGATTGAAGGATGACATTCTGGATGGGCCTGTACAAATCTTCGATGCTATTGGCACTGCATGCTTTTAGAGTCCTTGAAATGTCCTACCTGTGCTTTTGAAGAGCATTAGGTCAACGAAATTGGAGAGATTGGCATTTCTGTTTTGTGTCAATAGTTCAAGTGACTTTATAGTGTAAGCACTGCTGTTCTCCAGAGCACTATGCCCAAATGTTCTCAGGGGAAATAAAACCAAGCCAAGTTTTTCCTGAACTGGCATGCAAACAGAAGAGCCTTGCCTTGCCGGCTCCATCTCCTTGAGGAATGGCTTGAGCAATGCTTTCTTAGAGAAGTTCAAGATTGCTTAAAAGAAAACAATGTTGAATTCAAAAGTCCTATTGATTCTTCCATCTGTTTGCTACTTCACATGCGTTTGCCAATATGCATTGTAGGGTAATCACTTTCTTTATAACCATTCACACCGTGAATCCTTGAGCCCTTAGATCAATGGATGATCAAGCCATTCAGAAAGACACAGTAATCATATATGGCTTTACTATACAAAATCTTACAGAGGTTTTGAAGTTCCTAATGTGAGGTATTTTTACACCATTATTATTGCTGTCTCCTTAATGAAAGTGCCATTAGCTAGATTAACAGAGTCTGCTATAAAGGCCAGAAGATTTGGCCAGAGATACTGAAATATCTTTCAGTGCCCTCATGTGAAAGCAGTGATTTGGAGGGATAAAGAAGAAACTATGAATGTTGAATTACAGTGTAGGAGCAGTCATTAGTTATCTTGAACACAAATGTTTTCACACTAATTTAAGTGATATTGTATACAATGATCCTCAGGAAGCTTCCAGTACCCCAGAAAAGATTGACTAGCCCAGGAAAGTAATGAACATTGGTATCTGTTCATATCAAATCTTTATAGTGATTCATATCAAATCTTTGGAGTGATTTAGCAGAATTCTGTAAAGAGGTACTATGATGTCTTCGAGAGTAATCATATTGAGCAGAAACCATGTTTAGTAGAGCTTATAAGTCATCAGATACTATTTATTACCATTGTGGGACAGGTGACAAGCTACCTTCAGACAAAGCCTGGATTATTTAATTGAACTTACAAAAAAAGTGATATGAGAATCTTTTAAAAATAGACCATAGTGAGAAGAAGTTAATGTCAAAAAGTTCTACATCATCAAGTTACTGGCATTTAAATGCCTTTACTGAACAGCCAATAAGTGGCATTCAAACCTCAAGTGATTTGATTGAACTCTATATAGAAGTGGTTGGGTTTCTTCAAAAAATACTTGAGGAGACAAAAGGCATCTCTACAAGGGGACAAAGTAAGTAGTGCCACTTAACACGCTTGATAGAACTAAAGTCACAAGTGAGATAATACATCTTCAAGATTGGACTTCAGTGACTCCGAGAGCATTGACATCCATGATTTAAACTAACATCTCACCACTGTTCATTGCTTCTCTGTCACCCGCATTTTTACTGCCATAATGAGTGATTCATACATCTTTCTCACTATTGGAAATCACCTCAAGATCCAAATGAGACTATGTGGAGCCTATCATCTTATTCTTTTAAATGATGTAAATACTCATTCTTTTTATTTATTGTATTATTGTTATTCTTTTATTGCATATAAAGCATTTGAAAAGTTCACTTGTGACCTCATTTCTCCTGTCCATTTTTTCTCATTCCTAACTCTTAACTAATTTCCTCAGCTGAACTTTGCAAAATTGGGGTTTGATTGGGTCTCTGACCCTCCTGGATGAGGAGGGAGTATTGTTTCCATGTTTTTGTCTTTTTGTGACTGAGTAACAACAGTCAATCTTGAACTAATGCAGAAAGCATTGAACTTGGGTCTTAGAGGCCAGGGTTCTTATGTGGCTCTGATTGTAATGACTGTGATTTTCGAGCCATTCATGTAGCTTCTCTGAACCTGTGGTTTTATCACCTGTTAACTAGGAATGACCAAATTTGGCATATCTCACCAATTCTGTGATAACCAAATGTAGTTGTAAATACCAGACTGCTACATAAAATAAATGAACTACTAGTAGGTAATTGTGAAGTATTATTATGTTTGTAGCATGTAAAAGCTTATAGACTACCAATAAACTAGGGTTTTAAACTTATTTCTTTTTTACATAGATTTTGCCAGTACTGGAATTACATGTCAATTATAAAAAATATTAAAAGAAAATAAAAATTGCTTATTAGTACATAAGCCAAAGGTACTGGGTTGGTATTCTTCTTCATAGACTTTCTTTTTCTATCACCAAATTATTGTCAACATCAACTTGGAAAATAATAAGCATATAGATAATAAAAATTACCCATAATCACAAATCCCTGAGATAATGCTGACATGTTAATGAATTTCTTTATAGAACTCTTCCAACAAATTTCTTTTTAGAATCTTCCAATGTGTGAATATGTATATATATATATACATTTTTATGTATATATATATATATACATATACGTGAATATGTGTGTACATCTTTATGAGGTAAGATCATAATATATACAGCTTTGTAAGTCTGCATTTTAAATTTAGCAATATTTTCATGAATATATACCTTCATTTTAAAACATCTTGATAAATGTAATTTTTCATGTTATATAATATTTCAGTATATGGTGTTATCATGTTTTATTTAGCCAGTTCTCTTTTGTTAGATGTTTGGGGTCTTTTCCTAATTTTTCTGATTATATATAATCTTACAAAGTCTACTTCCTCATTGATTTGGTGACCTAAAGAGATTTTTAAAAGGATTTTGGAAAATTTTTGTTTACAAAGCATCTCTTTGTTATTTGTTTTTTTCCCCCTTTGGTCTTTTTGAGACAGGGTTTTCCTGTAGCCCCAGCTGTCCTGGAACTCTCTATGTAGACCAGGCTGGCCTTGAACTCACAGAGATCCACCTGCCTCTGCCTCCCAAGTGCTAGGAATAAAGACGTGCGCCATCACGCCCAGCTGTTACTTGTCTCTTTAATAGCTATGTTTCATTGAACAAATGGAACAAGAGACAGGTAGAAGAAAAGATAAGAAGCAGTAGATGTAATTTCATGATTGAGAATATGTCTCTGTTGGATACTGTTCCAGGACCTGGCATACCTAACCTTTGGTGTTAATGCAACTTAGAAAGTGCAGTTTGGTACCATTTTATGATACTGTACTGTAGAAATTTTTAGGATTTAGCCCAGGAAAAGAGCATCACAAATGATTTTATTTTAGTTATAGATGATATAATGTGTGGGACAGATGATGTTTCTGTTTTGTTGGCTACTAGAAAGCTTGGAACCAAATGTATGGTCCAAACATAGCAGTTATGATGAAACTCCATGGTATGTTTGTACTTTGTACTGTCTTACAAGCTTCATTTTACCTTATTTTCAGCTGCTATTTTCTTTCTTTTTCTCATTTAAATTCTCATCTATTTTAAATGTGTGGTTTTATGTTGCATTTTGTATACTGTTTTGAGCCACTTGGCATTTATTTTGGAACAAGATGGTCAATAAGTACATGAATGAATAAATACATTAATGAATACATGAATATAAATAAACCAATAATAAAAAGGCAGTGAAGCAAATAAATGCAGCAGGACTCTGAAGGTGGCCTACTCACCCCCCCAATGGTCAGTGTTAAGTAAATGTAGTAGGACTCTGAACGTGGCCTACTCATCCCCCAGCGGTCAGTGTTAAGTAAATGCAGTAGGACTCTGAACGTGGCCTACTCATCCCCCAGCGGTCAGTGTTAAGTAAATGTAGTAGGACTCCAAACGTGGCTTACTCACTCCCCAGCGGTCATTGTTAAGTAAATGCAGTAGGACTCTGAACGTGGCCTACTCATCCCCCAGCAGTCAGTGTTAAGTAAATGTGGTAGGACTCTGAACATGGCCTACTCATCCCCCAGCTGTCAGTGTTAAGTAAATGCAGTAGGACTCTGAACGTGGCCTACTCACCCCCCCAGTGGTCAGTGTTAAGGACCTGAAGCTAGAAGAGCAAAGAGAAAGAAGTTAGTGAGCCTGTATTTGGAGGTGACAGCTTCTATGTGCCATCTGTCTCATGTGCGTAAGCATTTTTTGTGTCTTGAACTGTTCTTGAGCATTAGGTATGTTTTGGAGGACATACAATGCTATGTGAAGGGTTGTGTCTTTAGAGACTATAGTTCATATTCCGTTTGTTTGTGGGGAAATCTAGAGGGATTTGGGAGTTAGTGACCTGGGGAAGGATGTGTTGGCCTCTTTGTCAGGAAGCATAGGAAGGAATGGTTGGATATTCATCAAATTAATATAGGTTGAGAGTTAGCCAGGCATGGTGGTGCACGCCTTTAATCCTAGCACTCAGGAGGCAGAGGCAGGAGGATCTCTGTGAGTTCAAGGCTAGCCTGGTCTACAGAGTGAGCTCTAGGCCACCTGGGACTAAAGGGAGACCCTGTCTCAAAAAGACCAAAAAATAACATATATTCATACATACATACATATATCAATAAATAAATAAAATTAAATAAAATAGGTTAAGAGTGATCAGCCATTTACTGACTACTTACTGGGTACCAAGCCATGTGTCAAGCATCATGCATGTACATTCTTCATAGTATCCCCTTGCCTTGCCATGGGACCAAGAGGCTATGTAGTAATGTATATTCCCTGTATCAGTAGCCAGTGTTCGCTTCCATTTTTCCTTAAGAAGTTTGTTGTGTGCTTTGAAATGCATGTGATTTTCACGCAAAGGAGATTTATTTTAATTGTTACTTCAAAGGAAAGAAAGGAAACTTCTGAGTTTTTTTGAAACAAATGATAGGGAGATAATATTACTGAAAAATAGAGATGTATTTAATTTGGGTGCTTTGTGAGTTAGAGTATAATTTGATGTATGTACCTCACAGCTTTACAAATTGCTTCTTTTAGAAAGGTGAGGCTCTGAGTTGGTATTCATATATGTGAAGAAGTTCTTAAATTGCTAGATATTTTTGTTATTGTACTGAACATATATTATCCTAATTTCTAGAGCATGTCATCATCTCTATACCCCACACAGCAAGAAACACTGCCATAAAACATATATATTCTCAACTACCATTAATAGTCTTGTTAATCAAATGTTTTGGTGAAAGCATATTACTAATTTTCAAATAAGGCACAATAAAATATACTTAGTGTGCTAACATTAAGTAGTTTTTCTTTGGTGGGCCTGAAATCCCTTGGAAATCTTGCAGTAGTAGTAGTAGTAGTAGTAGTAGTAGTAGTTGTTCAGGTGATTATCATTTCACTAATAATGTGCGGAAGTGTTGATTAATGGTGAGATCTGCTCTCAAAAAAACAGGTGTCATAGACCTCTGTTTCCTGAATGGTGTTTGTATTCTTCTTGGATCTCTGAATGTAATTATGTATCTTAGTAAAGGGGTCCTTTTCAGAGATGACTGGCCTTTTCTTTGGGAAGGCTGAAGGACATAGTTTTTTTACTTGTCTTTTGGAGTCAGTTATGTGTCCCAGGAGAAGAGCCTCCTATCTACTCCTTCACTTCTAGAAGTCACTTGTTGAAATGGAAAGAAGTTTGAATAAGGATGTACTTTCCCTTTCTAATAATGCCTGTGTTCTCACTTTAGTAGTCTGTTAAAACTACTAGATTTTCAAATTAGAAAACTATGGAATATAGAATTGGTAGGTGTATACACTAAAGAAGAGAGAGGAAGTTATATGTGAGAAGGGTAGAAAAGGAAGAAGGTACAAGAGATGGGTGGGAATAGAGAGGAGACAGAAAGGTGGTATATCTGACATTAAAATGCAGCGTGCAAAGTGAGAAGCTGATGTTAGCCAAGGGTTATAAAATGACTTTGCTTCTTTTTTTGGGGGGGGGGGTGTTGAGACAGGGTCTCCCTGTAGCCCCAGCTGGCCTGGAACTCACTCTGTAGACCAGGCTGGCCTTGAACTCACAGAGATCTGCCTGTCTCTGCCTCCTGAGTGCTGGGATTAAAGGTGTGTGCCAAAAACTACTTTACTTAAATCAACTAAGGCCTTTTCATCCTTCTCAAACTTGTAGTCCATGTAATTATCCACTTGATCAGAATATCTAGCTAGGACACTGCCCCATCTTTGCTTTTTTTTTTCCCCCCAAATTTTCCCATTGAAATCATTCCTTGTGTGGTTTCAACAAGTATGTGCTGCCTGGAAAGAAATAAGTAAGAGCCAAATTCCTAATTATTTCACCAAATTCTCATTATAGTTGAGTGTTTTGACAATGGAACCACAGAAAGTGATATCTCCATATGTGAATGGGGCTTGACTAGAGGGGTCACGAGGAACTGTCGTTTCCTTCTCATCTTCATGGATCATCTAGACCATGAGCTGGCCTTGCACCTGCTCTTGCAGAATCAGGTACCACACTGAGATTTTATCTGTACATATATAGCATATGTAGTTTTTAT
Source organism: Rhizomys pruinosus (assembly GCA_009823505.1). Taxonomy (NCBI): domain Eukaryota; kingdom Metazoa; phylum Chordata; class Mammalia; order Rodentia; family Spalacidae; genus Rhizomys; species Rhizomys pruinosus. Next base: position 131,209 of record VZQC01007756.1, on the reverse strand, counting down.
AGCCCCCGAAGATCAGGTAGAAGGAAGCTGCCTTAAAGTTTCTACCTAGAGAAGGAGACTAGACAGAAAGAAAATTTAAACAGGCTTATGAGGTACTATGAATTATCAAGAGTATGACATATTCATTCCTCTTTTGGGTCTCTAAGGACTTTAGCAAGTTCTTTCTGAAGACAGGAGACTGGAACTTTCAACTTCCTAAACATATGCTTTTGGAATTGGCTAATGTAGTAAAAAGATATTATAATGACAATAGTGAATGCTTAAAACATCCCAGTTCAATTCTCTTTCTTGGAAGTTATATACTGCCAAGGACATCAGTCATAGCATAGACAGCTGTGGTTTAAAAAGTTGCATATTATTTAGATTTCCAATAAACATTGTCACTCTTGTAATTAGTATATTACCAATGAAACTGTATTTTGCAAGGTCATTAGAGTGGTATTATAATGTTTACAGTCACCTTCATGAAGTCTTCTCTGATGGTGATAAGGCTTTTTTATTATTATTAAACTTTTTCCATAGGTCATACATCATTTCTCAATCGAATCTAGAGTCACTTCCCTTTCCATGCCCCTCACCCCACCTGAGTCCCTGCACTCTGCCATACATGTCCTGCATCTTTTTCTGAGTCTTTCCGGAGGATTTTTTTTTTCAGTTCTTTTGTTGTTGTTCTCTTGTATTTCTACAGTATATATACATATATACATAGTTATATATATACATAAATACATAAATATATATATATAGTTAGATATACATAAATACATACATATATCACTTGAATTGGAGGATTTTTTTTCCCTAAATGATGTCATGTTTTCCTTAAGGAAGTGCTCAAAGGTTCCTCCTTGGCAACCCTGAACAATCATCATTCCTGCACTTTTGCTCCACATTGGGGTGGTGATAAGGCTTTTATAGAAGCCATTTTATACAAGAAGGCATTTTAGAAACATCAGATGACCCCCACAATGTGGATCCACTACTGAAGAAGGCATGACAGGTCTAGCACTTTAACCTCAAACCTTAGTTCAGTGCTTGCTTGCCAGAAAATAAAAGTAACCTGATTTGTTTTGAAAAGAAAAAAAAAAAAAAACAGGTGAAATCTTGGTGTATCAGCAATATTGACCTTGGCTATTTATTTATTTAGTCAGTCTTTGCAAGTTATTTTTTCTCTTGACATAACTTATTAGGAAATAATTAGCTTTTTTTTTTTGGTCTTTTAAAGACAGAGTCTCCCTGTAGCTCCAGCTGGCCTGGAACTCACTATGTAGACCAGGCTGGCCTTGAACTCACAGAGATCTGCCTGCCTCTGCCTTCTGAGTGCTGGGATTAAAGTCACGTGCCACCACACCTGGTTAATTAGTCTTTATAAAACTTGCTATTTTTCTCAAATTCCTATCCTCTTTGGAAGAGTTTTAAATTATTTTCTATTGCAAAAGAATAAGATTTGATTATTATAAAAATGAAAATATTAAATAACTATTTGAAGTAGAACAGAATAGAAGGATTGGATCACTTATTATCTCTCCCTCTTCTACTCATTCATAATCCAGCCCTCTTCCTCAGTTTGTAAGCACCTTCCTTTTCTATTCAGAATTGGTGGAAATTTTGTCCAAGATGCTAGATTTAATGTTATGTGGAGTCTATTTAATTTTTAATTTTTTACCCTCCTTTTACTGTCAGTTTCTTTTAATAATTGGAGCCAAGAGTAAAATTGGTGTCTTATGCTTCATTTTTCATTCCAGTTACTGCATAGTATTTAAAATATTTTCAATGGGTCAATGCCCCAAAATGTGAAAACTAGACAATTATTTTTTCCCACCGTGCTAGGAAAGATTTCCATGTCATAAATTCAGGAGGCAAGAAATTCCTTTGGGTCTCCTCCAAATAGGATATTTGTATATAGAGCAGGTGTGTTAGAGATTAGAACCTTGGCAGAAATCAGTCTCTCTGGGACTATTGCTTTCACAAGGAGTGCCTGCTTCTTTGACACCCCCTGTAGGACTACTGTTGCCATAGGAAGAACTATTCTGAGATACTTATTCTTAACCAGGTATAAAAAAAAAAAGGCTTTCCTCTTGAGAGTGAGGGCACAGTGTGATCTATGATCCACAAATCAGAGGATGGAAAGGAATGATACTAAAACAAACTAAAAATAGCAAGCACTCCATGTTTAATTCACTGTCCTGGTAGTTAATTAGACATTAAAGTGTTTTAAAGCTTACAGGCCACAAAGGTAACATTTTACAGATGACCTTTGTGAGAGCACTGACAGTAGCTTCTTAGAAACAGAGACATTAGTAAATCATTGAAGGCCTCTATCGCCCAGCTAAAGAGTCCTAAACATATATTGGAATTAACATACAGTTTATTCCTGGAGGACATAATTCTGGTACATATATAATGTTTATATGGACATATTTTGGAGCAATACAATAGGGATGGAACCACAACAACATAAGGATTGGGTCAAAGAATAGACTAATATAGTTAAATTCTGCCCAAAACAATAAACCTTTGTAGAGAAAAACTTTAAAAAGACTGAGAGAAAGATGCAGGACATGTATGGCAGAATGCATGAACTAGGGTGGGGTGGGAGGAAGGGAAAGGGGAATATGTCTAAATTGAACTGAAAATGATGTCCAAAATACAAAAAAAAAATCAATAAAAGTATTATTTAAAAAAAAAGGAGTTACCAGCTAACTAGTGATTACGTCGTAGAAAGAAATGAAAGTTGTTATTCACAGAATGTGGATAGCCCTTTCAAAATAGTTTTCATATCTTTTACTATGTGGCTTTCCTGGAATACAACTAGGAAGTTCAAGGTGTAAAATAGGCTTCTTAGTATGGTGACCCCATCATGCCAACTGCTCACACTGCAACCCCTATGCCTGCCCAAGTTATTTGGCTTCATGAATGCATAGCACAACATACAAGGTAAGCTTCTGGCATGATGCTATGGGTTGTAGGATAAGAGGATTTCTTAGGAAAGCTCCAACCTTCAGCAACTCTTAACACAAATCTCCTAACCAATTGCTTTATTAGACCTCCTTTATGTCAAAGGATTTTATGGAAGAGCATGAGATAGAGCTATATAGATGTAAGCAGCAATCCATAGATCTGAGTTGCATGGTGACTTTGAATCGAGATCTAATTTATTGTTATCTGCTTGATTTGCCTTGTTTGTTCTCCAGTTCATGTATGTAGTGTCTTCAGCAGTAGGATTATGCAATAAAGTTCTGGTGGGTAGCCAAGAGCAGGGGCAACGGCCAGTACTTTGGAGGATCTGTGGGACACCTTAGTCAACAGCGTCAAAAGAGGGAGTCCACTCCTGGTATTGGCCTTTTACTTTTCTAGCTTATAGTGTTTAGTAGGGGCAGTGTACCCCTTTTATAAGGTAACACCTGTTAATCGCTTTTTATATTGTACATGTATATACTTTAAGTAGATTCTATAGTGGTAGGATTCCATATGGCCTTTTCTGAAGGCATTTAATGTTAGCTGTTCCTCCCCATACTCTCTCTTCTGTCCTATACTCCCATTCCCCCCTCCCTTTAACCCTTCCTGTTCTTTCCTTTTTCCCTTTTAATATCATTGCTTTCTATCTCCTCTCCTAGGGCACCTCCTCAAACCCCCTACCACCCACGGCCATTCATCAGGTTTTTACCTGTCTGGATTTTCATACATACATATCTAAGATTGTATGTATATACATACCTATCTAAGATGAACCATGCATGTCGAAGATTTCAGAACAAGCATCCATCTGTGAGAGAGAACATATGGCATTTGTTTTTCTGGGTCTGGGTTACCTCCTTCAGGATGATTGTTTCCAGTTTCATCCACTTACCTGCAAATTTCTTAATTTTGGGTTTTAAGAGCTAGATAATATTCAACAAGATCCCAGCATAGACATGGAGAAGTGAGAAACCCCAGCCCTGTCTGAGGAACTACTGAGGATGACTACTGGGAAGGGACATTGAGTCTCATTTAATGGTGAGACTCTTAGCATGTATACCAGGCTCCAGTGGATGAACCCACAACAAAGGGCATTTGGGGACACAGACCTCACTCTATAGGCATATATTATATATTATTATATATTGTAACATATATATTTGAGTATAGAAATTTGGAAGGGGTTTAACAAAGAGGGAGTACAGATAGGCAGAAGATCTCAGTATAAAAATATAGTGTATGAAATTCACAAAAATTAAAAAGTCTTTTTTTCTTTTTTTTAAATTTTATTTATTTCTGTAAGTGTATGAATGTACTGTCTGTATGCAAGTTTGTACACCCGTGTCGTGCAGTGCTGCGGAGGTCAGAAGACGGTCTCGGATTCCCCTGGAACTGGAGTTCTCCTGGAATTGGAGTTTCAGACGATTCTCGGCCGCCATGTGGGTGCTGGGGATCGAACCCGGGTCCTCTGTAAGAGCGGTCGGTGTTCTTAACCGCTAGGCCATCTCTCCAGCCCTAAAAATTATTTTTTTCAAAAATAATAAGATAATTAGGGACATGTTTGAAGTGCTTGCTTTACCCAAAACATAGCTGTGCTACTTTTTTGTATGCCTACCTCTGTGCTGAGTATTGTGAGAGAGAAAACCACCTGTCCCCATGTAATTTTCTATGTAAGTACAAAAATAATCCATACATATGTACACAGGTTATAGAAAATGCCTACACACATATACAAAAAGGAGATGGAGAGGGGAGGGAATGAGAGGAGGAATAAGGGAAAGAGAGAGAAAGCTTATAGGAAATGTGCAATACTTGACTTTAGAAGCATTAGATGGGGGGCTGGAGAGAGAGCCTAGCAGTTAAGAGCACCGACTGCTCTTGCAGAGGATCCAGGTTCAATCCACAGCACCCACATGGCGGCCGAGAAGCGTCTGTAACTCCAATTCCTGGAGAATTCCAGTTCCAGGGGAATGCGACACCCTCTTCTGACCTCCGCGACATTGTATAACACGGGTGTACAAACCAACATGCAGACAGTACATTCACACACATAGAAAAATAAATAAAATTAAAAAAAAGAAGCATCAGATGGAATAATAGGTCTGTCCCATTTCTCCATTGCACATCCATTATTCATTCTCAGCCTGAGTAAAGCCTGCCCCCACCAAGGCATGTGTACCTGTTTGCCATTATTTCTAGTTTCATCTTTCTGTCTTTTTTTTTTCTTTTTTTTCAATTCTTTTTTTTAATTAATTAATTAATTAATTTTTTTTTTTTTTTGGTGTTTTTGAGACAGGGTCTCCCTGTAGCTCCAGCTGTCCTGGAACTCGCTATGTAGACCAGGCTGGCCTTGAACTCACAAAGATCCACCTGCCTCTGCTTCCCAAGTGCTAGGATTAAAGGTGTGTGCCACCACACCCAGCAGTAATTTATTCTTATATGCGTATGAATGTACTGTCTGCATGCAGGTCTGTGCACCCATGTCGTGCAATGCCGCGGAGGTCAGAAGAGGGCGTCGGATTCCCCTGGAACTGGAGTCAAAGATGGTTCTCAGCCGCTATGTGGGTTCTGGGGATCAAGCCCGGGTCCTCTGCAAGAGCAGTCGGCGCTCTTAACCGCTAGGCCATCTCTCCAGCCCCCTAGTTTTAGTCTTGTAGTATTAGCTGCTATTTGTTTATTGAGCTAATTCTTCTTGTTAATTTGTAAGTTTAGAAGACTATTTAAGTTCCTAATGAATCATCTGGCAATACCCATAAAGTACATTGATCCTTAATTTGATGGACATTTCCTGACTGAACCATTGACTGATTGAAAGAAAATGAAAACAAGCCGAGTCAGAAGCAAGAGGGACTTGTTCTTTATTGGGAGGGTTGTAAAATGCCTATCTCAGAGAACTACTCAATTTGTCTTTATTTTCTTTGGAAAAATTATTTCTATGTTTTAAAAATGCTTGATATCATATTTTGGGTTGTGCTTTCTGCATTAATGTGGCTTAAATATTGTCTTTTAAATTGTGCCACATGTACTGTAATGTTTTGTGTGCTTTCCAATGGTTTTATTTTATTTTATTTATTTCTGTATGTGTATGAATGTACTGTCTGCATGCAAGTTTGTGCACCTGTGTCGTGCAATGCCGCAGAGGTCAGAAGAGGGTGTCGGATTCCCTTGGAACTGGAGTTCTCCTGGAATTGGAGTTTAAAAATGGTTTTGTGTGTGCGTGTGTGTGTGTGTGTGTGTGTGTGTGTGTGTGTGTGTGTGTGCTTCTAGGCTGAATTTATGTTGAAAAGCTTTCCTTGTGTCTGTCTTTTGCCATGACTTTTGTTTGCCTGCATGCACCATTTTCAGGGATCTAGAAAGTATTCTAAAATAGTAATTCTGGAAGTAACTATACAATGTATAATAAGATTCAATCAAACCCTGAAATTTTAGGGGAGTATGGCAAATGGACCTCTTAGAATAAGACTTAGGTGGCGGCGTTTTAAAATAAATGGTAGAAGGTAATAGCATTATCCAGGGATTTCACCTAAAGGAAAACTGGTTGTTGCTCTACCTTGAACTCTGCCCAGTTGTGTCAGTTGTGTTACCAACAAAATGGCATGTGGCAAGAGATGTGCCTGAAGGAATATAGATTAGATTAGTCCCCACCGCTAAGGAAAACATCACTAACTCCATCAACTACTTCAAACACACACAAAAAAAACCCTCTAAAATGTATCCTTAACTTCCTTGGCCTTCTTGTTGACCTAGATCATTGTTTCTTCATCCATGAACACACAACAAAGAAGCATAATCTGTTTTCATAAGGTCTCATTTCATATAATGAAGGACGTCCGTCCATTCCTTTGTTCATTCATTTGCTTCCTTATTAAATATTCACTCTCGTACTGCTCTGGGCTAAAGGAGGACTGAATTCTAGTCTCTACCTTTTAGGAAACTGTTGGCCTAGTAAGAGGCACAAAATAGTTAGTCTGATGATAATTTAGTATGGTAAGTAAAAGAAGCAAGCACTGGAAAGGGACATCTGTTGAAGACTGAAGGGAAGAGCAGATGGGGTAGCTTTCTGGAGAAGAGGACCACTGAACAGAGGTCAGTCTAAATCAAAAAGTATAGAGTGAGCCATGTAATGAATGATTGACATTCTTTTTTTTGTCTTTTTTTTGAGACAGGGTCTCCCTATAGTCCCAGCTGTCCTGGAGCTTGCTATGTACACCAGACTGGNTCTCCTGGAGCTTGCTATGTACACCAGACTGGCCTTGAACTCATAGAGATCCACCTGCCTCTGTCTCCCAAGTGCTGGGATTAAAGGTGTGTACCACCAAGCCTGGCATGATTGACATTTTTAATAGAAACAACAGCATTATAAATTCTGTAGGCATGAAGCACTGCTACTCGAATTTCTATGGTTATAAATACAAGTTCAGACTAGCTAGTGCAAAGAATCAGAATAGGAGAGGTAGGAGATAAAGCAGTGGAGGAGGCATGGAAGTCAGAATTGAGTAGCATACAGACCAGTATCATTAGAAATAGGACAGAAAATGGAAATACAGTACTGAGAAGGGGATGAATCAGGGTTTGAGAACAAAGGCTGGAGAAGGATAAGGTAGAAAACAAAGGAAGTGTAGTTTCATGTTTCAGAAATATTTACTGTGGGGGCATGTGAAGCAACCAAACAGATGTTCACTAGCAAGTTAACTACAATGGCATTGGGATACAGCCACGAAGCTGTAAGTACCTGTGGAGTGTCACTAGTATAGATGATGATGTAAGAAAAGTTCTGTGGAAGACATGAACCACAGGGAAGTATACTGATGAGAAGAGATGACCTAAGTCAGCTTCTATGATGCTATTTAAGCCACCAATACACAGAAACTCTTGTAAATGAGTCTGAAAAGGAAAGACCAGAAACATAGAACTATATTCTAATAAAGATCTATGCAGAGGAGTTGTAAGAACTATATGGTTAACAATATTAGGTTTGAATAAAAGGACAATGGTAGTAAGGGCTGAGAAGTGGCATTTGGGCAAGAAAGAGATTAATTTGTGTCTTCCAGGAGTCATTACAGTAATTTGGGAAGTAAGAAATAAAGTGTAAATTGCTTTTTGAAGAAGTTTAACCCAAGTAACAAAATGGTAAGAAAGTATAACCGTGAGGCACAGATGTTAGGTGGTAGAAGAGTTTTAATTTTTAATGACAAGAGAGGTCTCAGCATGTCTTTGAAGCCTAAAGGGAGGTCCCAGAGGAGAGGGAGAGACAGAAGAAGCAAGGAGAAAAGAGACATAAATGATGGAATGAAGAGGTCCCTAGAGAAGTGGAAGGAGGGCCTAGGATCCAGAACACCAGCGGAGGAATACACCTTACATGTGAGGAGGGACCTGCTTCTGGGGGCATGGGGCAGGGAAAATGTTACCGACACTCACCAATGCATAGAATGAGAGAATTGTATTCAGAGGAGACCTCAGTTGATGACCACCATTTTTCTTAGTGAATTAGAAGAAAGATCAGAGGTAATGTTAAGGCAGGAGGAAAAAGTGTTAGTGACCCCAAAAGAATAGAGCTTTTTTATAGTTATTGAAACATTTTTATTAATACTATTTCTATATGGCTCTTGAAAACAATTTCTTGTACACAGAGAATATAGGAGTTATATAGTTATTATTTTGAGTATTTTATGGCTGTTTTGTTAGAATCATAGATAATATCTGATTCCTTTATGGCATTTCTTTTTTATTGCTATTAAACTATTTCCATACATCAAACATCATTTCTCAGTCGAATTTAGAATCACTTCCCTTTCCATGCCCCCCACCCCACCTGAGTTTCTGCACTCTGCCATACACATCTTGCATCTTTTTCTGAGACTTTCCAGAGGTTTTTTTTCCAAAGTAGAGGCTTATTGTTTTGGGGAGAACTTCACTATTCCAGTCTTTTTTTTCCCCATTCTTTTGTTGTTGTTCTCTCCAACTTGTATTGCTTCAATATATTGCTTATATATGTATGCAATATATATACATACATAAATATATACATACAGAAAAATATATATACATAAATATATACATATATAAAAATATACATACATACACATATCACCTGAATTGGAGGATTTTCTTTTTTTTTTTTTTTTTTTTGCTAAAAGATGTCATGTTTTCCCCAAGGAAGTGATTGAAGGTTCCTCCTTGGCAAGCCCAAACAACCATCAATCCTGCCCCCGTGCTCCACACTGGGGTCCCTCCCCCCATGGTCACCCAAATGAGGTCCAGCAAGCATGCACAAGTGTAGAAGTGCTGATCCCAAGTAAAGAAGATGGAATAAAATGGCAGAAATGGTAGCTTCTGCATACTACCTGACATGGTGAAGAATGGACAGCCTCCATCAGGGGGTCTGGCGAAGCAGTTACTCTCCTCTGGAAACTGACACCTCTAGGGTGGGGCTGTAGCATATCACCTTTAGAGTCTCCAGATAAGAGTGATGTACAGTGAAAGATGAGAACCTATGGCAAGACATGATGAGAGAATTTAATGAAAAGTTTGAAAGTTAAAGAATTTTTTTCCTTAATGGGACAAGTTCCAGCACTAGATAGAATATAGGCTATTAGGACAGTTATAGAAGAGATGATGGACTACTAGAAGGGCTTTTGTTTCTTTACATAGTGGTAGAATAAATATAGATGTCAGCATAAGAGACTCTGGAGAGTTTAGCTAGCCCTAAAGTGATAAGCACAATTTATTCATATTTAAAAGGTTCCAAGACCAAGTGTCATTTATAGCTTGTGGTTCAGCCAGTAATCTGGCCTTGTTCTATGTTCTAGAAGAATATTTGAGCCTCATTTAGAAACTGATGCTCACGTGGCTATCTGTTCTCTGCAAACAATAGCTTTGAGTTTACCATGCTGAACCTTTGCCCAATAATCAGTTTAGGATGAGTTTTATTGTGCATGACCAATACCCATAGAATTTTATGGGAGGGAAAATGTTTTAGAATTCCTAAGACATAAAAGAAAAATCAGTTATTATCTAAGCTCTATTCAATCACTAAATATGTACTAAAGACAAGAGAGCAAAAGCTGCTATTGTCTTTCTTTAAAATACCAAAGAATAATGTAAAAATTATTATCTTAGTTTCTTGGACTCTAGTGGATATTGTGTTCAAGTACTAGGCCTAACTTTTGCCAGCTGTGTAAACCTGGGTGTATGGTTTATATGAGATAACCCTAGAAAGCTGTTACTCATGGTAAGCCCTCCTTAAAGGTTGCTTATTGAGTGTGAAGGTCCAAGGAGGTGCTGATGAATGTTAGATGCAGACTGATATCAAGTGTCTTGAATTTTACCTAGAGACATAGTTATGTAAAGAACAAATAGGAATCCAGTGTTGGTCAGAGCTAAGTCTAGAATATATAATAGGTGGTTCTATGGGAACATGTAGGCAGAACCCTAGAAGTTTGTCTACAGAGTGAAGATAGAATAAAATTTGCCATGGCTTGAGGAAGCCTGAGAGACAGTCTTTAAGAATAAGAACTGATGTGCCGGGCGTGGTGGCACACGCCTTTAATACTAGCACTTGGGAGGCAGAGACAGGCGGATCTTTGTGAGTTCAAGGCCAGCCTGGTCTACAGGAGACCCTGTCTTGAAAAGACCAAAAAAAAAAAAAAAGAATAAGAACTGATGAAATGTTTATATCTAAATTATGTGAAGCCCTATGTTTGATGTCCAACTTTGAAAAGGAAAAGAAAAGAAAAAGAATAAGGACACATGGGAGTAATCCATATAGAGTTGGCAGGAAGAAGTAAAAAGTACTTCTTTGCAACCCTTGGCTTAGCAGGAATAAATGCTTGGAGGTAAGAGAAAATCCAGGCATTTAGGAAGCATCAAAAGGGTGTGGCTAATGGATTTCATGGGAACAGAAGAGGCTGGATAGGTAAGATATGATTGGATCATTCAGGGTCTTCTATATCATGGTAAGGAGCATCTATTTTACCACATAAGTAGTGAGAGGGGCATTTAGGAATCTTAAACGAAGAGAGAAATGAGTTGAAGGGGACAAAACTGGAGGCATTAGGGCCAGTAGAAAAATACTGGTGCCTTTGACAAAGATAGCAGGTATTATTATTATTATTATTATTATTATTATTATTATTATTAATTCTCTTTTGGTCTTTTTGAGACAGGGTCTCCCTTTAAATCCAAGTCCCAGCTGGCCTGGAGCTCACTATGTAGACCAGGCTGGCCTTGAACTCACAAAGATCCTCTGCCTCTGCCTTCCTGAGTGTTAGGATCAAAGGTGTGCGCCACCATGTTGGGCAAGATAGTGCTTTTTGAAGATAAAAGAACAGTGCTGGGCGTGGTGCCTCATGCCTTTAATCCCAGCATTTGGGAGACAGAGGCAGGTGGATCTCTGTGAGTTCAAGGCCAGCCTGGTCTACATAGTGAGTTCTAGGCCAGCTGGGACTAAAGGGAGACCCTGTCTCAAAAAGACCCCCCTCCAAAATGAAGATAAAAGAACAGGATGGATTCAAGACAGTTTTCATAGATGGACTAGAAAAGAATGGTGAAGAATTAATGTACAAGTAAAGTAGAAGTCAAAGATCCCTCCAAAATTTTTTTTAGCTGTGCCAATGTAGGATTTCTTAGTAGCCAGAGTAAGCATATGTTTATAGCATCCAGGAAATCAGGGGTGCCCCAAAGCTAGTGGCATATATGGCTTTTAAAACGACTCATAAATAATCATAAGAACATCAGTATGTTTTTGGATTTCCTTACTTTTTATGCTTTGGGCATATTTACTTCAGTCATCTATTGATGGTGGATAGTAAAACCTCTCCATTACTTCAGTCATCCAAAAGACTCTAACATGTTGCTCCTAATCTGGGTAATCAGTGGTCCCATTTTCTTGAGATAGGAAGTCCTAGAGGAGGAACAAGTTTGGGCTTCTTGCCTCTAAGCGAAGACAAAAGAGGAGCTGTCAAACAGCCCTCTGGGGAGACACTGTTAGGCTAAATCTATAGATAACTGTTCAAGTGTAGTATTTACATCTATGGCAATATGTTTGAAATGTGTAGCCAATACTAATAGACCTGTTTGGAGACTTTACTCATGACAATGAGGCCATGAAAGAAACCTGATACAAAGATCTGAGACATAAAGTAAGGGTTTTTTTATTATGTTTTTTTTCTTTTTTTTTTCAGACTCGATCAGGGTAAGCTTATCAGCTTCTGAAAAGAAATGCAAAAGATATATATTATATTATATATATTATAATCATCATATATATAATATATATTATATTTTTTTTTTTTTTTTCACTAAATTTGGATAGGCAGAAATCTTACAGTTTTCTTCAGGGTTTCACAATTCACTTCACCCTGTAGGTGTTACCAAGAGCTGCTCTCCTGGTTTCTATGAAATGAGTGAAGCTGTTTGAACAAGGATTTTGTTGTTCCTGCTGTTATTTATTTTGTTTTGTTTTGCTTTGCTTTTTATTTTGGAGACAGTCTTATTCTGTGGCCTTAAGTGACCTACAACTCATTATAGAGACCAAGCTGGCCTTGAACTCAGAGTTCTGGCTGCCTCTGCCTTAAAAGTGCTCTGACTAAAGCCATGCACTGCCATACCCAGCCTTCCATAGGGTTCTTTTTTTAAGTTAATTTTTATTGAGCACATTTCATACATTTTTTTTGTTTTTTTTAATGCTTTTATTTATGTTTTATATATTTCAGACATCATTTTTCAGGTCAATTTAGGCATATTCCCCTTTCCCTCCCCCCGACCCCATCCCAGAACATGCATTCTGCTATAACTGTCCTGCATCTTTCAGTCTTTTTTATGTTTAGGAATTCACATTTTCCTCCTTTAATTTTATATTACTCTAAAATATGGATACATACTTTCCACCCATATACAGCAATCACAGTCTGAAAATAAGTGGTGGGTGGATTCTAGAGCCCATTGAGAGATTTACACTAAACAACATAATTGCTTTCAGATAAACAGAAATATAACAATAATGTTGTTCAGCTCCCCTTTCAACTGGGGGATTTGGTGTTAGCATCCACAAATGAGGGAAACTGTTGGCTGTTTGCTTTTCTGGGACTGTGTTACTTCACTCAGCATAATGGCTTCAAGTTCCATCCATTTACCTGCAAAGTTCATGATGCTATCTTTCTGTACCACTGAATAGTACTCCATTGTGTAGATGTCCCACATTTTTGTCATCCACTCTTTAGTTGAGGGGCATTTGGGTTGGTTCCAGCTCTTCACTATTGTGAAGAGAGCTGCAATAAACATGGTTGTGCTTGTATCTTTGTGGTAGGGTGAGTCTTTTGGGTATATATCCAGGAGTGGTATTACTGTGTCAGGTGGTAGGCTCATTTTGAGTCTTTTAAGGGTTCTCCACACTGCTTTCCATAATGGTTGTACAAGTTTACATTCCCACCAGCAGTGAATGAGTGTTCTCCTTTCCCCACAACCTCTCCAGCATTTGGTGTCTTTTGTTTTCTGGATCTTAGCCAGTTGTATTGGCTTGAGATGATATCTGAGAGTGGCTTTAATTTGAATTTCCTTAATTGTTAATGATGTTGAACACTTTTTAAGATGTTTCTTAGCCATCCTTAATTTCTCACTGGTGAAGTCTCTGTTCAGCTCTTTACTCCAGCTTTTGAGTAGTTCATTTGTTTTCTTACTTCTTTGTTTTTAGAGTTTATATATTCTTGACATTAATGCTCTCTCAGATGTATCACTGGTGAAGATTTCCTCCCACTCTGTGGGTTTTCTCTTCACTTCCTTGATTGTTTCTTTGTACAGAAGCTTTTGAGTTTGATGAGGTCCCATTTGTTGACTGTTGACCTTATTTCCTGCACAGCTGCTGTCTGATTTGGAAAGTCTTTTCGTATGCCTGTGTCTTGTAGGTTGTTGCCAACTTTTTCTTCTATCACCTTCAGGGTTTTGGGTTTCACGTTGTGATCTTTGATCCACTTGGAGTTGATTTTTGTACAGGGTCAGAAGTAGGGGTTTAATTTTGTTCAGAAGAAACAATGGTGAAGATGCTATCCTTCCTCCATTGAGGTTTTTTGCCCCTTTGTCAAATATGAGGTGGCTGAAATTGTGTGACCTCAAGCTTGGATCTTCAATTTTGTTCCATAGGTCAATGGGTCTGTTTTTGTGCCAGTGCCAGGCTGTCTTTATGACTATGGCAGTGTAATATAGTTTGAAGTCTGGTAGAGCAATCCCCCCTGTATTGCATTTTTCACTCAGGGTTGCTTTAGGTATTTGTGGTCTTTTGTTTTTCCATATGAATTTAAGAATTTTTTTTGCCAAATCTGTGAAGAAGCTCATGGGGATTTGGTTGCTATTGCATTGAATCTGTATATCAATTTGTGTAAAATGGACATTTTTACTATATTAATTTTCCCAATCCATGAGCATGGGAGGTCTTTCCCATCTTTTGATGTCATTTTCAATCTCCATCTTCAGAGGTTCTTGTTGTAGAGATCTTTACTATCTTTGGTTAGGTTTGTTCCCAGGTATTTTAATATTTTGAGGCTATGATGAGTAGGAAGGTCTTATATTCCTCCTCCACTTGCTTATTGTTGGTGTAAAGAAAGGCTACTGATTTTTCTAGGTTAATTTTGTATCCCAACACTTTACTAAAACTCTTAATCCTTTTAGAAGTTTTCTGGTGGAGTTTTTAGAAGCCCTTAGATAAACTATCATATCATCTGCAAAAAAAAGGATTGCTTAACTTCCTCTTTTTTGATTAGTACTCCTTTAATTTCCTTTTCTTGTCTTACTGCCCTAGCAAGCATTTCAAGCACTATGTTGAAGAGGAGTTGTGATAAGGGGGCAGCCTTGCCATGTTCCTGCCTTTAAGGGAAATGGAACCAGTTTTTCTCCATTTAGGATGATGTTGGCAGTAGGTTTGCTATATATGGCTTTGATCATGTTGAGGAATGTTCCCTTCATTCCTATTCCCTCTAGGACTTTAAACATGAAAAGGATACTGGATCTTGTCAAAGGCGTTTTCTGCATCAATTGAGATGATCATGTGGTTTTTGTCTTTCAGTCTATTTATGTGTTTTATGATATTTATTGACTTATGTATGTTGAACCATCTCTGCATCTCCCGTATGAATCCAACTTGGTCATGATGGATGATCTTTTTGATGTTGGTCTGTATGTGATTTGTAAGTATTTTGTTGAGAATTTTTGCATCTATGTTCATTAATGATATGGGTCTTTAGTTTTCTTTCTTGTTTGTGTCTTTGCCTGGTTTTGGTATTAGAGTGATGCTGGCTTCATAGAAGGAGTTTGGGAGAATTCCCTCTCTATCCTTCTGAACAGTTTGAGTAGGAATGGTTGTAGGACCTCTTTAAATGTTGTATAGAATTCTGCTGTGAAACCATCTGGACCCAGGCTTTTTTTAGTTGAGAAGTTTTTAATTCAATTTCCTCAAATATTATGGGTCAGTTTCAACTGTCACTCTCTTCTTTGTTAAGCTTTGGTGGTCCTCTGGATTTCAGATATTCATCCATTCCTCTTAGGTTTTCAAATTTAGTGGAGTGTAGGTTTTTGAAATATTCCCGTATGATTGTCTGGTTCTTTTCTTTGTCTGTTGTTATTTTCCCCTTACATCATGAATACTATTGATTTGGAGTCTCTCTCTCTCTCTCTCTCTCTCTCTCTCTCTCTCTCTCTCTCTCTCTTTCTCTCTCTCTCCTTTTTTTTGTTAACTGGGCTAGAAGTCTGTCTATTTTGTTTATCTTTTCAAAGAACCAGCTTTTGGATTCATTGATTCTATGTATTGTTTTCTTTGTTTCTATTTCATTGATTTCTGTTCTGATTTTTGTTATTTCTTCCTGTCTATTGGATTTAGGGTTCATTTATTGTTGTCTCTCATGTGTTTTTAGCTGCAGTGTTAGATCGTTTATTTGTTCCCTTTCTGTGTTTTTTTTTTTATGTGGGCACTTAGGGCTATAAATTTCCCTCTCAAGACTGCTTTAAAAGTATCCCACAGGTTTTGTTGTGTTGTATTGTGTTTTTCATTCACTTCCATGAATACTTTTTTTAAAAATTTTATTCATTTCAGTATGTGTATGAATGTACTGTCTGCATGCAGGTCTGTGCACCTGTGTCGTGCAATGCCGCAGAGGTCAGAAGAGGGCATTGGATTCCCCTGGAACTGGATTTCTCCTGGAATTGGAGTTTCAGACGGTTCTCGGCTGCCATGTGGGTGCTGGGGATCGAACCCAGGTCCTCTGCAAGAGAGGTCGGCGCTCTTAACCACTAGGCCATCTCTCCAGCCGCACTTCCATGAATACTTTTATTTCACTCTTTATTTCTTCCCCGACCTATTCATTATTCATGATTGTGTTATTTAGTCTCCATGTGTCCTTATATCTAGTTGGGCTTATTCTGATGTTCATATTGAGCTTTATTGCACTGTGGTCTGATAGAATGCATTGAATAATTTCTACCCTTTTGTATTTGTTGAGGTTTCTTTTGTGCCTCAGCATGTGGTCTATTTTGGAGAATGTTCCGTGAGGTGCTGAGTAGAAAGTATATTCTCTGGTGTTTGGGTGGAATATTCTGTAGATGTCTGTGAGGTCCATGTGGTCTATTGTATTGTTCAGTTCTGATGTGTCTCTGTTTATTTTTTGTCCAGTTGATCTATCCAAGGGGCTCAGTGGGATGTTGAAGTCCCCCACTATTTGTGTGCTAGGATTAACCTGTGTCTTTAGGTCCTGCAGAGTAGTGTTTATAAAGTTAGGTGCATCAGAGTTTGGTAGATAGACATTTAGGATTGTGAAGTCTTCGTGGTTCATTGTTCTTTTGACAAGGATGTAATGGCCCTCTTTGTCTCTTGTGATTAATTTTACTTTGAGATCTATTTTATCTGATATTAGAATAGCCACTCTGGCTTGTTTCTTGGTATCATTCGCTTGGAATATTTTTTTGCATCCTTTCACTCTAAGGCGGTGTCTGTCTTTGAGGGTGAGATGGGTTTCTTGTAGACAGCATATAGAAGGATTCTGTTTCCTTTGATTGGGGAGTTCAGACCATTAGTATTTAAGGTTATTATTGAGAGATGTGTGTTGCTTCCTTTCACCTTATTTTTTGTTTGCATTCTTGGTCTAGGTTTGTATTTACTCTGTTGTTATGTTTTTGTTGCTTTCTCCTCTCTTTAATTGCTTAGGGATAGTTGCTCCTTTCTTCCCTTCTTTAATCCAACTCTTCCAAAGCCCTGGGGGAGTTTTGACACTCATATATTTGTCGTACTTGTAATTTTCAATTGTTCTTTACTTTAAGAAAGAAGCCTTCTTCCCAGAATATAGAAGGACAAAGACTGCACTAGGAAAGGCAGAAGAAAAAAAAAACCTGACTTTCACCAGGCATGGTGGACACGCCTTTAATCCTAGCACTCAGGAGGCAGAGGCAGATGGATCTTTGTGAGTTCAAGGCCAGCCTGGTCTACAGATCAAGTTCCAGGACAGCTGGGGCTACAGGGAGACCCTGNAAAAAAAAAAAAAAAAAAAAAAAAAAAAAAAAAAAAAACAAACAAACAAAAAAAAAAAAAACTGACTTTCAATGAAATAATGGTTACTGTGCGAGAATTCAGCCATGTTAAGGCTATGGAAAGACAAGAGTTTTGCCATCGCCAATGAAGATGGAAGATCAGGAAAAAGTGAAAAATAAAGATTTACAGGAATTATTTTAGTGGAATAAGAGTAAGTGAAGGCTGTTCCGTTTGCCTTTGTGAACAAGTAAAAATGATAGTTCAGCATGTGTAAGTGGCCATTACAGTACACATGCATGTGGAAGAATTCAGAGTACCTACTGGAAGCTCTCAATTCACTCTTCACTTGGGATAATATTGTCTAATGTAAATTTTCTGTAAACAACCGACATTTTGCTGATGTTAAAGGTGGCACATATGTAGCTGGAAAAAAATCACTCCTAAATATGTTCTATGACCAGATAAAAGTGTTAAGTGACTTGTCCCGTTACCTCATCCCTTCTTTTCTGATCTTATGTAGCCCCTCTCAATATTTATATTTGCATAGTTATTCCTTTGGCTTCTGTCTACTGACTAGAAGAAAAAAAAATGTAGTGAGAGGGAATGGAAAAATAAAAGAAGCCTGAAGAACAGCATTTAAATGTGAAAGGCTTTGAATTTAAAATTGAGTGTTGTCTAATTCAGACTGAGAAAACATCAATTTTCAGATGGGTAAACCATGCTTATGCTGACTTAGTATTCAGAAGGTTGGAATTTTTAGTGTGGACTATAGTCTGATCAGAGGTACATGCTCAAATATGTTCATAGGTATTTTATGAAAGATATTACTTTTAATTTCTAGTGTTTCCTCCCTCTTGGGAATTATTTCTAGATATGCTAATTTCATTATAGTTCCTAAGTTAATTTCTTCACTAAGTATGTATTTAAAGGCTTTTGCCTAATTAACTATCGGTACATTAATTCATAGTTTTGTCACCATGAAAATCTAGAGCTTGAGAAAGGCAAGGCCTTTGAATGGTTAATGTGATAGAATATAATGAGGACACACAAAAGTCAGCCACAAAATCAAATGACTAAACCCCAAACTTATTTGTAGTTTCTGTAAATTAGTGAAATTAATTTGCAAGGGCATCAGTTTGTAGTTTTTAATAGCAGTGTCCTGGGTCGAGAATGGTAAAAATGATTTCAAAGAAAGATTTGTAACATCATTGATTTGTAATAGTATCTTCCTTGAAAAAAGACCAAGGTATGATCCATAACATAAGCATGTACATTAAAGAAGATCCAATCCCCTGATACTTTACTAAACTTGATATTTAAACAATTCATCACACTTTTATACAAGCTGACACACTTTTCTTTGTAATAGAAAGTTTTAGTTTAACACGATGTAATGAGTTTCATATTTACTGAGTTGCATTCAATCCAAAAGGCCAATTAAACGCAGCATGGTGAGGCATGTATTAATTATATCAGTACACTGATAAATAAGAAAAACCCATTTGAATGATGGTTTTCTTTGAGGTTTAGAAAATTGAGGGGTGTGGGAGAGACATGATCTCACTGTGTACCCCAGGGTTTCTTTAAACTTGTGAACAACCTACCTTAGCTGGCACTATTAGGCATACATTACCTTATAGACTAGATTTTGAATATTTTTAATTATTTGAACATAATGTTTTGCCTAAAATACTCAGCTACTTCTGCAAAGAAAATTTAATTCCAAATTCTCAAAGAGAATTTCTGGAATTAAATTTTGTTAAAACTGTATTGGAGTTAGTTGTTTTTGTACCTTATAATTGTTTTAATGAACCTACATATACAGGTTCATGGAAGCCAAAACTATACCTCAAATAAATATATGTTAACATTTTGCTTTTAGCCAATAAGAAGAAAGAGAAAGAACGCCCAGAGATCTCTCTTCCTTCTGACTTTGAGCATACGATTCATGTGGGGTTTGATGCGGTCACCGGGGAATTCACTGTAAGTAAGCTGCTTATTTTGCTTTGTAAGCCGTGAAAACAAATTCCCTTTGTGAAAATAAATTTCAAGTAAGAATTGCCATGCTCCAAAATGTCACATTAAGATCGACTTCGCTGGGATAATTATAAATGGAAATAGAAAGTGGACAAGAACATTGGCAAAATATTTTGTCCATCTTTAAAAAATGTCTGATTACACTATAACTTCAACTTACTGGAAAATATTTGGTGAGGTACAGAAAATGTACCTATGCTAAGGAGACCCTGCCTGAACCTGTTCTTTAATCACATGAAGTAAATCAAAGAATCATGTATCCAACTTGGCCAGTGAAGGCAGTTCATCTGAATAATTCAGGCTTTACAATGAGACCTGAATTAACCAGATCAGCTGTCTACACTAACAACAACAACAACAACAGCAAAAATCTCTGTAATATTTGCCTATTCTTCCCTTTGATTTTAAGAACATAGATTGGGTGTTGTTTTTTTTTTTAGGATTGCTAATAAGTTTATACACTATACACATTCAAAACCACAAACTCCATGTTTAGAAAGAAATATTGATGGATATATATGGCACACAATAGTAGTTACATGAGTAAATATATAATCTATAATAACAACATACATTATCTGGGTAACACATAGTTGTAAATCTGGGCCTTCTTTGGATACTTGTGCTCAAATAGCACAAGATCTCAGATCTCAGATCTATGCTGTTTTGTATCTTTTTTTTTTTTTTTTTTTTTTTTTTTTTTTGGTGTTTTCGAGGCAGGGTCNTCTTTTCGAGACAGGGTCTCCCTGTAGCCCCAGCTGTCCTGGAACTCATTCTGTAGACCAGGCTGGCCTTGAACTCACAAAGATCCTCCTGCCTCTGCCTCCCAAGTGCTAGGATTAAAGGCATGTGCCATCATGCCCAGCTGTTTTGTATCTTTTTAGAAGAGAATCCAGCACCTTTTTTTTACATGGAAGTGTGAAAATATTTTGCTAAAAATATGGTCCCATATTTCAACTAAAATGTGTATTTTGAAATAATAAGGAACTTTAAATGAATTTGGAAAATAAAACATTTGATAAGAGCAATCACTACCAATTCTTAGATTATATAAGCCAGATAAACATTTAGATATTGAAGAGTTAAAGGTCCTGTTTCATAGCACGGTGGCTAGTGAATAGACTGTGGCATATAAGTTCGAGGGAAAGAAGAAATCAATTTGATTTGGAGAACTAAACTACATTGCTGAATTGTCAGGCAAATTATCTAATTTTTTTCAGTTCTGGAAGTAAGCAATAGGAGAATAAAATAAAAACAGAGTAAATAAATGTCTTGGCTTGTTAAATTGGTATGGGCTGATTATTTTTGTGTTCTCAATAATAAGCAGAAGATAACATTAAGGAACAATGATACTGCTAAAATTGAGATGATATCATTTAACTAATTTTGTTATCAGAGTCAAAGATAGTATTTAAATGCCACTTAGTTTGAGCCCAGCTGTCATTTTATTGCCAGAATATTCTCTTAGCTATATTTAGGAACTATAATCTCACTATCAACATTATCATCACCATTTCCCCACCAAATGAATGTTATTTTTATAACCTGACCATTATATCCTTTAAAAGATCCAAAGAGATTACAATGAATTCTGACATTTGAAACTGGAAAAGCTTTCAAACTTTATATTTTTGCCTAATAACTTCTCTTTTTTTGTTTTAAGAACTTTATTTTTCCTGTCCCTTAGTGTTCCTTTTCTGTTTCAACTTCTCTTCATTTTGTTGTTTGTATTCCATATTTTCCTTTTCTTATTTTCTTCCTTTACAGGTTCTGTTGTGAAAATTTTCTCCATTGTTTATCTAATCTGACATACTGGTTCTCTTCTACCCTTTGTATTCTTTCTACTTTTCTACCTTATTTGACATCTTATGCTGTAAAGTTTCCGTCATTAGCCCTTTCTTTGTTCTTTTTGGGTTCTGAATGGAAATAAAAGAAAATTTAATCACCACCATCTTGCTGACTGCAACACCAGCCATTTTTATTTGGTCTGAATTAGAATCCAGCAAAGCAATCTGAGACAGATGAGATGGAACATGTGATAGATAGCCTTTCCAGTCCTGTAAAACCAACCCAACCCCCCCCACAATACAATTTATTTTAGATAAAATAGATGTTTAGAAAGAGTCTGATGATAGAAATTCATTAACTATATTGACAGATACAGACTAAATTTGGACATTTTAAGTCCTTCATTGTCATCTTGATGATCTTTAGTAACTACTTGTCCACACATTTTTTTCAATGTGCTAAATTTTGACTTCTCTATTATCTTAACTTATGATTTACATTTACTATGCTATTTAATATTTAACTTTAAAAATTTCAAAGGTAGTAAAACTGAAAATTATCTTTTTGGTATCATTTAGAATTGGGTCTTAAAACTGCTATAGATACCATTAAGTCATTGTCTGTTGGGGGGAATCATATTGCTAAATTTGAATGTTATAGTTATGGAGGTTAAATTTTGAGCAATTTGCTAAACTGTAGTCCAGTAGTTTTACAAGAGCCTGTTCTTTTGAATAATCGAACGCTGGTTTAATATGTGGCTTGGTGATTACCCTAATGGCTAATTGGCTCATATAACCTTATATACCTGGGCATTCACTTAGACCCTAAAAGTAAGATTAGGTTGGGAGGTGAGATATGGGTTACTGAATTATTACAAGTCCTTACCCTTTATATTGCCATTTTTGTCCCAAATACTTCAGAACTCCCCTTTCCAGACCTCTAGACCTGTGACGGTCGCTTCAAGTCAATCAGAGGGAAAAATGGTATGAGTGATATAAATTATCATTTCTTATGATAAGATAAATGCTTGGCCTGTTATATCATGCTGCCATTCTCCTGGGCTACACTGGACACTCCCCAGCTTGATGTACATCTACTTGTTATTGTATATGTGATCGAGCATCAATATGTGCTCCTGCTTCTGATGCTCAGACACTTAGGTCTCCATTAGCTGCCTAACGTTTTGAATTAGTGCCTCAATTTGGAGTAATGAAATGGCTTGTTCTGATTATGTGCCACTATGGCATGTGTTCAAATTTAAGAAATTAGGTCTCCTTGATAAAATGGTTTGTCTCCACTTAGAAAAGAGAGATTATATCAGTAGTGTAGTTATGTGGTAAGTAGCTTTATCTGGAGGAACTTCTGCAACTGGCAGCATTATTTTTCTGCTCTCTAATGATCACACAACTATTACAAAAGATTAGAAATGCCATGGGAATGTATAATACATGCGAATATTCTTAATGATCATGGTAATGATCATGCCAGTGAAGTCTGCTTTAGTGGTTATGTGCAATGCATACCTGGACATGTAACACTTAATAACTCCTTTGGCCATTACAGTATTAACCAAATGCTATTAATTGCACTTAGAATCAGAACTGGGATCATGCATGGGCTCCTGAGTTCCAATTTTTGGCTTAAGGCTTTAGCATCAATCTGTGTGATGAATGCATGTAAAACTGTTGTTTCACTGTGCTTCTAGTAACCCTAAATGCCAGGTATTAAGGACATCATATATCCTAAACCAAAGCAGCTGGGCCAAAGCATGTTTCTCTAGCATATCTATCAGATATCTTAAATTAGACAAAGCTGTTAATTTTTTTTAAAAAGCTATAGTTTATATCTGATATTATTTGTGGGAAGTGGGGTGTGGGAACTATAGCATAAAATGGACATTATTCATACATGGTTTAAAGTGAAATGTTTTCCCTTTCCCTAATCTAAATGCTTAATAAACCTAAACATAGTATCTGGCAGTGTGGGAATGGCTTGTACCTCATTTTCTCTAAGCCACCCATGACTTTAGCTACAAAATACAAAAGAGTCAGATCAATGAAAACCAAGTGCCAGATAACCATCCCTTTTTCAATTTTAGCCACATAGACTTTTCCAATGGGAAACTCAAATTGGTTAACCAGAATCGGGAACTGAAATTTGTAAGTTCATCACATGGCCATTGGCTACCTGTGATCATCCAGTTATAAAAACAACTTACAAATTATTGTCAAAGCTTTTCATGATGCCATCCTTTGTCCCTGCAAATCCATGTTGCCGCTTTTAGTAATTTTTCCAACAGTTTAATGGTAATTCATATTATTGCTTATTTATGGAGGATGCATCTGGCCAAATGTAGAATTATACATCCAAACTTTGGAAAACTGTTATTTTCCCTGTAGCCTGTCCTGTCCCCCAATTTAGTTAATACCCCCCTATTTCCATCACCGCCCCACTTTAAAAGGGACCCCCCTTTCAGACCCATTAATTTCATCTCCTCCCACCTTCTAAGTTGTCCCACATTCTGTTTTAACTTTCTTTTCTTTCTTTATTTACGTCCATTACAGCCAGATCTCTATGGCTCACAGATGTGCCCAGGGAAGCTCCCAGAGGTGCGTCACAGGCCCAAAAGAAGCTTGCATCAAAGTGCTTCTTTGAGATGTCATAGCACTGCAGCAGCAGGTTCATGTGTGTGCAGTAGAGTTGTTGCTTGGCTTATCTCACTTTTTTGTTGTCATTCCCAAACTCTGGAGGCCCACGTCACACATTGTTTTGCCGAGACTTCGTAGGACAAAGCCACGTAAATTGTATCTGGATGCACTTCAGGAATAGTGTGTCTGTTTCTCTCTCCAAGTTGTTCTTGGAGGTTGGACAATTATGAAATGGGGATATCTGCAGGTTCAACATGCAAGAAAGAATATTGAATGCTCAGCGCAAAGCTAACCTCTCTAATTTTTATAATTCTCCTTGGTTAGATTTCTAAATATTCCCTCCTCTCTGTTCTAAATGTTTTACAATTTTAATTGCAAATTCTCACAAGGCTTTGACATGGTTTTTTTAGTAGGGAAGAAGGCAGAGAATGAGGAGAGGAGGAAGGCATGCCCTGGAGAAAGCTGCAGGGAAAATGCCCAAAGCAGCATTAATGTTACTGTTTAGTATCAAGTGGTTGTTGCTCCTCCACAATTCTAGTTTTGTGTCCTCCCAATCTGACCTTATCTTACAGCCTTAGATCTCCTAAATTACACTTTATAAGCAGAAAGTGTAAACTGACCAAGGGTGAGGCTTTCCTTTTATTCTAAAGGATAAATTTACAACATACTGAGAAAGAGCTTATGTTACTCGAGCCGTATAAAACTCCATTGATCTGCACTATACTATGCTGTGCACAAATTTAGAGAAGTCTTGCTATGTCTGCCCTGAGTCACCAGAAAATAATAAGCTAAGCTGTAAACATCATTTCATGGATGAGCAGAGTCAATATGGAGGTGATTTTCATGCGCTTTTTTTTTTCAATCACACTCATACTCTCACCCACCCTTTTTTAAGTTGGATCCTAGTTTTACCTATGTGTTTTAATTAGAGAAGAGAATGATTGCATTATTCAGTTACTAACGTTAAATCTAGAATGTAACTTCAGTTTCCCAAGTGTAATCCTACAGGTAGCATGGGCTTCTTGGTGAAGAACTTTACTGGAACATGCAGATGCTACTGACGAATATTCTGAGGCGCCATTCTTTCCCTTTGGTTGTCCACAGGGAATTCCCGAGCAATGGGCACGATTACTCCAAACCTCCAATATAACAAAACTGGAACAGAAGAAGAACCCACAAGCGGTTCTAGATGTTCTCAAATTCTATGATTCCAAAGAAACAGTCAACAACCAGAAATACATGAGCTTTACTTCAGGAGGTAAGAGAAATTCTGTGGTATTAAAAGGCGAAGAATGAATTTCAGTTCTCTGGAACTCACGATTAGAGCAAAATATTTGAAGAATATTGAGGTCAGTTTTAGTACTTTCTTCAATAGTTCCAGTATTATAAGTAACCCATCAGCCATAGCAGGAACTTAAGGTTGATGTTAAAAGCTTCATTTTAGTTGAATTTTGTGACACTACTAACAAAAAATTTTTTCAGTGAAGCAGTAGTGTTTAGCTTGAATCAGCAATCTCAGTTGACATTTTGTCTCTTCTCTGGTAGAAATCTAGGCAGACATTAAAGGTTGAGCCTTGTCTTATGGACATGGAGTAAGAGCTGTAATGGTCAAGCAGTGTTCTCTAGAAATTACTTTTGTCTCTTAGATTCATCAATTTGTACCACGATGATACAGAACAAATCTTGTTGTTTCAGGTTATTTTGATCACATTCTCAAACTGAGGGTGGGGGAAGACATGTCTTGCTATTTTTAGAGATTGAAATAATCATGTTAATGCCAAATTATGACTATATTTGCTAGTGTGTAAACATTTTGCTTGTTTGATAATTTTATTTTTTGGAGAAAAGTGATCTGAATTGTCTGCATATAACAACTTATTTAACATTTGAAAAGAGAAGAGAATACTGTTATCACTACCCCAGTTGTATTTAGGTCCTACCATTTGCCATTGGATTCAGTGTGTATTACCAGGGTTGGATTTTCTTTGAAAATGGTGTAAGGACACAGTTGGAAGGGGGAGAATGTCTCAAAAATCATAACTCAAACCTGAATACATAAACTATTCCCATGCTAAGCAGAACTTTTTGATAGAGAAAATTGTTTAACCCCCACCCATTGTTTAAAGCTTGAAAAATAAAAAAGTATGCCAGAGATCTTTTTTCACTATTTAAGTCTTCCATCTGGATTAAAATGCCAAGGAGACATTCCCATGTAGACCAGACTGGCCTGTGTCTCACAGAGCTCCCCCGGCCTCCACCTTCGGACTGCTGGGATTAAAGGAAGAAGTTCAGCAGTACCCTGGGCTCTAGTGCCTTTTCGAACAATACTTTATGTGAGGACACAGGCTCCTAAGTTGAACCATATATGACCAGAACTGTATATTTCAATGTATATTTGCAATGTATATTTCACTGTAACCACTAATACCCTGTTTTGCTCAGTTTGTTCTTGAGGTATCCACTGTTGTTTAATAGTTTTATTATGTACCAGGTTGTATCAGCATACAAAAATGAACTCCTGAAAATTGCAAAAACTCAAAAATACATTGGTTATTTCCTTATATTGAGCTGAGTAAAGCTCATTATTTCTTTTCTTAATGTTCTAGTGTTGAAACTGATTGTATCAAAAGGGAAAGGGAAGAGAAAATGAGAATCCAAAGAGAATGCAAAAGAAGGAATAGAAATGAGAAGAGGAAAGGGGAAAACAGAAAAAGAAATCATAGATAGATACATAGATAGATAGATAGATAGATAGATAGATAGATAGATAGATATAGGGAGAGAGGGAGATAGACATAGACATAGTTATAGATATAGATATAGAGAGGGAGATAGACAGAGATATAGATATAGATATGGAATCGTAATATTCAGGACTAGGTAATATTGATATTCCTCCATAAAAATAATGAAGGGCTTCATTATTTTTGTAAAATAATTAGCTGAAAAAAGTTCAGGTCCTACTGTGAGCTATTTTAAAGAAAAATATTGTATTTGTCATAGACTTAATGCTAAAATTTTCTTCACATCAAAGGCATGCAGCTTTTAGGTAGGATTAATGAAACAAAGGTGATGTATTTATTCTGACTTTTCAGATAAAAGTGCACATGGATACATAGCAGCGCATCCTTCGGTAAGTGGAAAACTAAAAACTGTTCCTCATCATCATTGTAACCTGAGATCTAACAGAATGTAGTTGTGTGCATCCAGCTGCATATGCCCAGGTTTTAGACATGAACTCTTTTAAACAGTTTTTAAACCATAATTTAGATACATGAAATTTAGCCTGTCATTACTGCTACAATGGATTTTTAGTAAATTTATGGTCCCATGTTACTATCATTCCAGTGAAGTTTTAGAACACATTTAACATCCCTATAAAAGTTCTCATGACTGCTTTCCATGTTTTCCCAACAGATTCTCATTGTAGCCCCAACAGATCACTAATCTGGTGTCTGCTTTTAAAGATGTGCCTCTATACAACGAAACATGGTGGGAAATGCCTTTTATTCCCGCACTCAGGAGGCAGAGGCAGGCAGATCTTTGTAAGATCAAGGCCAGCCTGGCTCACAAAGCCAGTTCCAGGCCAGCTGGGGCTACAGGGAGACTCTGTCTCAGAAAGACAAAAAAAAAAAAAAAAGATTTGCCTTTATATATATTTCATGCAAGTGAAGCAATTCAGTATGTAAACTTCTGGAATTAACTTTTTCATTCATTATATTTCTTCTAAGATCCATACATGTTTTTGTGTGTATTATCTGTTCCTTTTATTGTTGAGCAGTATTCCATGGCATAAGTGTACCACTGTTTGTTTAACCACTCACCCATTCAAGGCTCTTATGATAGTTATCTTTCTATTGGTATGATAAAAACACTGACCAAAATCAACTGGAAGGGAAGGGTTTATTTGGCTTAGAGCTCACAGCCAGGGCAGGAACTCAGTGTAGGAAACTGGAGCATCGACCATGGAGGTATGCTGCTTTTTACTGGCTTCTTACCCTGGCCTATACTCAGTCCACTTTCTTACACAACACAGGACCTGCTGCCCAGAGGTAGTACCACACATAGTACACTGGGACCTACTTCCCACTTCACTCAACAATCAAGAAAATGTTCTAATTCTGGTTGTGGTGGCCCATGTCTTTAATCCCAGCACTTGAGAGGCAGAGGTAGGTAGATCTCTCTGAGATAGAGGCTAGCCTGGTCTACATAGTGAGTTCCAGGCAGGATGGGTCTAGTGGCTGGGGGATCCTATCAAAAGAAGAGAAGAGAAGAGAAGAGAAGAGAAGAGAAGAGAAGAGAAGAGAGAGGAGAGAGGAGAGAGGAGAGAG
>VZQC01007756.1:17457-101981 GCA_009823505.1 Rhizomys pruinosus | reverse complement strand
TAGTGGCGCACGCCTCTAATCCTAGCATTTGGGAGGCAGAGGCAGGCGGATCTTTGTGAGTTCAAGGCCAGCCTGGTCTACAGAGTGAGTTCCAGGCCAGCTGGGGCTACAGGGAGACCCTGTCTCGAAAGGATAAAATAAAATAAAATAAAATAAAATAAAATAAAATAAAATAAAATAAAATAAAATAAAATAAAATAAAATAAAATAAAATAAAATTGAGGCAGCAGTGTAGAAAAGGACAGAGAAGGGAGTGGATCTAAATGCTATCAAAGTACAGAAATCACAAAAATCCCATTAAAAATGAAAAAATCAAATCCTGAGATATTTTGGAGGATGTGATATTTCCCAAATTCATAGTTTTATCAGAGCACAAACTTGAAAATATGTAATCTATTACTTAGAAGTACTGTCATATATGAAAGAATACCCACATACAGTAGACAGAAAATGATCATAGGCCAACATTTTCTGTGGATTTTCATTTTGATGTCATGATAGGAATTATTCCCTGCCTTATTTTTGATTCCTTGGGGGTGATATAAATTATATTAGTGGACGTTTCCTAACCATTTATTCAGATTTGTGGAAAAACCAAAAGCTTATTTTCCTTTTTTTATAGAGACAAATGCTGGTCTGCTTATTTTCATCCTAGACCACCAGTGTGACAACAGTAGATAATTAGTAGTAAACAGTATGACAGTGTCTCAGAAACTAAAAATAGAATTGCTAGATAATTAAGCTATTCTATATCTAGGTAGATTTGCAAAGTTGGAAACACAGTCTTTAAGTGATTATTCATCCACTTTTGTTCATAATGGCATTACTCACAACAGCCAAAAGGCAGAAGCTACACAAATATCCATAAGTGAAGTAAAAATGTACATTATAAACAATATTAGATTTTTCTTCAGCATAATGAAGGAAGAAAATTTTGAACAGATATAGCATGGCTGAATTTTGAGGACCAAATACTAGGTGAAAAAAGATAGTAATAAAAAGAAAAATATCATACAATTCATATATATGAAGTATGTAACATCTATAGTGACAGAAAATAAAATGGTTGCCAGGCTCTGTGGGCAAAGAGAATATAGAATTATTTAATGGGCACAGAGTTTCAATTTTGGTGGTTTTTTTTTAATTTTTTTTTGCCCTCTGTAGACCAGACTGGGCTTGAACTCACAGAGATCCACCTGCCTCTGCCTCCTAAGTGCTAAGATTAAATTGTGCCACCACCCCCAGCATGAGTTTCAATTTTAGAAGAGGAAAAATTCTCTGGAGATTGCTGATGGTCTCTAAGCCTTGGGTCAGGAGAATTTAATATAGGAATTCAGTCCAACAACCCACACTCTGCAGACTTTTATTCTCTATACTTTGGCCATTTGTGGTCTTTTGTGTTCCTTGCCCTGTGTTACATGAGTAGGCTTCATTGATGAGAGTTGAGAGATGCATTAGTGTTCTCTATCCCTTGTTCCACTATGTTCCACAAGCCCTAGGTGTAAAGGTTTTGTCACTTATGATTGTGGAATTGACAGACAATCTCTGTGATGATCTCTGTTGCAAAAGAAGCTTCTTTAGCCGGGCGTGGTGGTGCACGCCTTTAATCCTAGCACTTGGGAGGCAGAGGCAGGCAGATCTTTGTGAGTTCAAGGCCAGCCTGGTCTACAGAGTGAGTTCCAGGACAAGGACAAGCTGGGGTGGCTACAAGGAGACCCTGTCTTGAAAAGATCCCCCCCCCAAAAAAAAGAAGCATCTTTAATGACTGGTGACTGGGATACTTGGCTGTAAATTTAAGGATATCTGTTTTGTACATAGTAAGAAATTACATTGTCTAGGGATGTGACAGCCTTGTGGTTTTCTCTAAGATCTGTGACCTCCTGAGTCATGTGTATTTGTCTATGTTTACAGTACCTAACATGAGTTTATTTGTACTGACTGGGGTTTAAGTCCAATTAGGTAGCCGTTGATTATGATCAAGATAAAAGTGACATTACTGCCCCAAATTAGTTTGCTATGCTGGTCATTGTTGTGGTTATTAGGCTTTAAAGCTGAAGATGATTCATTTGTTAATATTCTCCCTTGGCACATTGTGTAGTGCTAGCCTTCAGGGGAGGTGGCATCCAGTTCAGTTCCAGCTCAAATCCTGGGTCCAAAATCTGTCCTGTCTTCAGCAATAGGGCCATTACCTTCAGGTTCTCAGAGGCAATCAAGGGCTGTGGCAATATCCTGTGTAATTTTGGGGGGTCTCTTGGACTACTCTGGCCTACAACTCAAAGAGAGGTTTCTCCTGTCTGGCACTTTCTTCTGAGGTACCCTTCAGCTATGCACATGGAGTCATATAGAGATACTGTGCGTGTAATTTGTCAGTAGGTTTTTGGACTCATATGATTCTCTCTGGTTTTTATGAAATTATAATTAGGGGCTGGAGAGATGGCTCAGCAGTTAAGAGCGTTGGGTGCCCTTTGAGAGGACCTGGGTTTGTTTCCTAGCAACTACTTGTTGCTCTCAACCATCTGTAATTCAAGTTCCAGGGCATCTGGTGCCCTCTGTGGCCTCTGCACACATTGCATGCACAAAGCACACTAACATACATGCAGATACAACACTGGTACATATAAAACAAACATTAGTAAAAAAAACTAAAAAAAAATTAAGTCTCCTTAAAATTAAAAGATCCTGTTAAATTAGAAAAAAATATCTTTCTCCATAGAAATTAAATAAATTCATATTCACTTATTTAACATATATCTATCAAATACCTCCTTATATTAAAACCTTCCAAAGTTTGGAGAACAGTCTGGTAGGGAAAGATAAGTTTGCCCATAAAGAAGCGCAATACCATGTAGATGATGTCACATGATGTGTCCATTTGCTATGAGAAGAGGTGTGAGATTGCCTTTTGTGGGAAGGGAAAGGAAAGCAAACCATTACTTACAAATGTTTAAGCTTGCTATTAAATACATATCTGATGAATGCTGAGTTAGAAAATATATCATATACAAGGTAGTAGTCAGGCTAGATCTTGAAGACTAAAGGACATTTGAATCTATGAAAATGGGTTTATAAATGAAAAGCACAGTGGGTGTAGTGGTGCATTCCTTTAATCCCAGAGGCAGTTGGATTTCTGTGAGAGTTAGGCCAGATTGGCATGTATTACAAGTTCCAGGTCAACTAGGGCCACAAGAAAACCCTGTTTCAAACAAAAACAAAACAAAACAAAAACCTGATAAGAAAATGGGCACATAGCAAGGAAAGCTATGCCATATGGTATGTAAGTTTGAATGAAGATTATTATGTAAGAAAATGAATCATAAGAATTAAGTTTTGAAAGTTAAATTATAGCCAAATCACAGAGGTTTTTCTAAATTGAACTTTTTAGTATGCAAGTGGGAAGTCCTTCAAGTATTTTGAAGCAGTTTGTTAAATGATTAAGTCTTATAGTTTTTAAAAAATATATTTTAAAAGATATTTTATTATTTTTATTTTATACGTATGAGTGTATTGCCTGCATGTGTATAAGTGCATCCATGTCATGCAGTGCCCACAGAGGTCAGAAAAGGATGTCTGATTCCTGTGGAACTGGAATTATGGATGGTTGTTAACTCCTCTGTGGGTGCTTGGAACCGAACCCAGGTCTTCTGCAGGAGTGGCCAGTGCTCTTAACTACTGAGCCATCTCTCCAGCCCCAAGTTTTAGGCTTTAATGAAGATGAATTTAACAGCAAATGTACAAAATTAAAAGCAGAAAGCGAGGGTAGATGAAGGGTGACTAGTTAGAGAAATAAAATAAAATGAAGGTTCACAGTGGGTTAGTGGATATCTTTGAATTCTAGAGATGTTTGTTGTTTGGACAGTAAAGGAAAGGATGAGAAGAGGGAGAAAAAAGACAAACATTACATTTCTCTCATATGTAGAATGTAGATTTAAAAAGAAATATGAAAGAAGGGGAAATGTTGAGAAGTAAAGGGAGGATGGAGGAGTGGAAGAGAACAAGTGAGTACATAGTTAACTATGAGCAATAAAGCAATAAACATGGATACACATGTAAAAACTATCATAAAGAAACCTATTACATTATAGAAGGAATATATGCTAATAAAAACTTAAAAATATATTGTATGCTTAAAGTAATATGCGCTTTGATAAAAAGATTAGAATAATCCATTATGAAGAAACAGATTTCTTCTGAAACATGTTGGGTTTCCTATTGGAATGTTTGACTAAGAAGGGCTCATAGGGCCCTTAAACAGAAGTAATTGACCAAAACAACCCAACTTCTACTTACGTTGTTTTTTTTTCTTTTTGTTTTTTAGTATTTTTGGTAGTGAAAGGCGATTTTATTTAATAATGTTTAGCAGATGTTCAAATTGTTTCCCATAGGAAAGCTTTTTTTAATTTTTTTAAAGAATTTCATACATTGAGTATTGTCTTTCCATTATTTTCATCTAAGTCCCCCAGCAACTCCTCCTAAATTCCCCCACTCCCTCTCAATTTTCTTGTCATCTTCTTTGATTATTATTGTTATATACACATACACATATCTCTATATACATTTATATATGAACTGAGTCTTTTTTAATTTATTTTTTATTGTTATTAAACTTTTTCCATAAATCATACATCATTTTTATTTATTTATTTTTAATTTTATTTATTTATGTGTATGAATGTACTGTCTGCATGTAAGTTTGTGCACCCTTGTGCAATGCGGCAGAGGTCAGAAGAGGGTGTCGGATTCTCCTGGAACTGGAGTTCTCCTGGAATTGGAGTTACAGATGGTTCTCAGCCGCCATGTGGGTGCTGGGGATCGAACCCAGGTCCTCTGCAAGAGCAGTCAGCGCTCTTAACCGCTAGGCCATCTCTCCAGCCCCCATATATCATTTTTCAAATGAAATTAGAGTCACTTCCCTTTCCATGCCCCCCATCCCACCTGAGTCCCTGCACTCTACCATACATGTCTTGCATCTTTTTCTGAGTCTTTCCAGAGTTTTTTTTCCAGTTCTTTTGTTGTTGTTCTCTCTAACTTGTATTGCTTATATATATATATATATAGACATAAATATATACATACCTGCATACCCGTATCACCTGAATTGGAGGATTTTTTTTTTTTTTTTTTTGCTAAAAGATGTCATGTTTTCCTGAAGGAAGTGCTTGAATGTTCCTCCTTGGCACACCCAAACAACCATCAATCCTGTCCTTGTGCTCCACACTAGGGTCTTTCCCTCCCATGGTCCCCCAAATGAAGTCCATTAAGCACGCATCCTATCTTGATCCCCCTGCACTGGCCTCCATGATACAGCCCAGGTAGTCCAGCAATGGCAGTCTATACTCTGATGAGGCTGAAATCCCCTTAGCTGCTTAGTCCATAAGCTGGATATCTCAGTAGTCCCCATCTGGCATTGAAGGTCTGGAGGATTCTTGGAGAGACATGAGTCTTCAGTCCATATTGCAGGGTTAAAAAGCTGTGTCTCATGTCTTTGAAGAATGGCAAAAGCAGTGGCAGCCACAGAGTAGATGCACTTGCCAGTAAGAATTGAAGACAGGCCAAACAACAACAGTGCTCTCTCTTTTTTCTTTTTGTCTTTTCACTAAGATCTCAAGTTTTATATCTGAAGTATAGTTTCTCTGGTCTTACTGATTATTTCTGGTTTTACTTTCCTTTTGGATCCTTAAGGCCACACAGTTAGCCCAGATTAACCAAGGTTTTTGTTTTCTTGAGGTCAGTTGAGGATCTGGTCCTCAGGGGTCTTTTGGGGTTTTTTTTTTTTTTTGTGGGGGGGAGGGTAGGAGCCCCTAGCTCCTTTCAGTTTTTCATTTACTATGAACTGAGTCTTTTACATGCTGCTTGTGTGTACCTGTGTATTCGTTTAGGAGCTGATAACTTCTTAAGGAGCTACTCCCTGTAGAGAATGAATTCTCCCTCCCTCAGCAGCCAGTGAATTGCCTTTAGCTCTTCATCTTGAATTGGGATGCTATGAAATCAATGTCTTGATTATGGTTAGTTGATGGGATGAACTACACTAGTTCAGTTAGGTTCACTTCAATAGCACCCAGTCACTTAGGAGTGGAAAAGGGTCCATTGCATTTTTATTATAATTCTATAGAAAGATTACACTTTACATTGTGTATCCTATATAGACCTGGTTACCATGTAGAATTCAAGTTATCATACTAGTACTGAATACTCTGTATATAGCCTAAGCTGGTCACAAGGATTGGCATCCTTTATTAGCCTGGGTAGAACTAGAAAAGAAATAGTACTGTATTCTCTGTTTTAAACTGATGGCTATGAAAAGAGTATTGAATCCAGTAACAAATTCCATAGTCTGATGTCCTTGCCTTTTACCAATTTTTTGTACATGTGTCTGTGTTATATATGTGCAGATAGGTTTGTGTATTGTAAGGGTGTGTGTGTGTGTGTGTTGCCAAAGGTTGACATCAGGCAAATATAATGACCCAAGGACCACCTTAATTTTGGAGACAGGGTCTCTCACTGAACCTGGAGATTGTCATTTCAGTTGTACTGTCTGCCCAGTGACCTCCAGGGATCCACATACCTTTCATTCCCCAGTAGAGGTTACAGGCATGTGCCTCTGTGCTGAGCCTTTAGGTGTATGCTGGGGGTCTGAACCCAGGTCCTCCTGCTTCCACGACAGGTACTTTACCAGTTGCACCAGCTCCCCATCACCGATTATCACTTTTGTGATATTGGTGCCTTACATTCCAAGTATTTTTCAGGAATCTCTTATTTGTAGCTAGTTTCAAATTTTAATATTTTGTTTTCATTGCACTGTACATAGTGAAATGATACATGTATAATCTTGAGCTCTTATTCCAAATATGAGGTGAAAAATAAGTACTAGAAATATGCCACAATTCTCCTCAAGAACCTGGGTGTGCAGTTGACAAATTACCCCTTTTTAATTTGTAATAACTGGTTACTTTTGTTCCTCCTGACCAGTGGGTCTTTAAGGGTACATCAGAATTTCATGGGAATTTTGTTAAAATGCAGTTTCTAAGGCTATACTCCCAACACAAGTCTTAAATAGAACTCTGAAATCTGTTCTTTAAAAATAATTTAAAAAATTTAGGAATCCACCCACATTAAAAAAATACCTCCAGCGCTGCAGTGTGTGGTTTCATAAGAGTGGAAAAAAGTACATAATTTGGGTAAGATCAAAACATCCCTTACTTACTTTCTACCTAGCTAGATTTTTCACAAGTTTAGTAAGGAAGAAAGGAAAGAATAACATGCAAATATTGCCCCACTGGCTCCCTAGAAAAGACCAGTAGAGTAACCTGGTAAACAATGCTGTTTATTAAACTCACCTTAGCATGAATAAACTACTACCTATTGAGTTTTACTGGTGTCTTAGACAGGGGATGTCAGAGAAGAATATAGGCCTTAACTCTTAGGCTATCTGATATTCAGGCAGGTTTGGGGATGGGTTAATATCGTATGCTGCTTATTTAAAAATGTTTAAGTCAATGGATACAGCAAGATAAGGGTCTTGAGGTGAGTCTTTGTAAGTTTTTTTTTCATCTTAATAAAGTATTTTTAAGGTTTGCAGTAATCTCTCCAGAGTAATATCCTGAATTATGAAGTTATTTTTGCATATGTCTAGTATCATTTAACTTAAAAGAGTAAATTCTCCCAACATTAACAGAAAAAAGTAAAAGTTTGTTCAGTCTCAGTATCAATGCAGAGATAGAAAAGTATAGTATGTCTGTTCCTGATACTTTTTTTAAATACAGAAACTGGTCATAAGGAACTGTACTTCAGGAGTAGTGTAATGTTTCAGGGTCTACAAATAATTAAAAAATATATTATCCACTAAGGTCCACACATTCCATCTAGCCAAGCAACTAATGTGACAAGATTGTATTTGATTCATGGTAAGCAGAAATATCTGCCTTCCTCTTGTCCAACAAACTTTCATGAAGCAAAATCATTCAGGCTTGATTATAGTCCTTAAGTCCGTCCTTGGAGTTCAAGAGTGTTTTCCATTTGAAATAAGAATAATAACAATAGTAATGACTAGTATGAAATAGTCACTAAGAAGTTGCAGGTGGATTCATATCTAGTGAAATACCAGGATTTGAATTATGCAAAGCTCTATCTTAAATGAAGTTTGGGTCAAGGAAAATAGAACTTGGGTCATTATATTTGCACCAGGGTCATTTTTATATGCTTATAGACAACATGTATTTTTACCTCTGGAGGCCATATAGTGAATTATACTAAATATACTAAACATATAATAATAACTATATGGCACATTTTATACTGTATATTTTGCTATATATTTGAAGAGACTTTGAATATTTATTTTGGAATTATTTTGCTATGTGTAGTGCTTAATGGCTGTGGAGAGCTGATGATTTGCTTCTGATCTCAAGAATTTTCATAGACCCACATAAAGCTTCTCTTCCCTGGACAATTTCCCTGTTACAAAATCCCTCAGCTTATAGGAAAGTTA
This sequence comes from Rhizomys pruinosus, assembly GCA_009823505.1. Taxonomy (NCBI): domain Eukaryota; kingdom Metazoa; phylum Chordata; class Mammalia; order Rodentia; family Spalacidae; genus Rhizomys; species Rhizomys pruinosus. The sequence goes on along the minus strand of VZQC01007756.1, from coordinate 93,496 downwards.
TATTCTTCTTCCATTGAACATTGGTTCAGTTTGTTCTTTTGTGTGTGTGGTGGGGCGATCTGTACATGTCATTGTGTGTGCATGTGGAGGCCATAACACAACCTCAGGTCTGTTCCTCAGGAGTTGTCCACCTTGGTTTTTGAGAAAAATTGATTTATTTTTATTTTATATGTATGAGTGTTATGCCTGTATGTATGTAAGTGCACCTGTGTCATAAAAGCTCATGGAGTACAGAAGAGGACATCAGATCTCCTGGTCCTGGAGCTAAGGATGATGGGTGCTGGGATTGGAACCCAAATCTTCAGCAAGAGCAACCATTGTTCTTAACCCCTGAGCCATCTATCTCTCCAGACCCCCCCTTGCTTTTTTAAAAAAATAATCTTACTTATTATTTTTATTTTATGTATATGAGCATTACCTGCATGTATGTAAGTCCACCCATGTTGAGGAATGCCTGGAGAGGTCAAAAGAAGGCATCGGATCCCCTGGAACTGGAGTTATGGATGGACGTTACTGCCATGTGGATGCTGGGAACCAAACCTGGGTCCTCTGCAAGGGCACCCAGTGCTCTTAACCGCTGAGCCATCTTTCCAGCACGCCCTTCAACTTGCTTTTTGAGACATGGTTTTTCATTTGGGACCTGGGGCTTGCTAATTAGAATAGGATGGCTGGCTACTGAGCCTCAGGGATTCATTTTTATCTGACTGGGATTAAAAGTATATATCACTATGCCCAGCTTTTGATGTGGATTCTGGGGATGGAACACAGGTCCTCATGTTTGGGTAGCAAGCACCTCACAAGTAAACCATCTCCCTAACCCCAAGATTTGGTACAGTGTACTGAATAATACAATGTAATAGTCTGGTTCTTTTGGCTATATTTCAGAAAAGGGTTTATGCTGGGTGTGGCGATGCTCGCCTTTAATCCCAGCAAGGCCAGCCTAGTCTACAGAGCGAGTTCCAGGACAGCTAGGGCTACAAGAAGACCCTGTCTCGAAAAGACCAAAAAAGAAAGGGTTTATATGTCTTAAACATATAAATAATTACAAGTAAAAATAAAAAGCAAAGTTGCCAATCAATAAATGGCCCTATGGACTGAACAGATAGTTCTCAAATGAAGAAATAAAAGTGGCCAAGAATTTTTTTTAAAAAATCTTCAGCATGTTTAGTGATTAGAAAAATGCAAATTAAGACTACTTTGAGATTCTGTCTATTCAGAATGGCTCAGAATGGCTCTGAACTACCCCCATTAAAGAAACAAATGATAAAAAATGCTGGGAAGGCGGGCGTGGTGGCGCAAGCTTTTAATCTTAGCACTTGGGAGGCAGAGGCAGGCGGATCTTTGTGAGTTCAAGGCCAGCCTGGTCTACAGAGTGAGTTCCAGGACAGCTGGGGCGACCGGGCGACCCTGTCTTGAAAAGACCAAAAAACAAATGCTGGGAAGGATATGAAAATAGAGCAACCCTTCTTTATTCATCGCTGGTAGGACTGTAACCTGGCCCAACCACTATGAAAATCAGTATAATGGTTTCTCTGAGGTATAGGTATATACTCAAAGGACTTTACATTCTGCCATAGAGATACTTGCTCTTTTCACAAAAGTAGGGAAATGAAATTGGTTTAGATGACCATTAAAAGCTGGATGCATAGTAAGAATATGGTATATATGCACAATGGGATTCTACTAAACTGTATCAAAAAATGAAATTATACAATTTTTATGATGTAGGGCCCTGGAACTGGAAAATGTTATAGTAGATAAGGTAACCCCAACTCAGACAAAATATGTTCTCTCATATGTAAATCCTAGTTTTTTTTTTTAAATATTTTTTTATTTATTTCCATATGTGTATGAATGTATTGTCTGCATGGAGGTTGGTACAACCATGTTGTGCCGCGGAGGTCAAAAGAGGGTCTTGGATTCCCCTGGAACTGGAGTTAAAGATGGTTTTCAGCCTCCATGTGGGTGCTGGGGATCGAACCCAGGTCCTCTGCAATAGTCGGTGCTCTTAACCACTAGGCTATCTCTCCAGCCCTGTAAATCCTAGTTTCTAATTATTAAATATGTGTATTTAAGTAGAGGAAAATATGTGTAGTTGCTGGAAAACCCATTTGGGGGGAGGGTTGGAAAAGGCAATGAAATAGATATGGTATGAACATAGAAGGGGCAAAATTGGAGGCTGGAGGAATACAGTGTAGTAAGGAGTGGCAGGGAGGTGGGGAAAAATGGAGAGGAGGTCAGAATTAACCAAATGTATGATTAACCTATGTATGGAAATGCCATAGGGTAACCTGTTACTTTGCAAGCTGATTTTTAGAAATTTAAGTTTAAAAAGAATAAATATATGAAAATCAGTATCAAGTAAACATAGATTTCAACCTGCAAAGTACTAGGCATTTGTCTACATCGGGGCAGTCAAATGATCTTTTATGTACTTATATATAAATTATATAGTGTTCTGACAATATGTAATTCATTTTTTCTTTGTCCAAATAACTCTTTTTGTAAAATTTGTATTGAATTTTTGTGTATTTCATACAGAAACTCTTAATCAACTTTATATCTACTTCCCCATTGGTACCCTCCCATAGCCACCCCACCAAAGGAATTCATAATTCTGTCATTTGTTTTATGACCTATCATGTCAAGTTAATGTCCCCAGATGTTTCTCAGTGCAAGTTCATCCTCTGGGGTCTAGTCAGTCCACCTAGAATCCCTCCCTTTAAGATCAGCTCTTCCTCACTAGCAGTAATCAGCTGCCAATATTTCTTCAACTGAGATTGGAGCCTGCTGCATATCTCCACAGTTCTTTCCCGGGTTTTTGTCTGCTTGTGTTTGCATGGGTCTTTTACATGCTGACATCGTTGCTATAAGTTCATATGAGCAAATTTCCAAGAACCTGTAGGACTCAATTTCCATATGGTCATGCACCTCCTCCCTGGCTACAATCTTTCTGTTCCCTCCTCTACAATGGTCCTTGAGGCCTGGGTGGGTGGAGTTTAATATAGGAGTCCTGTCCAAGGACCCACCTCTGCAGATCCTTATTTTCTATGCTTACAATATGTAATTCTTTCTGATTCATATTAGATATGTGATTATCCTTTATTACTCCATAATAATGATCTACAAGATTATAGAAAGTCCAAATTAAATTTTCAACAGACTTAAGTCTTTCATTTTAATACTTTGTTAGAAGGATTCCCTAAATTCTTAGAAACTCTGTCCTCAAAAAATGAAAATTCATCTATCACTATAAAAAGCATTAATGAGGCCGGGCGTGGTGACGCACGCCTTTAATCCTAGCACTTGGGAGGCAGAGGCAGGCGGATCTTTGTGAGTTCAAGGCCAGCCTGGTCTACAATGTGAGTTCCAGGACAGCTGGGGCTACAGGGAGACCCTGTCTCGAAAAGACCAAAAAAAAAAGCATTAATGAAATGTTTTACTTTTTTCATGTCAAGTACACAGAATTTGAGATGTACTGTGCTCTTATAATCCATCTCAATTCAGACTAGGTATATTTTAGAGTTCAATATCCACATGTACCTAATAGCTTCCATATACCAAACCTTCACCGTACATCATGGTTTTAAGTGTGGGCCTGGATCCTGTAAGATTTTTTTGTAACACAAATAGCTGGGTGCCAGAGTTTGTTATTGATAAGTCTGTGTATAGCCTGAGAATTTGCATTTCTAATGAGCTTCTTGATGACGCTGAGGATGAAGAATTTGCAACCATTTTCCCACTTCATTAACATAAATGATACAAATAGAACCTAGGTACTGTGGTGGTCGGTATTGTTAGTAATATTACCTTTTATACATCAATTGCAAGTCATCACCAACCTATCACTTAATATCAAGTAATCATTGATATTTCTTGGCTCTTCATATCTTCTACAATGTCATTCTTTACAGAAGGCTAAACAATGAAGAAACATTTATTGGCCTCCTGGCTCTTAACCCCTTTGCAGGGCTACATTAGTATTCATGGTAATGCTCTGATCTTTTCCAGAAAGCAGCCCTTTTCAAACTTATCAAATTGTCATTGAGGAAAGTCTTAATCTACTCTGTATATATTGAGGTTATTCATTTCAGTTCATTATAATTTTTAATATATTCATTGATTTCAAAATAATGTACTTTAAAATATTAAGTGAATAATTCACTAATTTTGAACTTAGTGCAAAATAAAAATAATAATACATACTTCATAATCCTTTCCACCATGATATTAATTTATCTCTGAATGTGAGCTAGTCTTGGCTACTAAATTGTAGATGATTATGTTCACTTGTAAAAGATAAAGTTCTTTCCTATCCCTACATATTTTAATAATCTGTTCACATTTCTGTAGAAAACAATGAAAATTTAATACCTGCTCTTTAAACATTTTTTATCCTAAGAGTACAAAAACAGCTTCCGAGCCTCCTCTGGCTCCCCCTGTATCTGAAGAAGAGGATGAAGAGGAGGAGGAGGAGGAAGATGACAATGAGCCCCCACCTGTCATTGCACCAAGACCAGAGCATACAAAATCAGTAAGTCAGGAAAACGACTGTGATATGTCTTCACTCATTTATCATTTCCTGATTTTATACAGATATGTAAAATCATAAATAGATAGATAGATAGATAGATAGATAGATAGATAGATAGATAGATAATCATGAAAGTAGAAGTGAAACTAGGAGGAAAAATGGGAACTAATGGGAGACTGAAAAAGTGGAGGGTAGATGTGGGAGTATGGGAGGGCATGTTCAATGTAAAATATATATTTATGTGAAAATGTCTTTCTGTAATACAGTACCATGAACAATGAATATATACAATGAATTATTTTAAGATTTGAGCATGTAAACAAACGCATCAGATTAGAAAATGGACAGAATGTATGAATATTGGATTTTCTTCCAAAACTAGAATATATGCTTATGCCAGTCACAGGTGTCTTTGAATAGATATGAATATTTGTATAATTAATGTCATCACTAAAATCTTACTGAAAAAAAATAGTGACTGTCATATAATGACTCCCAATCTGCCTTTTGGGATAGCCCTTAATCACGTTATTCCGGAGGCTGAGGGGTTAGGATCCAAAGTTCCAGGCTGACTTATGCTATGTAGTAAGACTCTTGCTCAAAAAAAAAAAAAAGATGCTATTTAGGTGCTTGGGAGATGGCTGAATTGGTGAAGTGCTTGCTGCACAAGCATGAGGACCTGACTTTCTTTCCTTAGGACCAGCATACAATGTTGGTTCCAGTGGTGTGAAGTTCAAATCTCAGTGCCAGGAAGGCAGAGACAGGAGGAGCCTGAGGCTTGCTGGATTGCCAGTCTAGACCTCTTCAGGTTTAGTGAGAGATCCTGTCTCTGAAAATAACTTAAAGAGCAACCGAGTGATAGCCATTTCTGGCATTCACATACATACGGACACACGTACACACACAAAGATGCCATTTGGAACATAATCTTAGAATATTCTTCATCACCTAATACCTACTGTGAATCTCTTATGATCCCAGACCTAGAGTAAAAAGTGGGAGACTGCAGGCTGGAGAAATGGCTTAGCGTTTAACACTGCTTACTGATCTTCTAGTGAATATGAGTTTGGTAACCAGCACCCATGTTAGGCACCTCACAACTGCCTGTAACTCCAACTCTGGTGGAATCCTATGTCTCTTTCTGGCCTCTGCAGTCTGCAGGCACCTAAACACATGTGGCAGACACACACACACACACCACACATTTACATGAATAAAAATTAATAAATCATATATATATATATATACATATATATAATCTATATAAAACTAAGAACCCTGGCTCCTCTGGTAGAGGACCAGGATTTGGTTCTCAGCACCTACATGTCTGTTAACAACCATCCATAACTCCAGTTCCAGGGGGATCCACTTCCCCCTTCTGGCTTCAGTGGGAATTGCATGCATAGGTGCACTTAACTACATGGAACAAAACACTCATACACATAAAGTAAAATTAAAGATATGAGCCTGGGTTTGAGGCCACAATTTGTAGTATAAGATTAACCCATTAAATGATTTGATGATAACACAAGCATATATAACTGCTAAGTTATAAAACTGGAGGTAGAAATAGGAGAAGAAATCTATGTGAACCAGGTAGGAAGAATTACAAAGGCAGAGAGAGGCACTAAGACCAGAATTAGCAGTGTCATGTGTAGGGCCTTTGAAAGGTAGCTCCCAGGATCTTTTAGCATATGTGAAGCTCCTTTAATTTCTTTAACTGACAACCACTTGACTCTGAAAACACAATGAAATGAAAATGCCTTTCTGAGATACCTTTTCCTTATCTATTGTATTAATTGTAGGATTTGAGTGGGTGTTTTTTTGTCCTTCAGATCTATACACGTTCTGTAGTTGAATCAATTGCTGCGCCAGCAGCACCAAATAAAGAAGTCACCCCACCTTCTGCTGAGAATGCCAATTCCAGCACTTTGTATCGGAATACAGATCGGCAAAGAAAAAAATCCAAGATGACAGATGAGGAGATCTTAGAGAAGCTAAGTGAGTATTTTGCCATCATACAAATCCTTCTTGTAAACCATTTAGAAGAACTTTTACTTGAGAAGTCTGAATGTGCTCAATCAGACTGTAGGATTCATAAAGACATGAAATAATAAGTTTAGGACTTATTGTGTATATGAGGTTACTCCCACCCTCATACTCCTAAGTCTCACAGAAACTAAATATTTTTACTCAGAAAGGTCAATTAAAGTGTAAACTTGGCAAAGAAATTAAGTAGTAATTTTTAAAATTGCATTGCCAAAATGAGTTAAATTACTCAGATTAAAATATTTTATGTTCATACTCTAAGGGCCACATTTGATGGACCATGATAGAAAAATCAACTTCAAAGTCCATTAGAGTCACTGGAAGGTTGCAAGGACAAATAACGTAGCCTTTTCCTTCAGCTCTGGGGAGAGAGACAGGAATAGCCAATGGTAACAGTCAATTCCACAGTATCATTAGTGCATATGTGCTTGTGCATACAAACTTATTGCCACAGTTTGACAAAATACTCAAGGACTAAGATTAAGAAATAGGCTCTCTGTGTTATTCCTAAATAGGACACCTATATCAAACTTCTGCCCCGCAAGCTCAGGGATCATTGCAGAAGAGGGAGAAGAAAGATTGTAAGAGCCCGAGGTGGTGGATGACCACAAAGAAACAGTTTTCCAGACAACTGATCACTTACTCATATGAACTCACAGCAGCGGTGATAGCATGCACAAGTCCTATGCAAACTCAAACCAGAAAAACATTCCAGCATAGACATGAAGTGGGTAAGAAGCTCCAACCCTATCTAAAGAAGTTGTGGAAACATGGCTGCTGAGAGGGGAAGAGACAGTCTCTTTCAAGCATAGGACTCTTGGTAGGTTAACCAGGCTCCAGGAGATGGACCCATACTGATATACATTTCTGGACACAAATTAGGCTCTATAGGCCTTCTTTTCTATTGCATACATTAAATTGGGTAAGGGACAATAATGGAAGGTGGGATAAGATAAGGGACTTAAATACCATCAAATTATATTGTGAAAATTGCAAAAAGAGAGGGAGAAAACTCTTCAAAGAAGAAATAGGCTCTCTGCTGAAAAGTCAAAACTCTGAATTACTTTTACTAAACTTCTAGAGAATGACTAGATATTAGTGATCACTGGTCCCAGTTTTTCTTTGTGTGATGATATTTAATACCATGACACAATTAAGAATAGGTGGTTATCTCTTTCATACTTGTTTTTTTTTCTGAAGGAGCTAAGAAAAGGAAGATAGAAATGTTACCTTCTGGACACAGGGAGGCTTCATAGCAGTGAGGGTGGGGCCATTTTGCTCTCCGGGATCTGTTTGATCATGGGGAGATAGTTTTATCTTGGGTTTTAATTTTGGTTTGGCTTTTTTTTTGGGGGGGGTTACGATTTAGATAGGGCTACTGGAATCTAAATGGTACAGGATAAGGATGTTTCTAGATATTGCACAAAAAGCAGGACACCCCAGCCCTTCCCCTTCACAGCAAGTTTGACATTTAGGCTGAATAATGGTTTGCCTTAATCTAGCTCAAAATGCCTTATCAAATGTCAAATGTTGACATTTGAACTGAGATGTTTAGGAAGGCCAAGGTTGAAGTTTCTGCCTTCACAAATGGAATTGTTAGAATTCAGCAAACTGATTTTGCTATACATGATTAACCTATGGTTCTAGCACTAGGGCCAACCATTTGCTGTAACCACCATAATAATTCTAACATAATGAGCACTTTCTGAGTGGCAATTTTATAGACATTATCAAAGTTATTTTTCTCTTTAATCACATGGTAGATTTTAATGTCCTCATTTTACAGATCACTGAAAGTAAGCTTTAAAAAAGCTTAAGTGACCAAGTCACTGGACTAATGTGTGGTAGAGCCAGTTTGACCTTATATCTGTATGCTTTTAAATATCGCACTTCTGCCATTATCCACTCTGCTTTTGCATAGCCCAACTATTTGTTTACGAAATGGAAGGCAAAAGAAGAGATCTGCCTAGAAAATGAAGTACAATTATTCAGATAATTGCTGCAAGTTCTTCCTTTTTTTGTACGCATGACATGAGCTATGAAATTATATTGGCTTTTAAAATACCTGACAGTCATACATTAGCCAAAATGACTGTTCTTCAGTGTCTCATTCAAATCTCAACACATTTGTTGTCTTGAACATAAATTTATACATTTTATCCGTTCTTGAGAAACAAGTACTATCTTTCTGAGCTGCAATCTTGCTTTGCTTATAGACTGTGACAGTGCTAGGGATGAGGGCTTTAGGACTTATTATTTAATTCTCTTCTGCACTGAGCAATAGGACAAGAAGGGAAAGCTGACTTTAAATTTGTAATAAGAACCAAGTGAGTGATTTTCTCTATTGGGCTTTATACAGGGCCCTACAGGTAATCATTTTCCCTCTAGCAAGTGGACCACCAGAGTATGCCAGCTCCCCCCGTGCCTGTGAATCTTCGCAGTAGGTACCCATGGAGACACCCCTTCCTAAGAAGGGGCTTCTTAAGAAGTAGACACTTCAAAGTGAGGCATCTCAGCCCCTGCTCCACCATCACCCTTTTTGTGCTGTCTCTCTGTTCTTGCAAATAAGGCAACCTGAGACAAGTATTTAACCTAGATGAAATCTCTTACCTGTGAAATGTGTGTAGAATCATAACTACATTTTAGAACTCTGTCTGTGGGATGGATCCTAAAGTTAAGAGGATAAGTATTGGGAGTTACAAACACCTGGATTCAAATCACAGACCTATTGTTACTTGTGGTTTCACTTTGGGCCAGTTATTTAACTTTTCTGGACTTCTATATCCTCATGTAAAAAATTGAGATAAAAATAATACCGGATTCATAGCATTGAGATGCTATGAAAACCTCAGCAATTGTACCTCACTCATAGTGCAAGATCAGCAAATGCTCATTATTTTGTTAACAGCATAAAACTTTAGTACAATAATACAATAGGACATGGTTTGAAATGATCCTAACTAGGTTGGAGTCATAAAGCTGTATGTCCCTTGAGAAGTCTTTTAACCTTGTTGCACTTCAGATGATAGTTAATAATAGTACCTATATATACTGAGAGTTTTTTTTTGAAAATTAAATTTGTTCAAGTAGGCAAAACATCCATCACAATAAATAGTTTTCCGTTATTATTGTTGTTATTATGCTATTGGGGGGGTGACATTTAAAAATATTTTTATTGACTCCTCAAGAATTTCATACAATGTATTTTGATCATATTCAGTCCCCCCTCCCATCCGCACCCCCATCTTATGACCACCCTCTGTCTTCATTATGCTGTCTTTACAGAACGAGAGTGCTGTTCCACTAGGACAGAACATTTGTAACTGAGACAGTCTCGTAAGTTGTACCTGTACCAAAGTCATTGAGGTCCTTAGAATCAAGGCTGCAAATGGACCTGGAGGAAGGTGCAGAGAAGCCTTTGCTGAGAGACAAAGGAAACGGAGGAAGGAGGTGGAGAATTACAGGGATGGCCTGCCACCTACACCAGAGTAGACTCTAGAAGCACACAGAGGAAATGGCAGCTTGGGCTTAATCATTCTCGTCTTCAACCTCAAGAATATGATTGCTAGGAAGTGGGCAGGCCACACCACAGAGCTACTAGGAGATTCATCTTCCACACAGACACCGATGGTAGGGCCAGACCAGTAGCTCATTAATAGTTGAAATGGGCAGATCATCTTTCAGTTTTACACAGACAGATAACTTGGGTCTGGCTTCTTCATTGTGGTCTGTCTGGATCTGTTGGAAAATAAGGAAACCCCTATATACTAGTGAATACTTTGAACTGACTGTCAACAAAATTATGGAGTAAGGAGAATTTCACTTTAACCTCTTCCTGCTAGGACCCCCAAATCACGTACTCCTTTTTACCTCTCCTCCCAAATCATTCCCCCCCCCACATGTTTTTCCTTATTCAACTTAAAGAGAAAATTAATTTAGAGAATTATTATCCTTTTTCTTGGGAATCACAAACCTTCTTTATGCTAAAGGGATAATCTTTTAATAGTGGAAATTCAGCTTAGCTTAATATGTCAGAAAATATATAATGAACATTTTGCCCCTGGAGCCACAACATGTATATAAACCCCACTTTCAAATACAGATTTTAGTGATTTCCTAAAATTGTGTACTTTGAAATGAGTGGTTTGTTTCTTATTTTGACAAATTGGTGGGAAATGGTTCTGAATTGCTATCCCTTTTTTTTCCTTGTAATTTTATTTCCTGATTTGTTTTTCACTTTTTACTGTGTTGCATCCCCATGGTTTTACTTTATTTTGTTATGATTTATGCAAGTAAATTATAATGGATCTGAGGAGAGAGAACATTTTACCAGCTTGGTTTGTGACTGGAAATAATTAAAAAAAAAAAAAAAAAAAAAAAGCCTCCTGTAAGCTTGCCTAAGATCAGTAGATGGCAGCACACACTCTCCATTGAAGCGTAAATGGTGGAGAGACGCCATTTTAATTGAATAGCAGTTAAATTCTGAAGCACAATCTTGTCAAAATGGTTGTCTCCTGGTAATCCTCATGAAAAGATTCATTTCCAGGATTTTTTTAAAAACCCACATACCATGGAAATAATGGTTGAATAATTTACAACCATAAAGTCTCATTAACTGAACCCCGCCAATTGGAATTGGTCATAATTCAGAAAGTGGTTTGGGCTAAAGCTTCTTTCCTTTTGATCAGCCCATGGAAAAGAGTTTGCTCAGCAACTTCATAGTAAAACTTTCTTAGAAAACTATAAACTATTTAATAAAACGATGGTTTCAAATGACTTTAAAATCATCATTTCATTTTTTTTGAAAGAAAGAAAAGAAAGAAAGAAAGAAAGAAAGAAAGAAAGAAAGAAAGAAAGAAAGAAAAAGTTCCAAACACTCATTAATAACTCATGTGTAGAAGGATGGAGTTGGTGATGTGGAATCTGTTAGTTTGTAAAATAGAATAGCAACTTAGAAATCACTAAGTTGGTGGCATTGTATAGATATAGATCAAATTAAATATATTCTTTAACATGTCTGGTTGGTTTTATGCAGAAGGAAATGCCTGCTTTTACTTGAGTTTAATTACCCAAGCATTTACTGAATACCTGATATATTCCATAAACGGTGCTCTGTGGGGAGGCACTAAGGATATGCAAATGAATAAATCTAGCCTCCCAGCATTAGGACAGTCTAAAAAGGGATGCTAAAAAGATACAGGAAACATTAAGGACATCTAAAGAGTTAGTGCTAGAGAGAGAAAAGGCAAGTTTTTAACTTTATTCAAAGGGATGAGAGGAGGTTTCCTACAAATGATATCTCAGCCAAGTTTTGAACATAAATTGAAGCTTGACCTGAAGAAGACATAGGAAGTCCATTACAGGTAGAGACCAGCATCCAAAAACTTGAAAACGCATGCCTAGGTACTCTAACTTATTCTCTGTTACTTGAATAAAGAATGAGGGTTAACAGCTGAAGATTGTTCTTCCAGAGGACCAATGTTTAGTTACCAGTACCCACATCAGGAAACTCAGAGCCTGTTGTAAGTCCAACTCCAGGGTATTTGATACCCTCTTCTGACCTCTTTTGACAATGGTACTCATGTGTGCATACCCCCACACAGACACACATGCATACACATAACTAAAAATAACAAGATAAAAAAATCGGTACTAGAGGTTTTTACTGGGTTTGTAGGAGCAGCAACTTCAAGGTTAATCAGGAGCTGATCAAGAACTACAGTGAGTTTGCAGTATTTGGAGCAGAAGGGACTAGTGGCAAAAGATGCACTGAGGAATGAAGCAAGAGGCAGATTGTGGGGGTCCTTGCGTTGTTTGCCATTACTTTGGTTCTTATCCTCCATGTGCCAGGTGTCTCTGGAATCAAAACCAGACAGTCAGATGATCTGAGCAGATCCGTACTCAGAACATCCTGAGAGAGGTATGGAGACTGGATGGACATGACAAAGCCAGGAAAAAGTAAGCCTAGGTAGGAGGTTGTTAGAACAACAGATGAAGAGAGTCCAACAGAGAATTAAAAGGCAGATGTCTAAAGAACAAAAGCCAGCAGGCTAGAGATATGGACCAGGTGGTATTGTTCTTATCTAGTATTCACGGAGCTCTGGGTTCTATCACTAGTGCTACATAAATCAGGTGTCGTGGTACACACCTGTCATCCTATCACTCAGGAGGTGGAGATAAGAGGATCAGAAGCTCAAGGTTACCTAAACCTTCAGCCTAAAATACATGAGGTCCTGTGTCAATCCTGACCCCCTCAAAAATAAAAAAAAAAAAATAACCCAAAACTCAGCAATGTTAAATCGCCAATCCCCAATGGTAAATCTGTAACTGAAATATTTAGCTGATTATTTTTCTGAAATAATAGGCAGTTAATCAAAATTAAATTATTCACTAGGTCAAAGAATATGTCGAGGTCTAGATTAGCATGAGGCATTGTTTGTAGCATACTGTATACAGTTTGGGTATGTGTTCTCTTGTTCTCACGTGCTTACTTGTTCAGTAGCAACCACTGTACTGGGACCAAAGTTAAAGGGATGAAAGCACAAATTTCCTGACCTCGAGTGAAATGGTGTCAGTCTCATTAGAAGGATCATAGAAGGCCTTGGCAAGAAGTATGCTGCATGATTACAATTAGGTGATAATTAGGAATCTATAATTTCGATAGGAGAGGAAATGGAAAAGCATATGCCTATAACTATCCATTGGATAATGAGAGTATTATTAAGATCTAAATTATGAGAGATAGAGATTGGGAAAGAATAATATCACTTTAGACTAGGTAAGAGCCACATGGGACTGCATGGTGAAGGGCCTTCTGGCTAAACTAAGGAATCTGGCCTTGGCTATGAAGTAAGGAGGAACTTTTGAGAGATTATTTAGGGATATATAAGAGTAACTGGTAATATAACAGAGACCTACTTCCTGCATCACTGTGATCTGGGCAAATCTACCTTATCTCTTGTAGACACTATCAGATGCCCCTCAGGAACCTCTTCTTAATCTCATTTAGGTTTCTTAAGAGTCCTTCCAAACCCATGAATCCTGTATTTGACTATTGTAAAGATGATAAGGCATGACACTCTCTTAGAGAAACACACACCCTTGTTCTCAAATATGCCTTTGTTTCTAAGCATGTTTCTTTTCCTTTTAACCTTCATGCTTAAGCCTACATTAAAATATCCACATATTAAGCCCAAACTCCACTTTCAAACCAAGAAACAAAAAGACACAACTGTTAACATGAACAGTGCTTCTCTGTGGAATATTTAATTATTATCTTTTACATGTATGCATATGCTGTGTATATGTGTATTTGTGTGTTCACATGTGCGTGGGCATGTGTATAGGTGCTCATTGGTGCTTGTATATGTAGAGGCCTGACATTAGTGTGGGGACTTTTTCATTGAGGCGTGGTCTCTCATTTGAACCCAGGGCTCATTGATACAGCTAGTTTGTCCATCCAGGATATGCCAGGATCCCTGTCTCTGCCTTTCAAGCACTGGAATTACAGGAGGCTCAAGAGACGCGGGCAGTATTTTATGTGCGTTCTCAGGCTCTGACTCTGGTCCTCCTGCTGGCAAGAGCTTTAGCCACTGAACAATCTCCTCATGCCCAGAAATGATTCATATTTTTAAAACATGTATCATGGTGGTGTTTGCACAAATCTCAAATACATTTTTAAATGAAAACCTCCAGAGACTAAGGCAACATGTCAGTCTATAAAGTGCTTGTTGCACAAGCAAGAAGACTTGAGTTCAGATCCAAAGTACATGTAAACATCTGGGTGTGGTAGTGCATGCCTGTGCTCCTCGTGCTGGGGAGACAGAAACACAGGAGGATCCTTGGAACACTCTGGCTTCCTAGTTAGTCTTGCCAAATCTGTGTGCTTTCCATTCAGTGGGAGAGCCTGTGTCAGTGAGGAGGAAGAAAATGCCCGGTGTCAACCTCATGCCACATATGCACACACACATGATCATAAACACATGTATACACACATAAACACACTCACAAAAATCAAATAACAAACACTACACCTCACTAGTTAAATTTTATGGTATGTAAATCATGTCAGTAATGGGAGTCTAATGTTTGATGCACTAGTATAACCCTAAGTTAAGGGATGTATACTTTTGAAAATCATGAGACTAATTATTTTCTAGTCAGATTTATTAATTAGAACCATCTTTATTCACCATCACCTTAGCACAGAACTATAAGAACAGTAATTACTTCATAGATACTTGTCTTGTAGAACTGAAGATAGTGTAATGCTTATCTGTACTCCAATTCAGAGAAAATGATTTTATTGTCAGTGTACACATTTTTAGATGTTTTAATCTCCTTATGTATAATACTTTATGAAAATTTTTTATAAATGCTGGGTTGTATTCAGTCCATGTTTTGTTTTCCAAATATCAATTATTAATATAAGCACCATGGATCATTATTACCACTTTATTTTTTTAATTTTATTTATTTTGTATGTGTATGAATGTACTGTCTGCATGTAGGTCTGTGCACCCACGTCGTGCAATGCCGCGGAGGTCAGAAGAGGGCATCAGATTCCTCTGGAACTGGAGTTAAAGACAGTTCTCAGCCGCCATGTTGGTGCTGGGGATCAATCCCGGTTCGTCTGCAAGAACAGTCGGTGCTCTTAACCGCTAGGCCATCTCTCCAGCCCCGATTATTACCACTTTAATTAATATATATGTATATATATATGTATATATATATATATATATATTCTTTTTTTTCAACAAATTAAGCACATTTTTCACATATATTGTAAAAATCATGTGGACGTATTTATGGTTTTTCTTTGCAATTGTGTTTGGTATCAGAACTTTCAATTAGCAGGAAATCAATCAGTTTTAATCTTTCTCTCTTTCTCCCTCTTCCTATCTCTCTCTCTCTCCCTCTTCCTATCTCTCTCTCTCTCTCTCTCTCTCTCTCTTTCTTTCGCTCTCTCTCTCAGGAAGCATTGTGAGTGTTGGAGACCCAAAGAAAAAATATACAAGATTTGAAAAAATTGGTCAAGGGTAAGTGATTATTATTTGAAATACCAAGATGAACTTCACCAACGTATATTATGATTCGCTAACAGCTTGGAGATCTTAACAATTTATGTTTCTTTTCTCATATTTGTGTTTCGGATTCTCAATATTAGCCTTTCCAGATGGCAGTGTGTATGATAATTAACCAAGGTACATGTGCTGTTGGGCTCTTCATTATCTTTGAACTGATAGCGAGCTTCTTAGGGGGATTTTTTTTTTTTTTATTTTTTTTTGCTATCTATATTATTCACACTGATTTCTGTAGAAAAGCAGCAGAGTTATCGAAAGATCTAGCTTAGATGAGAGCTATCATTGTTTTGTCCCTATTGCTCCAATATGCATGTGTGGATAGATTCCTGTCTCTTTATCAAACTGGACAGTAAAGGAACGAGGGTGAGAATAGTCCTTACTAAATGGTCCAGGGATGGGCAGTGTTGAGTATAAACAGAAGAGATAAATAGTCCCCCAAATGAGATGAGATCCCTTATTTTTAACCTAATGTACTAGTTAAAGATATAGATTCCCAAGCCCAACTGCCAGAGGTTTGAATCAGAAGTCAGGCACAGACTCCAAGGATGGAAATGTAATAAAAATTCCTCAGATGATCCTGATGATTAGCGAGACATGTGAACCCAAAATGTTAAATCATTCATTAGAACTAAAGGTAGGAGTCACCTGTTCTGAATGTCACCTGGAATTAGGTATATCACTCAGGCCTAAGTGCGACTAAACCAGAGGGCAGGAGGACATAACAGTGTTTTTTTTTTTTTAAAGGTTAATGTTGATTTTTTTTTTTATTTCTGTATGTGTATGAATGTACTGTCTGCATGCAGGTCTGTGCACCCGTGTCGCGCAATGCCGCGGAGGTCAGAAGAGGGTCTTGGATTCCCCTGGAACTGGAGTTCTCCTGGAATTGGAGTTTCAGAAGGTTCTCAGCCGCCATGTGGGTGCTGGGGTTCGAACCCGGGTCCTCTGTAAGAGCAGTCGGCACTCTTAACCGCTAGGCCACCTCTCCAGCCCATAACAGTGTTTAGAAGAGGGAAGTGTATTGTTTAAAGAGCTGTACTTTCTCAACTATAAAAACTTCAACTTTCTTCATTCTCCAAAGGAAAATACCTCAAGAGACTTTTCAAAAACGATAATATTATACAATAGGGGAATTCAGAAAAGTTGGCTTTTAGATTTTATTATTATTTTGATCATATTCAACCATCCTCCCAGATGTACCCCTACCTCCCTACACACGCAAATCCAAACCCTCTATTTTGTTAAAGCCCATAAAGTCACATTTGTGCTTCCCAAATGCTGATCTTGGGTTTCGGTCCATTTTCTGGAGCATGACTGACCTAATAGGTCATACCCTTAAAGAAAACTGAAAACTGACTGTCACTTTCCCAGGAGCTATAAGTTGCCAATAGCTCTTCAGCTAGGGATGAGGCTTCTTTCCTATGATTCCCCCTGCATGCTGGAATTTTGCCTGGCTAGAGCTTGCATAGGTATTGTGCACACTGCCACAACTGATATGAGTTCATATGTGTAACTGCAACTGCCCTGCTGTGTCCAGAAAGCACTGTTTCCTTGTTGTCATTCACCATCTCTGCCTCTTAACAGTCATTCCACAACTATCCTTTGGGAGGGGGGTTGTGATATTGATGTGACTTATTCAGAGGTAAGCACTCTACAGTCTCTTATTCTCTGTGCATTGGCTACTTATGGGTGTCTGTGTTCATCATGTATTACAAGCTTCTCTGATGAGGGTTGAGTGATGCACTCATCTATGCATGTGGCAGTAAGTCATTAGGAATGCTAAATATTCTATCCATTTACCAGACAGTAGTAGATTCTCCCCTAAGTTCTATTCTCATATTCTGGAATGGGCCTTAAATCCAATCAGCATGTGCTTGGTTACTCCCATAATATTAGATTTTATTTTAGTGTGTTTAATTAAAGATAAGGGAAAGTGAAGGCCAGAGAGATGGATTGGTGTTTAAGCAGATGCACTGCTCTTGCTGAGGACCAGAGTTCAGTTCCCAGCACCCATGTCAATGGGCTCACGACCACTTATAATTCCAGTTCCAGGGAATCCCCTCTTCTGGCTTTCTCTGACACTATATTCATGTGCACATACCCACACTTAGACACACACTTAGACATAATTTTTTAATGAGTAAAAATAAATAAGGGAAGGCTGTAGACTACTGGGAGGCAGAGGCAGGCGGATCTTTGTGAGTTCAAGGCCAGCCTGGTCTACAGAGTGAGTTCCAGGACAGCTGGGGCTACAGGGAGACCCTGTCTCAAAAAGACCAAAAAAATAAAATAAAATAAATAAATAAATAAATAAAAGAAATAGCACTCCAGATCTTCCTTCACTGTTTATGATGGTAGGCACCTTTGGGTTAGCTTCTCTTACCTGTTGAGCACTTGTACTGTTGCCAGTATAAGTTGTCATGTGTTGTAAGTATGAAGTACACACCTAATTTCAAGAACTTTGTGTAACAAAAGAATGTAAATAGCTCATAGACGTATTATATATTGATTACCTATTGAGATAATATTTTGTAGACATTAGTTTTAGGAAAATATATTTTTAAATCTAATTTTACTTTGGAAGAACTTTTAATGTCACTCCAGGAATTTAAAGTATTGCTCACATATTGTTTTTCTGTTTTTAAATATTGGCTCTTAAAAATATTTTTTATGGGGCTGGAGTGATAGCCTAGCCGTTAAGAGCACTGACTGCTCTTGCAGAGGACCTGGGTTCGATCCCCAGCACCCACATGGTGGCTGAGAACCATCTGTAACTCCAATTCCAGGAGAACTCCAGTTCCAGGGGAATCCTACACCCTCTTCTGACCTTCGCAGCATTGCAAGACATGGGTGCACAAACCTACATGCAACAGTACACTCATACACATACAAAAAAAATTATGGAAGTTTTGTACATTTCATACATCATTTCTCAATCCAATTTGCACTCATTTTCCTTTCCATGCCCCCCACCCCCCCACCCCAGTTCATGCATTCTGCCATACAGGCCTTGCATCTTTTTCTCAGTCTTTTTAAAGTTTTTTCCAAACCAGAGGATTATTGTTTTTTGGAGAACTTTACTGTTTCAGTTACTTCTTTGACCCAGTCCTTTTGTTGTTGTTGTTCCCTCCCATTTGTATTGCTCCAAAATATGCCTATATAAACATCACATATGTACAAAAATTATGACCTCTGAAAATATATGTTAATTCTAAAACATATTTAGGAATTCGCATTTTCCCTTTAATTTTATATTACTCTAAAATATTAATACATATCCTCCACCCACATATAGAAATTACAAAGTCTGAAAATAAGTGTTAAGTTAATTCTAGAGCTCATTAAGGGATTCACGTTTATAACAGCACAGTTGCTTTCAGATAAAAAAGAAATATAACATTAACACTGTTCAGCTTGCCTTTCAACTAGGGATTTGGTGCTAGTATCCACAAATGAGGGATGCCATTTGCCATTTGTTTTTCTGGGACTGTGTTACTTCACTTAGCATAATATCTCCTAGTTCCATCCATTTACCTACAAAGTTCATGATGCCATCTTTCTTTACCGCTGTGTAGAACTCCATTGTGTAGGTATACCATATTTTCTCTATCCACTTGTAGGTTGAGGGGGACAGCTCTTTGCTATTGTGAAGAGACCTGCAATAAATGTGGCTGTGCATGTATCTCTGCAGTAGGATGAGTCTTGTGGGTATATACCCAGGGGTGGTATGGCTGGGTCAGGTGATAGCTCATTTTGAGTCTTTTAAGGGTTCTCCACACTGCTTTCCATCGTGGTTGTATGAGCTTACATTCCCACCAGCAGTGGAGGAGTGTTCCCTTTTCCCCACAACCTCTCCAGCATTTGGTATTATTTGTTTTCTTGATCCTAGCCAGTCTTATCAGAGTGAGATGATATCTGAGAGTGGTTTTAATTTGCATTTCCTTAATTATTAGCAATGTCAAATACCTTTTAAGATGTTTCTCAGCCATCTTTATTTCCTCGCTTGTGAAGTCTCTCTATCTTTTGAGTGAGTCATTTTTTTCTTCTTTGTTTTTTGAGTAGTTTATATATTCTGGAAGTTAATGCTCTGTCAGATGTATCAGCAGTGAAGGTTTCCTCCCACTCTGTGGGTTTTCTCTTCACTTCGCTGATTGTTTCTTTCACTGTACAGGGGCAGAGTCAGCCAGCCATGCAGATACCCAGCAGCTCCAGAGAGCACCATTGTGCCAAAAGGGAGCAACCCCCGACTCCCCGTGTTTGAGGGTATCCTGTTGAGAACAGCTGTAGCAACACCCTAGCACAAGGCAGGCACATACTCAATAAATACTGGCTTTTTAAATTGATACATAATGATTGTACCTATTATTGGGCAGTGATGTGATGTTTTAATACATGTACTTACATTACATGATGTGGGCTGGTGACCTGGCTTGGAAGGTAAAAACACTTGGAATGAAATCCTGGTGACCTGAGTTTAATTCCCAAAACCCACAGTTGAAGGAGAGAACTGACTCCCCCAAATTGTTGTTTACTTGCTTACTTACTTACTTACTTACTTACACACACACACACACACACACACACACATGCAACGGTGGGGAGTGGGGAAGAGAGGGAGAGATGTAAGGAGATAATGAAATAAAAAATTTAGCCAGGTATATTAATTCTAGCATTTGTGAGGCAGAGGCAGGCAGATTTCTGTGAGTTCAAGGCCAGCCTGGTCTACGGAGAGAATTCCAGGACAGCTGGATCTACAGAAAGACCCTGTGTCAAAAAGACAAAAAAATAAAAAATAAAAATTTAAATATATTGCATGATGTTCAAATCCTAGTAAGCATATCTATCTCCTTATACAGTTATCATTTCTTCTTGGTGAAAACATCCAAAATTCTTCTAGATTTTTAAAAATATAAATTACATTATCATTGTAGTCATCCTGTTCTGTAATAGCACACAGGAACTTCCTGCTCCTATCTAACTATGTCTTCATGCCTGGTGTCCTGCCGTTCCTCATTCTTCCCTCTCCCCTACTATCCTTAACTAGGAACCATCATTCTGCCCTCAACCTCTATCAGATCAGCAGTTTTTCCATTGCATATGTTAGTACAGCTATATGATATTCCCCTTTTTGTACTTGGAAAACTTCTCTTGATATAATGATCTCCAAGTTCCATCCATATTGTCCCATTGTTCCAGATGATATTTCATCCTTTGTGTTATTTGGGAGTATCCCATTGAGTATGAGTACCACATTCTCGTTATCTACTCATCAGTTGATCGACACTTGGTTTGCTTCTGCTTCTTAACCTATTGTCTACAGTGCTGCAGAAACTTATGAACAGATGCCTCTTAGACCTTTCAATTTCATTCCCTATGGATATATTCACCCAGCAGTGAGCTTCCAGGATTTTGCTTTTCATAATGGATAGCTAACAAACAATACTTCTTTAATTGTAGGTTTAAATAGGACTTATTTATTTATTTATTTATTTATTTATTTATTGTCTTTTTGAGACAGGGTCTCCACGTAGCCCCAGCTGGCATGAAATTCACTCTGTAGACCAGGCTGGCCTTGAACTCACAGAGATCCACCTGACTCTGCCTCTGCCTCCTGAGTGCTGGGATTAAAGGTATGTGCCACCACACTCAGCAATACATAATTTTTTTAGAAAGGGATGAAACCAGCTAATAGTTCAGTTTATAGGCCCAAAAAATTTTTAATAGGTTCTTAGAGATTAGGACGTCTATTTTATAAATTCTTTTTGTCTTCTTTCGTATCTTACACACTGCCGAGCTAGATCTTGGCAAGTATTTTGTACTTAATGGACCCATAAGTCAAGCTCACAGTTTTACTACAGAGCTTCCCTTGTCCCTTGCCCCCATCTCTCTGAGACTCTTTCTGCCTCAATAAATATTTGTTGAACTAAGGAAAATGTTTGTTTTTATAGCTCTCCTTTTCCTCTGTCCTCTTTTCATGTGTGTACACATGTCTGTCCTGCTTTTCTGGTTCTTGTCTGTCCCTCATTTTCTTAATGTGCCTTCGCCTCTTTGTCCTTGACAATGATGTCGGTTTGCTGAGCACATTTCTTTATGTATCCTTTAGGTCCTGTTATATATGTGTGTGCTGCATCTCTATCTTTTTCAATCCTGTTAGATTCACTTTATTATTATTTTTTTTTTGGTCTTTTCGAGACAGGGTCTCCCTCTAGCCCCAGCTGTCCTGGAACTCACTCTGTAGACCAGGCTGGCCTTGAACTCACAAAGATCCGCCTGTCTCAGCCTCCCAAGTGCTAGGACTAAAGGCGTGTGCCACCACGCCCGGCTAGATTCACTTTTATACTGCCCATTTTCATACACACAATCTAGATGATCATAATAGTAAACAAATGCTTTCTAAAGTTAAATCAAGGTATACTTTAAAAATAACATTTAAAGTATAATCTAAGAGTTTAAAATTATCAAGATTTTAGAATTTATTTACTTTAATCATTTGTTTTGTTTGGTTTGGGAGTTTTGTTTGGTCCCAAGTGTATTTGTGGGTGAAATAGCAAAATATTTCTTTTTTCTTTCTAGACAAAAAAAAAATTGTAGTAGCTTTTTTTTTCTTGAATGACTCTCAACTGATTTTTTTTCCATGAACTATTATTGCCTTAAGCTAGGCAATCTCATCTCTACTCCCAATACATAGAGGATTTTTAAAAAATTTTTTTTCATTAAGTCTTTTTTTTATTATTGTTTTGCTTTACCTATTGTTATGGTAGCATTTGAAATCCTGTCACTAATCATTTAGTGCTAGGAATAATCAACCCTAGTGTTCCATTTTCAGCTTCAGGGAGCATAACTCACTTTTAGGAGCCAGATTGGATAAAAACCTCTTCATTAATCATCCTCATCTACTTGGAAAACTAAAATTTTCCAGTATGGGTTTCTGCCATTCCAGTGTTTAGACCTAAGGCCAGAGAATTAGATTCCATCGCACATAAATCAAGTTCAGAAAATTATGTTTAATCATTTGAAGCCATAACTGTGAGCCCAAGTTTAAAAATGATAATATTTCACTAGTTTTGCTGTGAAAAGATTCTATAATTGGCCACCAAATCCAGGCATTTTGAACAGATGTGTGGAGAAAACAGGAAGAGGGAAAAGGAGAGGGGATGAGAAAGAAAGTCAGGTTCTCCCCAAATTGTCATTAACTCAACAACAATGAGTGTCAGTGGTACATATAATGGACACAAAAGTCTTCCTTCTCTCTAATAGCTATATAAAAGAACTTAGGTGGTAAATGGTGTAGAGTAAGACAAGCAAATCAAATATTTCTTTTCAGTCAACAATTGTCAATGTGAGGCTGTCTACTCTTTGAATAAGCAGTGTAGCAGAAGGAGGAATTTGCTAATGCTGGCAGCTGGCATCACTGATGTTTCACTAAAAGGGTGGAATTAATTTCAATGGTTTTCCCTAAATAAGAATGCACTGAAACATAGATCCTGCTTTCTTTCAGACACAAACATAGATCCTGTTTTCTTTTAGACACATAATGTTTTTTTTTTCTCCTCAACAATATTACTAGATTAGATTATTGTTGTAAAGTAGCATCTTGAAAGAGATGGTTTATATTCAGATTCGGTGAATTATGGATGAGTGCTCACTATATATAATGCAGAGTTGTAATTAGAAATCAGGTTTTGAGAATGCACAGTAACCTCTACGTCCACTGATTCCCCCTGAATATCTGAAAAAGAAAAAGGGACAGTTATATTAAGAAATAAGTGAGTGGCTAGGCCTATAGCTCTGTGACAGAGAGCACTTGGCTAGCAAGTAAAAGGCCTAGAGTGAATTCTGAGTGAACAATAAAGGAAGGGGGGGTGATAGATCCACCCCCGTTATGTGTCTTTATGCTACATTTTATCTTCACTGTCATCTCCTCTTGAGTCCTGCTTGAGCTGCCTACCTTTTTTGATTTCCTTCTTTCTAAATCTTTTACCTGTACCATACTTACAGATTGACAAAAACTTTGAAAATCAGGGAGGAATAAAGGAGAATTTGGGGAAGATCAAAGGGAAAAAAAAGGCAACATTTTGAACTCAGAAAGCTGTGGATAGATTAATTCTTTAAACATGAGATTTATTATTCATATTAAAGCAGAACACACATACTTCCTAAGACAGAAAAATAAATAAGACAGTGAATGTGCTTACCCGAGCACATGCCATAGTTAAGTACTCCATCAATGTTAGTTATTATTTGGGGTGGAAAGCTTACCCACATGCTATTATGACATGAACACAATACAATAAGTATAATACTTACAAAGAGCTAAGGGGATAGAAAGGATATAAAAATGATTTATAGTCAAGGAGGTGTTTATGACAAAAGATTATTGAAAGAGGGTCCATTTGAGTTGCAATTTGAAAATGTATAGAAATTTAATAAATAGGGATTATGGAAGTTTCATTTGAAGTTAACTATGTGAATATTTACTTTAAACTCTGGTTTTTATCCCCTGTGGTATCCCTGTGCCTACAGCTGGTATAAATACTCAGTATTTGTTAAATCCACATTGAAAATATGAGAAGACAGAAAGGAACAGCACCAGTTCTGTGAACAATCAAAAGTTCAATGGGACCCCGATAGTTGACAGAAAATAAAGCTAGAGTCATAGGTAGACAAAACTTATAAAACAAATTGAGAGGGCTGGAGAGATGGCCTAGCGGTTAAGAGCGCCGACCGCTCTTACAGAGGACCCGGGTTCGATCCCCAGCACCCACATGGCGGCTGAGAACCGTCTGAAACTCCAGTTCGGGAGAACTCCAGTTCCAGGGGAATCCGAAACCCTCTTCTGACCTCCGCGGCATTGCACGACACGGGTGCACAAACCTACATGCAGACAGTACACTCATACACATACAAAAATAAATAAAAAAAAAAATTAAAAAAAAAACAAATTGAGAGATACAGGCTGCAATATGTATGCATCACCATTTCTTTGCTGTGGCAAAGTAACCGACATAACTTAAGAGAAGAAAGGTTTATTGAGGATCTGGTAGATGATAGATGATCACTCATGGCAACCAGAAAGGAAAGAGTTACAAGGTGGATCTAGTAACATGATATACCCTTCAAAGGCACACCTCTAGAGACAGACTTCTTCCAACCAGGCCCCATCACTTAATAGCCAAGTAGACTATTAATTCATTGGTGGATCAACTTATTCTTGATACTGGCAAATTCCTAATCTGACCATTTTTCAATAGCCCTTCTGCCAGGTAGGAACTAAGCCTTCAAGACATAAATCTTTTGAAGGGATCCTTCATAGCTAAAGTACAGCTCTATGATCTTATTGTTTGTGTAAGTTTAATTTTTGATTAGATACTAGTTGAACATAGTGGTCTACCATTGAGAATGTAACAGAAGAACAGACAATGAAATATATGTTACTAGAATATGTGATCCCCCCATTTTCCATTATCCTACATTAAGTAAACTTCCAGAAAGAAACTATTATTGGTTTCTTATGTAATATCCTCACTGATCCATTGTGTACTTATTCATTCACACTCATTCTCACACATATCCAAAATAAATTTGAATATAAGGTGATATATATAACTAAATGACTACTTATAATTTTAAAATTATTCATTTATTCTCATTTACATATTTAAAAGCACACATTATATAAAATTTTATATTGATTTGTTAGAAATTTCTACTTTCTCATTTCCCAAACAGAAGAATTCAACATCTTCCTAGGCATCTTTAACATTGTTGTTTTTATAACCAGTTACAGCCCCTCTTGAAGATATCTAACAGTTATGCAAACATCATCTGACTTTCATGTAAGATACTTATTACTTTGAGTCCATTCTCTTTGTAGATATGTTATCTCTTTCACAATTACATAGTCACATAACATTAAGGTGATTGTTCTCTGAACTTGCCCTTTCATTATAAATTGATAACTTCATTACTATCTACTATATCATTTTTTAAAAATTTCTGTTCCAAGTTTACAAATATACACAAAAAATACAATAGGAATTACTATATCCATATCACCCAAATTTAACATTTGTCACTTATTTTTAATAAACTCACAATGCCATCATAGCACCTAAAATAATAATTTCTTTATGTCATCTAACTCCCAGTTGTCTCAAAATGCTATTTTTATAGTTGGTCCAATGAAAATAATATCCAAAGATCTACACATTGCATTCATTTGTCTCTTGAGTTTTTGTACTGTAAAATTACCTTACTTTTTTTCCTTTTCCACTTTCATTATCACAATAGTAAGGAAACTGGCAATTCTATTAGAATGGACCACTATCTGGGTTTGTCTGTTACTTTCCCTTGGTATCAGTTGAATTGTTCATCTGTTCCCTGAATTTCCTATAAATGGAAATGAGCTCTAGGAGGTTTAGATTCTTATTCAACTTTTGGTAAAATTCTTCATAGGTAGTGGTCTTTTATATTACATTCTGTCAGTATTGAAGTGTCTGATGTCCTGTATTTTGCTGAGAAGTAGATTGAGAGTAAGATTCAAGGGGTGGCTCTCCCCTCATTCATAAATTTCACCATAGCCTTTCATCCAGTAGTTTCGTCTACTGATCATTGCTAAAATCAATTATTTTATTAAGGATTATAAAATAATGATTTTCTAAGTCTGCCCTTCCTTCCACTTTGATTGGCTTGTGTATTTTTGTTGAAAAGAACTGTCCTTCATCTCATAAGACTCTTCAGTTACCCTAAAACATACAAATAAATCAAACTAAAGTTTTCATACTCAGATGAAGTTCCCTTATTGAAGATGAATAGGTCTGAATTTTATTTCTTTGGGGGGAGATTTTTAAATTAATTTTAATAATGGGTTTCATTATGGCATGGTCCTATACATCCTCAAATTTTGTTCTAATTTGTTCCCTCCCCACTGCCCTTATTTTTTAAAGGATCTCATAAATAGTAGCTCAGTTTAGAGAACATGACAAATAGTGGACAGCTTAGAACTTGGGCTTAGGTGCTGTGAATAAAACCTCTGACTTAGTTTTTGTTGTTAGCCAGGGAAGGAGCAGAAGTGGTATCTAATGTGTTATTCTTTGAGTTGGACCATCCACCCAAAAGGGATTTGCTTCCTTATTGGATCTGTTTTGGGCCACACAAGGGAGAAGACTGCTATGAAACACTAAATAGATATAGCTGGAGCTTTGCAGTAGACTTTGCTCTACTCAGTGCTCTTAAAAGCACAGTACTGAGTGCTGTCCCTTGTAAAGAAAGATGATGCCATTCAATCAAACACCATTAGCCAAGATTACAACCTGTTTTTTTTTTTTTTCCTTTTTCAGCCATCGTAATGAGCATGTATTAAGCTGCCTGGCCCCCTTTTCTGTGCAGGCCCTCTTGAAATCAATGGCACGCACTAGAAACAGCTGCTTAGACTTAATGTTCTAGTGAGGAGCTGAGAGTTATCTGGCATTTCTAGGGATTCAGCTCTGTAACTATGGCCTCATTATTACTGGACAATAACACACTGAGCTTTCTGGCCTCATACCCATAATGTGTTATCTCTCCATTTAGAAATAAGATGTCCATGAGTATTCCAGGAAAAGTTATGCTGTATCTAAAGAATAGAAAATCCACTGTTAAAATTTATAATCTTACTAATTAAAGATTATACCACCTGGCAGTGGCTGCTTTCTTTGTACTTATCTAGTCAGGTAACCGAGCTTACATATTTTTTAACCTTAGAGACACAGTTTTTGAGAAACAAGTTACCTGAACAAAAACATTCTGACACCCACCTCTCATTTAAACATCTTTGCATACTGTGCTAACATTATTCTCTGCCATTTTTAAACAATATTTAGGCCACAGTTGGGAATTTCATCCCTATTTAGGATGGTTTGGGGGGTGGTAGGTAGGTAGGTAGGTAGCTAGCTAGCTAGCTAGGTGTTAAAACTAGGAATGGGTTGAGTTGCAAAAAATACATCAAAGGCAAGGGAAAGAAAAGAACAGATGGTAATGGACTATATGTGAGATGAAAGCAGAAGGTGGAACTATTGAAAGTGAAAGGATGGGGACAATTAAGACAGTAAAAATCAGGCAAAGTGTAGTGGAGAGAAGTACAGGGAGGTGAGATGAATATGAATGAAGTATTATGAAGATGTATTACAAGAATAAATAAAATGACACCTGCAATAACATGCAAAAACATAGTTGAGAAAGTGAGCAATGGCATCAAACAGATATTTTTTCAATTCAGCTATGACTATATAACCCTGGACAAGATACTCCAGAGTTTTACATTTCCCAGTTTCAACTTACTCATTTGTAAAGCAAGGCAAATAGAATTGCACACAATGAGTGCGATATGAGATCATCCATTCAGACAGTAGAGTAAAGGCAGAGGCAGACCTTCATAAATGATAAAAATGATTTCTACCAGCAGCCCTAGAAAAGTAAGAGCCAGTATAAAAAATAAGCATCCTAAATGGGGATTATGTCCCTGACTGTGACCTCATCAGCTCCACGTTTAAACTTGTAAAACATTAAAACGGACTAGCACCTGTCCCTTGCGCTACCTCACTCATTCCAACCAGGTTCACCTTGGACCTTGTTGAGCCCTCAAACCTTTTTCTTTTGATGGAGTTCATGAAGTTTCTCCTAGCCTCACTTTCTTACCCTTCTTTCCTGTAATTCATTTCCATACTGAAATCACATCGATTTATCTCAGCTACTAGTCTTACCCTGTTGCTGCCCTGGCAACTATTTAGAATCACGGTTTGACGTTGGCTCTTAGGAGGGAATTTTAAAACCTGATGAAAGATGCTGATAATTAAATCGAACTTGTGAAGAAAAGGGAAAAATCATGAGTTGTTTATTTCTTTCTAGACACTTCAAGGTAGATGCCAGTATTTCCATTTGAGAACTATGCACTTGGACCATATGAAGGAGAGACTGCTAATAAAGCAGCTATGATAAAGCCAAGAGCCCAGTAGTATTGTTAATCATACTGCAGTTGAGGAGGCCCCATGGTTGAGCATCTGTTGACTTAATAGTCTTACCAATCAGTAGGTTATCAGCAAGATCTCTACTTCAGAGTTAGAAGACCCTTGTTTCTGAACCATTTCATATATGAGCTATCCTTCCTACTCTTTGGACTTCAGATTTCTCATCTCTAATGAGGTTAACCTGGATGATTTTGATTTCCTATGAGTCCTACTAATATATAATTTCTTTGTACCATCTCATAAACTAAGATTTTTACTAAAAAATTTCACATGATAAACAGTTGTTCTCCTCACAGCATTCTGCCTTCAGTAAAATGAAAATGTAGAGACAGGAAGGATCAATGGAGTCAAGTAGCTGGCATGAAAATCAAAATGACAGTGTTCACCATTTTAGCATGCCAACCCCAATCTGTCAAAGAATTCAGATTTATAATCTCCATCTTTATTAGTCTGATTTCTGCCATGTTTACTTTTTCTTTTTTTAATTTTCTTTTTTTAAATTTATTTATTTATATATTTTTATCAAATCTAGATGCATGTCCCTCCCATTCCCCCACCCCACCAGAGCTCATGCATTCTGCCAAACATGCTTTTCATCTCTTTCTCAGTCTTTCTCAATATTCTCCATGTGGAAGTTGACTGTTTTGAGCAGAAGTTCACTGTTTCAGTCAGTTCCTTTGATGCAGTCCTTTCTGTTGTTGTTGTTGTTGTTGTTGTTGTTGTTGTTGTTGTTTCCAATGTGCATCACTCCCAACTGCTTTGGACAAAAGCTCAAGGGGCCATGCACAAGAAATACTTACAACTGGGTAATTGGCACTAGCATCCACAGATGAGGGATGCCATTCATCGTTTGTTTTTCTGGGACTATGTTACTTCACTCAGCATGATGTCCTCTAGCTCCAGCCATTTTCCTGCAAAGCTCCTGATGTCATCTTTCTTTAATGCTGCATAGAACTCCATTGTGTAGATGTACCACATTTTCTTTATCCACTCATCAGTTGAGGGGCATTTGGGTTGGTTCCTGCTCCTTGCTATTGTGAAGAGAGCTGAAATAAACATGGCCGTGCATGTATCTCTGTGGTGGCGTAAGTCTTGAGGGTACATGCCCAGGAGTGGTATGGCTGGGTCGGGTGGCAAGTTCATTCCAAGTCTTCCAAGGGTTCTCCACACTGCTTTCCATAGTGGCTGTACGAGTTTACATTCCCACCAGCAGTGGATGAGTGTTCCCCTTTCCCCACAACCTCTCCAGCACTTGGTATCATTTGTTTTCTTGATCCTAGCCAGTCTTATTGGAGTAAGATGATATCTTAAAGTGGTTTTCATTTGCATTTCCTTAATGATTAGTGATGTTGAGCAGTTCTTGAGGTGTTTCTCAGACATCTCTAATTCCTCGCTTGTGAAGTCTCTGTTCAGTTCTTTGCTCCATCTATTGAGCGGGTCATTTGTTTTCTTTTTTCTTTGTNCTCTTTGCTCCATCTATTGAGTGGGTCATTTGTTTTCTTTCTTCTTTGTTTTTTGAGTAGTTTATATATTCTGGAAATCAATGCTTTTTCAGATGTTTCTGTGATGAGGGTTTCCTCCCACTCTGTGGGATTTCTCTTCACTTCCTTGATTGTTTCTTTTGATGGTACAGAAGCTTTTGAGTTTAATGAGGTCCCATTTGTCAATTGTTGACCTTAATTCTTGCACAGCTGCTGTCTGATTTAGGAAGTCTTTTCCTACGCCTATGTCTGTTTACTTTTTCTAGTAAGGTGAAGTAAAGTTTTAGGTTGTATTTCCATTGAGATACACTCTAGAATATTGCATGGCTCATTTTTTTTTTGAATCAATGTGGCATATGGTTGGCATAAAGGTTGTTTTTTAGGGGCAGTATATATAATATTAATGCACTTCGGTTGTTACAAGGAGAGGATTTGTCAGTTTTACCACCACGATCCTCTTCCATTATTTGTTTCTGTGAACTAGACCTTATATATGTATTTATAAATAAATGAAATATTTTACTTTATTAAGCAAAAATAATTACCCATGACTGCTGTTTAGTGCTTTTGATCATAATGTGATGTCCAAAAATTATATTATGATTAATGTAGACAGGACAGGAAATAAACTCGATGCCTCTGTCTTGGGTAAATATTGAATTTCTATTATGAATTTTGACACATCAAAATCTTAAATTCTCAGATATGTAAAGAGCTTCATAATCATCCATAGACTAAAACCTATGAATATAGTAGCTATATTTGGAAGCAATCAACCAAATAATAATTATCATAATTATTAATATTTACTGGACAATTACTACATGACAAAACTGAATACATTTTAAGGCGTGTATACATTTAATCCACCTTTGAGGGTATTTACAGAGGATCACACAACTAGAAAATTGGAACCAACGGAACTTTGGATGAATAGGATTGAGGAACACTGTTCTCAGCCCTGAGGGCAATGAAAATGATTTAATAGATGACTCTTAAAGGAGATAGGGATTTCTTAGAGGACAAATCCCTATTTAATTGAGTCAGACATCAACTTAAAGTTGTTGGAAAATGAAAATTGAATAAAACTGGGGTTCAGAGAAATGTTAGGAATGCTAAGGTGGAGTTGGGGATAAGTCAGTAAATTTCACTCTACAGATATCTGAGTTTGTGCATATTAGTTGAAGGTTCTACAAAAGGAAGTTGATCAGAACAGTGAAGTCAACTACCTGTAAGGACCATGGGTCACATATCAGCATTTTAGGACAGGAGCAAACATGAGGGAAAATGGGGAAATGGCTCCTACTGAAAAATTACACATTTGCACTAAAGTGGGAGAAGAGCAAGTGGAGAGAATGTTCACTTTTAGTTAATAGCCAATGCTCTAGAATTTCAGTCTTTAAATCTCCATGTATTTGTAGCAATTCTATACCAATGAATGTTGTAAAACCCAGGATGTAGGTATTTCAGGATTAGGACTCCAGCAGATTTAAGACAATAAAATGCTAAAGGGAATGGGGGACAAAAAAGAGTACAGAAAGAAAACAAAGGATTTAAAGGTAAAGCTTCTGAAATGTTTAATACTAATACCTCTTGTACTTCTAGTCAGTCATTGTTATAGCCCCTAAGGTATTTGAAATGAGCTTTAAGGCCTGGGGGACAGCCATGGTGAATAAGGAGAAAAGCCACTAAGTGGGCTGGCATTCGGTAGCCTTCGTAGCTTCAACTAGACCAGCTCCCATTTTATTCTTTATATGTTGCAAAATGTCTGTATAGAATTTTGTTTTGTTCCAAGCTTTTTTTTATTGATGCTTTGTATATTTCATACATCATTTTCCAATTCAGTTCAGGCACATATCCCTTTCCCTTCCCCCCACCCCACCCCTACCCATCCCAGATCATGCATTCTGCGTAACTTTTCTGCATCTTTCTCTGTTTTTTTGTTTTGTTTTGTTTTCATTTTTTTTAACAATAAGTGATAATTTGTGAGTACAAGCATCCTTCATGTAAAACCAATTTGCAAGCAGTTGTGCCCAAACCCACACAGCTCATGGGTCCCACCATCCAGCAGGGGGGGCTTGTATGTTCAATCAAGTTGATCAAATGAGTGTCCAGTCTATATTGTTGTAGTTTCACCATTCACCCCAATCGCAGCCCTTACATTCTACCACGCCCCCTCTTCCGCAGATTGTTCCCTAGGCTTAGAAAAGGGGCACAGGTGGATGAGAAGCAAAACAGTCTACTTTCTCTGGAGCTGTTGTCTTGGTCTCTAGTCAATTCTGGCTGTTTTCTTTCATGGGCTGCCAGCTTGTCCAGGCATAACCTTTCGATCCTACTAATGAAGCACATGCAATTAGATATTTAGGTATTTAAACAGTATAATATATAGCCTTTCGATCCTACTAATGAAGCACAAGCAATTAGATATATAGGTATTTAAACAGTACTAATTGTTATGGTAGGTTACTTTGGTATAGACACAGATGTTTGGATGGTATGTTAATCCATGAATTACATTTTTTTCTGTTAAATATGACAGGGTCTTAGTGTGGCTTATAACATCTCCTAACCATTAGAGGATGTAAGCTTGTGGCATCAGCCGTGGGTTATTCCTCCAAGGAGAGAGCTAATAGCCAATTAGATTTGGGATATACAGACATATGGCTGCCACTGCTGCACAGTATTTCCAGGCAGATGAGGTGTAGCTGGTGCTGACGGAGGAGTCTTGCTTGACTCAAGGAGACCTATATTTGCTTTATTGGTTTAGTGGCCTTTGGTAACACTCTCTGGCATTCCAGAGACCATCTGTATACTTGCAAGTGCGGTCTCCATACATCTTTCCCATGTTTATATCAGGTCTTCAACAGCAGGGCCTTATCGCCTCTCTTCCTGCAGATATCCCAGTTTGGAGGCAAGGAGCCTTTACCTTTTGTGGGGGCTTGGATCCCCTGGCCAACATCTCCTTGGTAGAATAATCCATTGTTGATGTCAGAGCTCCTGTATTAATATATTTTGCTTAAGTGCATAGCTTAAGGAGACTTTAGCATTATATTTGGTTCTGAATAGAGAATAATCCTTTTCACAGTTTCTATGTCCATTAGTCAATTAAAGAAGGCAGTTTTACCGATTTTACAAGAGAATACCTCTATAACAGCTGGCTCCAATCTACAGCTGGAGAACGACCTCATCATCATCATATTTCTCCTTATTCTATGGGGGGGAGTTAAGAAAGTCTCTCGTACTAAAACCTTTGCAGCACCTGGAAGGTAAGCTTCGTTAGGATTCATTAAAAATAGTTGTTACTAGTAGAATCCACAGAGGGGCCTGATGTCTGCAGCAATCTGAGGCTTTTCTTCCCTTCAATGCCCAGAGGAGTCAACTCTTCTGCTGGCACTTTCTGGTACATCCTACTCACTGCAAAGCTGCATTTTCTTTCTCAGCCATTAATTTGGTGATACTCTGGCCTGTCCTGCACCAGGGGTCAGGAGCAGCCCGCCACTGCTCTAGGCAGGTAAAAACAGGGCATTGACCCACGGGTGCTGGATAATTGATTTGCTGAGTTGTGGCAGAGGGGCCAGTGGCTGGAGGACCTAGATTGGGACCCTAAGCCCCACTAGAGCATGGCTGCCCGGCTGGGTGGCCCTGCCACTCCCCCCGTAGTTGGAAGTGGGAAGAGGTCCTGGGTTTGGGGTCAGGCTCAGGCGGGTGTTGGACAATTGTTCCAAGCTTCAAAGAAAAATGCAAAACCATTTCTTGAGTGGGAGAGCAAAACTTCCTTAACCTCAGCTCTTATGTAATAATGATATGCTAGCAAGGGCATTTGAACTGGGACATTAGGAGGGACCAGACAACAGTTCAGTAAATCAGTTATTCTCTGCTATGAAACTCATAGCTCCAGCAGCAATTTGCAATGATAATGGCAGAAAGCATATTAAACTTCAACACTGATTTGAGATCAGGCCAAATACTTTTTGAGTTTGTATTATCTGATACTCTCAAGTCCTAAATGAGATGTGCTACTAGTATCCCATTTTGCAGATCTGTCAGCCTTCTGCATTTGAAGGTGCTGTGCAGGTACTCTAAATATCTGTAAATAAACCAGATAAAGACTCTTAAAAATCGTAGTATGTAATTAGATTTGAGTAGGTGCTTAGGGTTTATTACAGCTGAAATACACACCCGGCTGATATAATCTTTTCCTTTGAACTCAAAATACTTCTGAGTTCAGAAGGACAAATCACATCCTGGCCTCATAACTGAAAAATGTGCAATCACTGATTCCAAGAAGGAAGTGTTTTATGCAGAATCAAGTGGAAGAAGAAATACTTTCCTTAGTGAACAGAAAAGTCTTATTGCAATAGAATGTTTACCTAAGAATAGACTTTAGTGTTCATTCTACAAATATCTATTGGGTGTTAACTATGAGCTCTGAATACAGAATTTGAAATGTATAATATCAAAGACTGATTTCTTTCATGTAGACCTAAGAATTTTTGAGAATTGCCAAAAGATTAAGTGTGGATTTTAGCAGAATGTCAGGGTCAGTAGAATTGCTGAGTATAGATACTTGAATTAAAAAATTTTTCCACCACCACCACCACCACCACCACCCACCACCAAAGACAAAAAAATTTTAGAAAAATGTAGTCCACTTCCTAAATGTTAAAGATAAAAGACTCAGACTTGAGTTATAAATGAGACAGCCATAGACAACCATAGACAGATTAGTTACCCTCTCTAACTCTCAGGTTTCTGATTTATGATATGAGGATAATAGATTTGACTTATGTAAAAATATGCTAGGCATCATAAAATTAATTACATAAAGTTCTTAGCACAATATCTGACACAAACAATGCATGCAATATGTGTTTGCTGTTATGTTGGCAGCCTGTCACAGCATTGTTACTGTGACCATGCACCGCACCCTAAAGATGGCGCCGACTTCCTCAGGAGGCTAGAGAACAACAACTAGCCACCTTTTCTGCATGTAGCCACCTCTTCCGCATTAGGACAGGAACTGCGCATGACTTTGAGCCCATTCACCTAATATTCTAATGAGGCTTTGGCCCCTATTGTGCTATAAGCCCATACATTGGATATGCTAATGGGGCATTGGACGGTACACCATTCCAGAGCATACTCAAACCCTCTAGACTACTATATAGGCAGTGCCTCTTCCTCATCTCGGGGTCCTTCTCACAAGAGAGCTGTGTACACAATAAATACTGCTGCAGAAGAATCCTGTTGTCCGCGTAAAGTTCTTGCCGGCGAGACTGCTGCGTGTGACACTGTTATTGTGATCTCTCTTTTTCTGTGTGAGGGAACTGAAATTCAGTTAAGGGAAATGATTGGCCCAAGGTTTTGTCGCTTATGATGGTTGGACAAGTATTAGAAGTCAAACTTCTGCCATTAGTCAAATATACCTTACACTACAGTATCCATTTTATTTCCTGGGAGCTGATAATATGAAATTTCTAGGCCTGGGAGAAACATTTTATCTCATCCAAGGCAAAGAATTACAAAGAAATACTTCACATAAGAAAAGAATTCCTGAGCCTGGTATTGTGACTCATGCCTGTCATCTTAGCAGTTAGGATGCTGAAGAAGGGATATTACAGCAAGGTCAGCCTGGGCTACATAAGGAGTCACAGGCAAGCCTTGGCTGCAGAGGGAGGGAGGGAGGGAGGGAGGGAGAGAGAGAGAGAGAGAGAGAGAGAGAGAGAGAGAGAGAGAGAGAGAGAATGAATGAGAATGAATTTTAATATTCCTAGACTTGAAAACCTAAAGTTTTGAGCATTACAATATCTAGTAAAGGAAATGGAAGGCTGAGTTCTATCCTACTCTCTCTGTTGGAGATAGGGAGGTAGGAGTTTCAGGATATACATGCTGGAAGGCTGAATTTTATCTTTACACTCTCTGTTGGAGATAGGGAGGTTGGAGTTTCAAAATATAGATGCTATTTGTGGAAAGATCGGAACTCATCTAGACTACATTTCTACTTGCAAAGCAGGAAATAATGCAATAAAGTTAATGGAAAGATCAGTACTAACAAGACATAAGGAATGACAGATTTTAAAAGAATCTTTCATTGGAGTGAAAACTCACAAAAGTTGAGAAATTTGGCTTCAGCAGCTCTAGAGCAGAAGCATTTTCCTACTGCATTGCGTAGCCATGGTACTGGTATAACACTGAAAGTGACCAATTCATTAGATGAAGATAGTTTTTGTTCTTCAGTCTTTTTGAGGCAGGGTCTCCCTGTAGTCCCAGCTGGCCTAGAAATCACTATGTAAACCAGGGTGTCCTTGGACTCACAGAGACCTCTGCCTCCCGACTGCTGGGATTAATGGCATGCACCACCATGCCCAGCTAAGGATTACAAATATATAAAAAGATCTACTTTGTACATATGCTAAAAGTGATGGTTACTTCACAATGGCTCAAGTAAAAGATGATATATTCTTTTCTGAACTGTTTCAGTTTAATCAGAAGACTGCAATGTTGATTGTTGCCAGATAAAAGGAATATTAAAAATACTCCAAGAGTTTCCTAAGAAGAACAAGGCCACTATGCTAAATTAACGCCTGTCCTAGGAACTGGTGCCAGAAAGTCTGATGGGAGTTGCTAGTCCACCACAAGGGATCCATTGGAATTGTTTCCAGTGCCATTACTATATAAGGCAGACCTTTCAGCATTGTGCACCTATAAATTTGCTGAGGGGAGATAGATCTCAAATTAATCATTCTTAGCACAGTAACTTTTAAGTGATTGTTCTTGTTTTACATCATCATTTAAGCTTCATCTTGCTAATTTAACTCTCCTGAAAAGGAATTATATTTTCTTGCAAAGGAAAGATATTTTAACACCTCGATTGTTTATTCATTGGATAAATTTCATCTTTACAGGGCATCAGGTACTGTCTATACAGCACTAGACATTGCAACAGGACAGGAGGTACGTTTTTCCATTCATTCCTTATTATTTTCCTTTGTGTTTATCAAGTTTTCTTGTTGAGGGCCTGTATGCCTAGTGGGCAGCACTAGGTTGACATATTTTATTAGTTATTGACCAGAGAAAAAGCGCAGGTGTGTAGTATAGAAAATACAGTAGTTAAAGGATTTGTGCATTGATGATTATGTTTATTCTAATAATTATAATAACTTCATCCTTGTATTTTAATCATCATTCAGGTGGCCATAAAGCAGATGAACCTTCAACAGCAGCCTAAAAAAGAGTTAATTATTAATGAAATCCTGGTCATGAGGGAAAATAAAAACCCAAATATTGTTAATTATTTGGACAGGTAAATATTTTATTATTTACATGTTTTCTTTATAGGATGTCATTTTCTTGTCAAATTATTTATTGGAAAATCATTTCATAATCATTCTACAGATAATTCTGAAATAGTACAAAGCAGTAGACTGTGGCATTGATTGCTCCACTCACACCCCCGTATCTTTACCATCAATCAGACAAATACTTGAAACCTGTTTTATGGACCTGGTTCTAAACATAAGCAGTTTATGTGATTTCCTTTTGAGGACTGTGGCTCCATCTTGGCAGGAGATGGACTATTGCATATAGGAGAAAGCAGTGGTGTTTCAGACATTTCATCAAATGCGTCTTTGGAGCCAGTGTGGTCTCTGGGAGGCTGAGTGAAACAGACAGACAACAATAGCCCTGCTTTAATGGATGCTTTGTGATTAACTGACAGTGAGGTCCAGGGAATTGAGACTTTAGTGTTAAACCTTTTACCTAAAGCAGGTAATTAATGTCTCTTTCATCAGCAGTATTAACTGTGTGTTATAAATAGGCACTTAAAGACAATGCTAACTCTTCTCTTGTGGTTAACATCTGACTTTTTGAATTTTAGTGTTTGTTTAGCACGACTGTGCTGTGTTCTCTCAGGGGATTCAAAGGAATTAAAGCTAGGTCTTCAACCTCTATGAGGTTAAGGTCTTGGTGCCTGTGATTTAGGCCCGTAGAGAGTGATAAAGTAAGAAAAATGAGGAGATAAAAGGACAATTGAATTTTAAAGTTTTTATCATTGTTTCCTACAATGTCCTTTAGGGCCCAACTGCAACAGCATGATTTGGATTCAATTTTTACATATGTAGTTTTATAAAAATTGCATTTGTACTTTTTAAAAGTATAGATTTCCAGGCTGTTCTCCATAATTAATGAAAACAGAACCTATGAGTTTTCAGTTTTAAGAAGCTTGCCAAGTGGATCTCACATGTACTCTTGAGCACCACAGAATAGAAAGTCATGTTTCATATAAGGTGGGGGTGTTTGAGTGATTGTTTAGCCTCCCTTTAGCTCAGGCTGGCCTGAAATTTACCATGTAGCCAAGGCTAACCTTAAACTTCCAATCCTCCTGCTTCAGTCTCCCTAGTAGATGGGATTATAGGTGTGTGCCACCATATCTAGCTTAGTGTATGGGAATTAGGGCAGGGTGAAAACATTGGGGTCACTCTTCTCTGTAATTCCTCATTCTTATTTAGTAATGGGGAAGAGATACCTGATGATACTGCTGATGTGTCTTCAGGTGTTGCTATTTGGTTGGGATAATCTCAGACTCTTTTCCTAAATTGCAAAGATCTGGTGACCTTGGTCCCTATGTTTGAGCACTGGAGTTTGTTCCTCCATAACTGCTTAAAGATAATGGGAATGACCCTCTCCATAATCATAATCTCCATAATTTTTATCACCACTAAGACTTAAGAATATTAGAGTCTCCACTTCCTTAGTCCCAAGTTCAATTTACCTTTCTTATTATAGCTACTTAGTCGGTGATGAACTATGGGTAGTCATGGAATACTTGGCTGGTGGCTCTTTGACTGATGTGGTTACAGAGACCTGTATGGATGAAGGACAGATAGCCGCTGTCTGCAGAGAGGTAAGAAACGGGAATGTTTCTTGCTCATGAGAAACGTAAAAACTGTCAGTTCTTTCTTTCTGGTTATTCAGAATGTTTATAACATTAAAATAGTAATAGTATATTTTTTCTCCCAAATAACAAAACATTTGGAAAGCCTATGTAATCATCACTTACCAGCCCGTCCTTGCATCCACCTTTGCCAGACTTCCCTTGGTTTTCTGTGGATCTAAGCTGATGTGTGATAGTGTTGGTGAACATGACCTATTGTAATAGTCACATGGAATTTTTTTCCGGTTTGTGGGAATTTTGAAAAGATGCTCTGCCTGTTCAGCAGGAGTCCCATAAAATACAGATTACATTATATTCTTGTTATTTTCTTGAAGGCAATTTAAACACTGTCCTTTCTCAGCACAGAAAGCAATTGCTTTCACAGTACCCTGTGAATATTTGCTATACTCATCCAGTGGTTCTGAGAATCTGTCATTTAGAAGAGGGACAGCAGTTAGTGCCTCTAGTTTCTAGTTAATATAAGGAAGTTTTATTCTATTATTTTCATCAATGTTTCTTTTTTTGGTCTTTTTGAGACAGGGTCTCTCTGTAGCCTAAGCTGGCCTGGAGCTCACTCTGTAGACCAGGCTGGCCTTAAACTCACAGAGATCCGCCTGCCTCTGACTTCTGAATGCTGGGACTAAAGGTGTGTACTACCACGCCCGGATCAATATACCTTTAAACATACAACTAGAGTCTCATATTGAACATTTTTTTTTATCTCCCTAACTTATTGTTGTGATGTTTTCTAAGAACCGAAGTCAGGAACTTGAAAAGCAATGATAGGGCAACAAAAGCAAGTGATATTAACTAATGTTTGCATTTCAATTGTCCTCTTAGGGCTGGAGAGATGGCTCAGCTGTTAAAAGTACTAGATACTTTTGCACAGGACCTGGTTTTGGTTCCCAGCACCCATCCATAACTCCAGTTCCAAGGGAACTACAACCCTCTCCTGACCTCCATGGGCACTGCACAGCACAGATACACTTACATACTTGCAGGCAATACACTCATCCACATAAAAGGAATAAATATTTTAAGTGGTTCTCCTAAATTTCTTCTTTCATTCTCACTTCCCCTAAACATTCACACATAACAACAACCATGTTTTTTCTTTCATGCCATAAATAATATTTATATTCTCTCAGGAGGGGGTATTTTTCCCTAAGCCTATGCTTTCCATTTTTTAGTAAGACAAAGACCTTTCCAAACAAGTACCTATAGTTACATAATAGCTTGGAGCCATTTCCAGACCTGACTATACATCAGAAATAATGGAAGGAACTTGTTTAAATGCACATCCTTTTAAATATTTATTTATT
Organism: Rhizomys pruinosus; assembly: GCA_009823505.1. Lineage (NCBI taxonomy): Eukaryota > Metazoa > Chordata > Mammalia > Rodentia > Spalacidae > Rhizomys > Rhizomys pruinosus. The sequence goes on along the minus strand of VZQC01007756.1, from coordinate 53,094 downwards.
TATTTATTTATTTATAATATTTATTTATTTTGTATGTGTATCAATGTACTGTCTGCATGCAGGTTTATGCACCCGTGTCGTGCAATGCCTTGGAGGTCAGAAGAGGGCGTCGTATTCCCCTGGAACTGGAGTTCTCCTGGAATTGGAGTTTCAGACGGTTCTTAGCCGCCATGTGGGTGCTGGGGATCGAACCCAGGTCCTCTGCAAGAGCAGTCGGTGCTCTTAACTGCTATTTATCTCTCCAGCCCCTTAAATGCACATTTCTATTTCCCACCCTAGACTTACTGAATCAATCTCTACCATGTACACTGAAGCTTGTAGCATCTGTAATAAGACCAAACTAAATCCATATTGTCTAGATAACTGAGTCAAATCATGGTAATTTTAATTGATTAGTTGGACTGTATTAATGACTACTGTGCTTTTATTGCATTATCTATCTTCATGGCTTAGTCTAATTTGGGTGCCATCAAATAAATGTATAAGGTTCAGTAGCATCACTGATGTAAAAGTGGTTTGAAAATGGTGTTAAAGCATTTAGTAATCTAATTCAGCTACAATATCAAATAACATCCTTTACTAAAATGTGTCTAGAAATGAGATGTAAAATTTGAAAAAAATCATGATATAATTAGAACTTTTTTTCTGATTTAATAGTGCCTCCAAGCTTTGGATTTCTTGCACTCAAACCAAGTGATCCATAGAGACATAAAGAGTGACAATATTCTCCTCGGGATGGATGGTTCTGTTAAATTGAGTAGGTATTTTGATGATATTCAGATAATATTTAAGAACATGTCAGGCAATTTCTGTTATACTACTGTCTATCTTGAGAAGATAAGATGGCTGCTGAAAGTAATTTATCTGAAAGCAGTTTAAGCCCTCATTCAAGAATTTCTCTGATAATCTGTTTTATAGACTATGACCAGATGTTTTGGAATTAATATTTCAGAATTTCTAATGGCTTCCAGAATGAATGGATGGCAAATAACTAAGCAGAAAAATGCGAAGAGAAAATATTGGGAGGAAACTACACTGACCTATTAAAAATAGTATCACCATAGTCGGTTCTTTCAGATCCCTTTAAAATAAGGATCAGTTGAGAGATCAGGTAACAAAAAAAGGATCTGAGCTAGGTAATTGTGGAAATTCAACTTAACATTAAAGAAAGGTTCAGCCACATGAGTATGTAACCTATTGCAGAAAGCAAATACTTTAGGCTTATTCTAACTGACTTTTCTTCTCTACAGCTGATTTTGGCTTCTGTGCCCAGATCACTCCCGAGCAAAGTAAACGAAGCACCATGGTGGGAACTCCCTACTGGATGGCGCCTGAGGTGGTGACTCGAAAAGCTTATGGTCCAAAAGTTGATATCTGGTCTCTGGGAATCATGGCAATTGAAATGGTAGAAGGTGAACCACCTTACCTTAATGAAAATCCACTCAGGGTAAGTCAGAGGAAATCGCCTACTCCCAAATAGTCGAAGACCACATATCACATATTGTTTTTGCTATTCCACCAAGTTGGCCATAACTGCCACTTTCCAGGAAGAAATAACACAGGAACACCTGGTTACAATTTTTTAATTACTGTCTTCTTTTGAAAAATGTTTCATAAGGTATCTCAACAGTTTTAAGGGAAATAAGCCTGAACTGAATTGGAAAAAATGTATGAAATGTACAAAGCATCAATAAAAACTAATTTAAAAATAAAAATAAAAATAAATAAAGTGATTTACTCTCAATACTTCTACTAACAAGGGCCTTAAAAGTTCCTTAGTAAATAGCTTTTTCTACCATAGAAATATAGAAATGCATGAAAGGGAAGATGTGGGAGAAAAATCATGATTTAATCATGACACATTCAATTTTGTGTCATGACTAAAGGACTTACCTAGGAAACACTTGTTTTATAATTACTTTAACAAAGTTAACTAATACATTTTCAGGACAGCTGTGCTTTTTTTTTTCTTAACTGAATTTTTCTTCATATCAGTAATGATCATTGAGCAACAACAGCTCAGTAAATATTGAAAGGCAGAGAGATAGAGTGTCACCCTGATGAAACCACACACTAAATTAGAAAATGCCTCATAGAGCCAGGTTTGGTAGTGCATGCCTTTAATCCCAGTACTCAGGAGTCAGAGGCAGGTGGATGGATCTCTGTGAGTTCAAGACCAGCCTGTTCTATGGAGTAAGTCCAGGACAGCTGGGGCTGCAGGGAAACCCTGTCTCAAGAAGACAAAAAAAAATGTCACATAGAAAAATGAATGAAAATAGTTTGGGTTAGATAAGTCTGTTTGCTACTATCCAGTTTGATTTGATCTTCAGGTGGCCCAGTTACCACTGCAAAGGAAAAAGACCCCCCATTTTCTAGTCTAACCCCATTGGCTTTATTCCGAGATGTGCCACTGATCATGAGGCTGAAAAAGGAAAGGAATACCAAAGAAATGCTTGCATAGGGGTGACATGAGCCAGGGGCTATTCTGTTTTTGTTTGTTTTTTTTTAACGCTTCACAGTGAAACAGAACCTATATTTCATATACATAAAGGGAATGAGATTGTTAGAAAAAAAGGAAATAGGCACATACTCTAAATTACTCTCAAAATCACACACAGAACCAGTACCAACTGTCTGTGCCATTACCACTAAGAGTCTAATACTAATACTTCATATACAAAAATGTTATCCTTAGTGGAATAGTTAAGTGCGTGCTCATTATATTTGCAAAATCACTATTTAGTTTAAATACACGTCTGGCTTTCTATACATACGAAGAAATTGTGACTTGTCTAGTTTTTACAGTTGAAAATGTTGTGATTGGAAGCTGTATTTCCGATTTGTTTAGAAGGGCAGCCTTCTCTAATTCCTCCTTTATTCCACTCTGATACTTGGCCTCTCAGCCTAATCCTCACACTGATTAGAAAACAACAGATATGAGTGAATGCCCTAATGACTGTTATGGGCTGTTACTCTGGTCTCATGAAACAGTCTAGAAGTGAGATGTGTGCATTGATTAGCTGCCTGCAGGGCTGAGTAGAAAAGAAGGGGCATTTTCCCACCATTTGTGGGTCAGTTCTCCATGCATTTAATCAAATCCACGTCTGACCTACGGGCCAGTGCATCAGGATAATTATGTTGGCTTTTCCTTATTGTCTAACTACCTTTTGCCTATTAAGAAACAGCAATGAAATAACACATCAGGCCATTGTTTCCATGGATTTCCTCCTCTCTAAGTCTTCAGACTTTGAAAGCACTAAATGGATTATAGCTATTTTGCTTTCTGCCTTCTAATGAGTAATTTACAACCTGCAGAATTTAAGGATTAAATAAATGGCTCTGTAAGGCAACTGGTCTCGGTAATACATTTATTAACTTCTTCTGGTCCCCAATTATAACTGATCTCTCTTTAGCTAGACTGCTAATTGCTAGGGAAAAAGGGAAACAAGTTTTAATCTCCATAGGCATCTTCTAACTGAGACCAGAATTCATAATTAACAGTTTCTCTCTTAGACTCTAGTCTTGTATCAAAATAAGTACTTCAGATTAATAAACTACACAGTTCAAGAAGCCTACGTTATGGCTATGACAAAAAGATCTGTCAGAAAGACCACCCTGTTGAATTCTAATAAGGATTTTTCTCTAACTTTGTATATTATTTTCCTTATGTGATTAACCTCCCAACAATTAATCAAGAAGTCCATATTGAGCCAGCCTGCTTCTAAGGCTCTTTCTCAAAACATCATAAAGAAATACTTTAAAGTTTTGACTGTAAATACACTGACCTCACCTGTTCTCTGAGAGAAAACACAATGTCTTGGGCCAAGTGCCCTTACTTGAAAAATGTACTCACTGTAGCCACGTGGAGATTGGAAACAACGATATAGCATGAGGCTGTAAGTAGCCTACATTTTCTTAGATCCTGGTGACCAGACATTGTGTTGGGAACTAGAAAAATGTCCGAAGCTTTTAGAGAGGGGTAGAAGAGTGGATCCTTTCTTTAAAATATTCCCCAATACTACTATCCGTTCACCATTTATGACTTTTGGATAGAAGGTGTGGGAGCTTCTCTTGCTATGAACAGGAACAGAACAGTCCTGCTAAGGGAAAGGGAGCACAGTGCCCACCTGTGGCTACTGTAGGGAACTGACCCCTTGGTGCAGAGGTCAGTTGGTTACTTCCATAACACAACCTGAGAGGTACTTCCAACTCAGGTCCTTACCCTGGGAAAACAGAACATTTCCCATCTAGCCATGCTTTCCACCTGCCAAAAGACTGCTGGTCTCTGGACAAGAATTTCAGGCTGATGGCTGATGGCCTATCTTCAGCCTACACCCACTCACAATTCACTTCACAGCTGGTGACCTGATAGGTCTCCATCCACCCCCACACCAACTTACCAGGTTGGTGGTCTGATGGACCACCATCCAACCCACTGGCCATGACACTCGAAATCTTGGCCTGCTTTGGCCTGTATGCACGCAGAAATAACGGAATGGGAATTCTGTGTAATGATGGAAAAGGATAATTCAATTTATTGCCTGTTGCAACTCACCTTTATAAGCAAAGTGGCGTCACCTCCCAGAGCCAATCACAGACCCCCAGTTACACACCACAGTATACTGTTGCTCCGCCTAGCAGTATGTGTGTAGGCCATGTTGCTTGCTCCCTCTTGGGGCAGGGTCAGAGAAATCCCATGACTCCCACATGGTGCCCTGAGGGGTGCTAGCTGAGAACTAGCCCCTAATTCAAACTGGATCTTCCCACAAGAAGGAACTGGAAGGGAGGAAGTAAAATAAGTGAAAGGATGACAGAATGGTAGAGAGAAGTGTGGTATGTACTTGGGAAAACAACAGTGCAGTGGTAAGGCAGATCTGAGTATGTCCTGCTGTGTAATTTAAGAGCTCCACGCCATTTTGCAATTCACTGAAAACCATCAAGACCTGTTTTCCTTTCCATAAAATAAAAACAATATCCATCTTGATGATTTGACATGAACATTAAGTGAATAATGTGTCTAAATTACCTAGCTCCATGGCTTCGTCTAGTACATTGTAGAAAAATGTATGTGGAAATTCACGTTAGAGGGTTTTTTTAACTCATTAAGGGAGATTGTATTTAACTTTCTACTAATAACTTTTCTCCCCTCCCATGAAGTGGAGGAGTCCATGCAGTTCACTATAATTAGCATAAATAGGTAATATTAAACAGGATAGGTTCAAGGTAAAGTCTCAAACTGTACATGTTAATGTTGTTTGCATTTCCGTGTGGCATATCTTTGTTGTATCCTGTCTTTAAGTATTATCAATATAAATTTGATACAAAGAGTTCACTACTACTTTCCCCTAGTAAGAAAATGATTGGGATTTTTATAAATGCAAAGCACTCTGTAATAACTGGCCTAATTTACTCATAAAATGTCTTTTAATTGTCAGACAGTTAACTGTACTGATGGTAATGAAGTTGATAACCCTTCCAGAGTTAGACAGGAGACAGGTTGAAGTCTTTACACTCAACATAACTGGACTTGGACATATTGTTCTGTGACCCATGGGTATTTTTTTATGCAGGCACCAATAATAAAGTGCCTCATTTCTTCTGTTTGCCAAAGTTGTGTAAAGCTGAGAATTTAAACTAGGCATCACATGATCAAAAGGAGCAACATTAATTAAGCATATATTTCTATGGTATGTCATTTTTGTTTGTGATGTTGCTACTCCTGAAAATGGAGCTCATCTTTCAAATGAACTAGCTAGCAGTTGAGTACATATCAGTGAAGCTATCAGTCTGAATGATTGTTATTGAGAGTGAATTACCTGTACTTTCATGGAGAAGGAAGTTCAGCAACCTAAATTAAGACCTGTTGTATATATTACAGTACTACACAAATGTCAGTTATCTTAATTATGTCAAATGACCAGGGAAATTCTCAGGCCTTGTATGTCTCAAGAAGTAAGTTAGGCAGGATAAGAGCAGCTCTAGCTACTGAAAAACAGCGACTAAGGGCCAAACTGCATCCCATTTCCTCCAACCACTGGAACCTGTGCTGTGGATTGGAATGTCTGGGTTAGATGGCGCGTGCTCATTTGGAATTAAAGTCAGACATAAACTTCCTGAGTACCAGAGAAGCAAGCATACTTTTATAGCACTCAGTCAATATTGTTTTGAATGTATTTCAGGGATTGCTGGGAGCATTCCCTTCTTTTTCCATAAGCCTCTGTAGAACAGCAAGCTTTATTGATGAGTTGTTGACACTCCTCCTCCTTTGAGGGCTAATCTATTCCTAAAAGGAGGAGAAAGTTGGGATAACTACAACTCAAATAATTATGGAACAGTAACAGGGTTTCTTTTTAATCTGAAAATATATTGCCTGTCAAAAGATAGAAAGCTCTTAAGAATCATTGGTTGTCAAGAATTCGGCATAGGAAAATGGGACTTGGCCATGGGAAAGCTGCAAGTTTCATTAAGATTATACAGAAGCAGACAGTTCAAACTGGTGAATTATGACCCAGAAGACAGCCAAGGGAGAAATTGATTCCATAGCAAACTAAACTCCACAAAACCAACCACCAAAGAGAAGGGAAAGTTTAAAGTGTGGTGAGCAGGAAATCATTGTTGGCTCAGATGAGATTCCCTTATCCTGTGATTTTCTTATCATTCCTTAGAGTATTTACAGGATAGGATGGTTTGGCTATAACCCAGGGATGCATGCTCTTACTGCTCTAATAATTACCATACCATTAACTAACAAATTAAGTCCCTTAAAATCTAAGATCATTGTAAAGAGACTAATCTTAGACTCTGGTCATATGTTTGCCCACTAAAATGTCCATATATGTGGGTTTTTTTGTCTTTTCAAGACATGGTCTCCCTGTACCCTCAGCTGTCCTGGAACTCGCTATAGACCAGGCTGGCCTTGAACTCATAGAGATCCGCCTGCCTCTGCCTCCTGAGTGCCACCACACCCAGCTCATTTGTGTGTTTTATCTTACAACTTTTGAAATATGTGTTGCTTTCATTGAGAAATGAATTCATCATGAAAATCAGGATTTTCCTGAAAAGGAATATCATTTCTGACCTTTGTTGTCACTTTGATTTATGTCCTTTATAACTTGGTCACAACATCATTTAGAAAACAAATGCTTTGCACTCTGAAAAAAGAAAATTCAGAAATTTCTTAGCAAATCTTCTCAACAGACCCAGTTATTTTCGTTCAGGCAATGTTCTGTACCAGAGAAAGCCCAAATTTAAACCTTGGTCTAAGAATTAAGCTGGTCTTTTGGCTGAATCTTTTCACTTTCTTTTCCTTTCTTTTGGTGATGGGAAAAAAATATTCCCTTTTCAGATGGCAACATTCACTAGCAGGCTTCATCTAGGATTTGAATGTGAGAAGTCTAGGAAAAGAACTTTCTAGTGTCTCTAGCAAATTTATTAGTTGACTTGAAGAGAGTTATTTTCCAAGCTCTGTCACTCAAGAACTGCATGACCTTGTGATCTTGCCATGCTTCCGTTTCCTTGTTGCCTAAGCTATTGCCTACCACTGGTGACCTACAAATTACATAGAGTTCCTGGGCTATTGAAAGGACCAAGAAGGAGGTCACTGGCAAGGTTCTTGTTCCCACTATAGAATATGTACTCTTTAATTCATTTCTCTGTTGATCTATACAGTAGAATTTACTTTTTTTAGTTTTTTTTTTCCCTCCATGTAGCCCAGGCTGGCCCTGAACTTGAGATCCTCCTGCCTCTGCCTCTTCAGCATATCCCTCCCCAGTGCGCACCACCACCACCTGCGAATTTACTTTTTTTGAAAGGCACAAATTTATGTGTCTGTTACTTTGATTCTATGTGCTTTAGTTACATGTAGTTGTAGTTTTCCCTGACCTACCCTGCAGGCAGGGCTGTAGTGTTTGTGGCCTTTAAGGGAGCTTTCCAAAGAGTGAGCTTCAGAATGTGGCTCAGACATTCCTTTCTCCCCCTCTCCAGACTGAATCTGCCCTATAGAATGGAACTATCCCCGTTGTCTCACCAAGCAGACATGTAACCATGATGCTGTGTGTGGGATTCAGTGACCTCAAACTGGTAGTAACCATGTGGACAAACTGCAGTGTTAAAACTCATATGGGGTTCACTGAAATGAGAAGCAGACAAATATATAATGTTCAGATATACCTTGAGCCATAAATTAGGTGTGAGCTGATAAAAAGTGAGAATGGAAGATGGTATATTAAATATAGACCATTTTCAATAGTAGTTCTCATTTTAAATTTCATCTTAATTTTAAAATTTATTTGCATTACTATCTCATTGTCATTTCAGAACAAGAGAAATGGAGTAGTAACAGAATGAAGCCTGGAATAACGGGCTCTTGGACCTCAAATGTTTTCTAGCCTTTATATTTCTCTGTCTCTTTATTCTACCAACCACCTTCCCTTCCATTGTTCTTTGACTCCTGTCCTTCCATTGCTTTCTTCTGTTTCCCTCCTTCCCACAGCTTCTCTCTTCTCCTTGCCTTCCTCAACCATTCTTCTTTCCTATCTTTTTTTTTATTTTGAGAATTTCATATGCGAGTGTTATAGTCATGATTTTCACCTCTTCCTTCTCCCAAGTGCTTAGGGCTGACCACTTGGAATAGGAAAACCTATCAGGGAGCTTGTCCCTATAGAAAATGGATTCCCCCTTCCTCAGCAGTTATTGATTGCCTATAGTCTTCATCTAGTGGTGTGGCCTTGTAAAGTTTCTTTCCCCCATGTTGGCCTGTCCACTGGCATCTTTATGCATGTCTTGTTTGGGCAACCATACTGTTGAGATTTTGTGGGTGGGGCTTCCCTGTCATGTCACAAAGAGGCTTTCTAGCAGTACACAGCATTCCTGTCTTTGTAATATACCCCCTATCTCCCACTTTTAAATCCTCTGTAGTTCTAAACCTTGAGTACTTCTAGGGTGACCCTGGATGGCTTCATGAGTATAAGTTGACTGCGCAGCTTAACAAAAGATTAGATGGAACACAAGAATTGCCAGTCATCTGGTGTTTGCTTTATGGCATTAGCCAAAGCTTTCTGTTGCTGTTTTTTTAAGCATCCCAAAGCTAGCCTAGCACCTAATCAGTCAGTAGTACCTCATTACCTTTCATTATTAAACTATAAAGAGGCTAGATCCCTAAGATGATTTTAAATGGCTCTTTAAGGATTAAGAAACAAAACAACACTCTCCATAATTGGATAATAGATTAAAATTTGTAAGGCAATATAGAGTGAAATTAGTCCACATTGCTATCATGTTCAAGTATGATTTGAATCACATAATAGTATATAATATTTGTTATGATGTAATGATTTATTTTTGGTGGATTGGATTCTACTTGCCATCTTAGAAAACAACAGGAATATCATAACCTTTCATGAATCTCTAAATATACCAGAAGCAGAAATAGGGTCTGACCTTTAACCTCTTAAATCCCAGGTTGGGATTGCACTAAATCACAATGTGTCAACTTCCTTGTTCTTGACTATTGCTCATAAAACACTCCGTGAGTGGAAAATTCTAAAATGAAAAAGGACTCAAGACAGCAGGAGATTGCAGGCAATAGTCAGAACACAGGCTGTAGATATAGACCTTCAACAACACTGAGTGCAACACACACACACACACACACACACACACACACACACGCACGCACGCACACACACTACAGATCTCCCACTTCCAGTTATGTATGTCGATCCCCTTTGTTCTCCATTTCCAAGTTGATGGAGAATGATTGGCCTCAGAAGTGCCCGTTTCCCCTACCCAGAATCAATATGCCAGCTGTTCATGCATGATATGCTTCATCCCAGGACTATTCTCCTCGGCTTCTTCCCAGAGACTGTGTAAAGAAGGAAATGGAGCTCTGCAGCACTTAAGAGCATGGACTCTGAAATCATACTGCCTGGATTCAAATGTTTATTTCTAAATTATTCTGAGCATGGCTTTGGGGAAGTTATTCTCAATCTCTGATAGGCTGATTTCTTTATCTAGCAAATCATAATAATCTTCTTCAGGAAGTTGTGTGATTATATGAGCTAATATGAGCTGATAATAATCAATTTTATGTATTCATACCTGCCATGGATATATGTATGTATATGTTGACGTAGATTAATAACTCCCTTCTTTTGTTCAGTTAAATTGTATATTCAGTAGAACTTTTTGTTGAGTCCTCTCACCATGTATAACATGATTTTCATGGGAAAATGGGGTTTGTGTCCTAAATATTCAACTTATAGGATTTCTCAACCACACCCTATCCCTTTTGTAAAGTGTGTCTTTATATTGGTACCAAGGCCTCTCATAGTTGCTAACACATTTCCATTAATTCTCCTGTTTTATTTTTCTCTCTTAACATAAACTTTATAAACTGTTACAATGAAATAAAGCCTTTTAATTAAATGGTTAGTTCTGTTGTAACACTGCCTTAATGAAGACTTATTGGGTTCATATGGATTGTTTTGAGACTTCTTTGGAAAGATGTGGTAACTTCCATGATGAGAGCTTTGATCTTTCTTAACTGAGGAAATTGCCAATAAGGTAAATTCAATTATTCCTCTAACTGGATACATTGAGTTTCTACTATTACTTAGACAAATTTAGCCGCACACCAGGGTTAGTGAAAACTTTATGCAGAATTCTACAATATTGCAAAATTTTAGGTAATGTGTATATTAGTGAGGAAAGCCACCATTTTATTTTTGGCCAATTGTATTGCTCATGCTCTAAATATTTTTTATAAGTCATGGGGCCTATATTGCCTTACCTGAGGAAGGAAACACACCCTGCTTAATGATCTAATATATTATATTTGCAGGGTCTTTGCTGTTTAGCATCAGCTAGAGAAGAGAAATTTTTGAAACTTAAATTTCTCAATTATTTTTCAAATTTCACAGAGCACTTATTCTCTCCCTTTGGCTTATCTGTGGACATGTTGTGGCTGGCTTGTCCAGCTGTCTGTCCCATTGATGGCCTACTTATAGAGCCTACTTATTTTTCTGTTAGTGAATGATTACTATGAATAGTCAAAATTTATTACATCTGGACTTTGTCAACTCTGAGATTGTACATTTTTCATCCTCTGCTTATCTTCTAATTTCGTAAAATATGTTCTAAAGGTTAATACTTTGTAGATCAATCTATTATATTTCTAGAGCAATTAAATTAATAATTTTTGGCTCTTATTATGGAATAGAATATTCTTTGACTATCTATTTTGAGCAAATGACTGCAAAATTTAGAGAGGATCATGAAATATTTCCTGCTTTCCACAGCCTCACAGTCCAGGAGACATAACAGATCTATTATCACATATCCTGAATGTAATGTGAAAAGAAACATATGAAATCAGAGCTTTGGAAGCTTAAAAGAGGGCAGGGTTAACTATCCACAGAGTGAACAACTGTCATCGCTTGATTAGATTGAGGGACACATGAGTTTCAGTACTAAAGCTGAGAGCAATCTGCAGAAAACCAGGTTGCTTGATCTATATCTACCTAGGAGAGATGCTTGAGACTAAGGAAGAGACAGCATGTAAGCTTAAGTAATGTATATGGGTGGAACAGGAAGAGAAAGTCCCTAGGGTGAGAAAAGAATAGAGGAAAGCTGGAAAGGTAGACAGAGAAAAAGCCATGCTATATGTCAAGCGACTCCTTACTGTGTTTTGTGGACCCATGGTTTTTTTTTTTTTTTTCAAATACAATGTGAAACTTATTTTATTTATTTTATTAATTAATTTTTTTATTGATGCTTTGTGTATTTCATACATCATTTTCCAATTCAGTTCAGGCGTATATCCCCTACCCTTCACCCCACCCCACCCCTACCCATCCCAGATGATGCATTCTGCCATAACTTTTCTGCATCTTTCTGGTTTTTTTTTATTTTTAAGTGACTATAGTGATCCTCTAAATCTAATGAAATGTTATTCACTATGATAAAAACGGATAAGCAAAATTTATTTGATTGAAACATGTGCATGAAGGTAAGGCCCTAATATCTCTACTATCTATCTGTACCTCCCCTTTTCCCTCTTAACACCTTTTAAGGATTAATTTAGGGGCAACATGATTTGAAAATCATTGTCAATGGACCATAGGAAGCTACTAAAACCTTTAAAGCAGATATGAATGAGTGGTAATATGAAATTTGTGACGAGATAAATTCTTAATGGTGATGGACTTATGAATAAAATGGCTGAATAAGAAAAAGCAATTAGGACAATACTAACTGTCTGAGAGAAGCCCAAACATTAAGCAAAGACAATGGGGATAGAGGGAAGTGGATGGGTATGAAAGCCATCTCTAAATGTTGCATCAATAGAATAATTATAGTAGGTGGGAGGATGTTTCATGTGAGGAAGGGAGAACTCGATGATGGTTCTGTGCTTTATTGGTTACAGCCAGATATATACAAAATCTCTAGTCAGGTTTCTGATAGTCAGCTCATTTTCTTTGAAATTTCAGTAACTTATTTAAAAGCAGCATGTAATCACTCATGCCTAGATTTATTCTCCCCAATCTTCTTAATCTAAGACTTGGCTTGGCTGTTAAAACCCTTTTTACTGCCATTGTTATGTTGGCTACAACCATATTTGTGTCTCATTACTAAGGCAGTGGGTAGCAATTTTCTTTTTTATGAAGACAGTCCCCAACTTACACACAGGATGTATTCCAAAAGTTCATTTTTAAGTTAATTATTTGGAACCCAGAGTGCATTTTCCCAGAGAAGCAGCCTTATACATAGTGATTAGGTTCCCAGGCCAGTTTACAAAGTCTAGTTGAGCTCAGAATATAACTGAAAGTGTGGATTTGTGCAATGGAAATTAGGGAGAAGTAATACTATTGCAATTAAGATGAAAACAATAATTGAAAAATGAATAGTCTGAGGATTTTGTTTCCCTCAAAAGCAGTGCTTGATGAAAAGCAAGTTTAATCCCAGGAAAACAAAGAGAAATAGATGAGGACTGGACACCGCAGCTTTATAAATGTATTTTTAAGTAATGTCTTCAAGGGTTTTTAACAATAATAAAAACAGCTCTGTTCATTGCAGGAAAACTTGAAAATTTGAAAATATATTTAAAAATTTAAGTCCAAAATAATCCTGCCACTGGAGAGAGCTACTTTTAACATGTTTGTGTGTTTTAACCTTGTCTTAATATATGTGTTTTTATTAGCATATGTTTATTATAAAATGATGGATTTCATAGTCAGTTTGTTTCATATGTAGCATGTACTTTGACAATACTGATCCCTATCACTCTCTCTTGCCCTCCTACTGTTAGTCCTTTTCCTTAAGATTTTCCCTTCTACTTTCATGTCACATGTATGTGTGTATATCTCTGTGTGGGTTTATATAATTTAGATTTCATACATCAGAAAAATATGATCTTTGTCTTTCTGGTACTGTCTTATTTTGCTTAACGACTTCCTGACTTCTATCCATTTTACTTTACCTGACATAATTTTGTTCTTTACATATTTTTCATGGGTCCAACAATAGTACTTAAGATGCAACTACATGATCTACGTACTATACTGCTTCTACTACTACTACTACCACCACCACCACTACTACTACTTCTATTACTACTACAATTATTATTATTATTATTATTATTATTATCGATATTGGTTTTATTATTGATGTAGGAGTATCAGATCAATAATAACCAGGGCAGGAGTCAAATGTTATGCTATTGATGAATATACCCTATTTGCAATCTTAGCCCCCAATAAAAAGCACAGTGAGACTACAAGTTCTTAAACAATCACATATGTTCTTCTGAGTGCTGGAGAGGTTTGTGGCACTGGCTCTTTGTTACTCCTGATTTTCCTTCAAAATAGAAGTGTTTTCTTCTGCCTTGATGCACTTTTTCACTGACACTACTCGAGCTTAACAAAGATGGTTAAGGTCATTTTTGCTTCATAAATGGAATGGAAAAAGTGTTATACATGGATTGAAGAAGAGATTTGAAGGAGTTTGGTGACAAACATAGACATGTGCTTATAAAAGGAGATGTCAGTTCTATTAAAAGATATAAAAAGAAAAGTGGGCAACTGACAGTATAACATGCATACAGAATCCAAGAGAGCACTGAAAAGACTTATGTGTGGCTGTTTGGCTACTGAGCAGGGAAAAATGGTTAAAAAACAACAGCTGGTTTGGGTAGTTGTAGACATCCAAAGTAAGAATTTCCAGGGGTAATAAATATAATGTCCAGCAACTAATTGTTGTTATGTTTTCATACGTGAACAAAATTTGATTGTAACAACAGGAACTTCAATCATGACTTATAAGGAATCAGGACTCTTTGAGCTTCATTTAAAACATCTGCTCTAATTTTAGCCAGTTCAATGACTCCTATCAATTTTTGGTCAAGTACCAAGAGCCACCACCTGCATTTACTATTGTCAATGAAAGAATTGAAAATGTCAAAGGAAAGCGTTGAAAATGTAAAGGAAGTTTTTGGGAAGGACTGAGCTACTTTTTTATGTACTAAGAAAAACAACCCGAAAGTTCATTGTCCCTGGTACTTAAATATCACAGTATCTATGCAAAAGGACCTCTTTCTACGAGATGCAGTGGCTGTTATTGTCAGTGTGCTGTGATCTAAGGATATTGTTATGAAGTCTAAACAGCACTGCAGGTCCATGGCCAGTGGTTCCCAATGTTGGCAATAAATTGGAATCACCTGGAAATCTTAAACATACTGATGCCTGGATTCCCCTTGCAGACTTCTACATAATTTGGTAATGAGAACCAGCTTTGAGGATTTTCATAAACCTTTTTACGTTGTTCTATTATGCAGATAAGTCTGAGACCCTCTGAATTACCTCACTGTTTACAAATCTAGGTGGATCAGACAAGTAGTTCTTTAAGTGTGGCTTTGGAAGCAGCAGCACCAACCTCAGCAGGCCACTTGTGAGAATGAAAATTATTGGGCTCCTCTTCGGCTTTACTGATTTAGAATCTCCGGACGGGGCCCAGAAACCTTCCTGAACAAGCCCTCCAGATGATTCTGTCAGGCAGGATAGGTTGATAGTCACTATTATAAACACTCCTTATGCAGTTGGTCTGCAGTGGTTGTTGGAAAGGAGACTTCTGCTCACCAGCAGGTGTAAACCTACCCAATCAAGGCTGTTGATTCTAAGCCAGTTCAAGAGGAAGTGCCTCAAGAGTTAAGATGAAGATCACCCACATATAGCAGTTCCAGGGGATCCAATGCCAACATCCTCCCCTGGCCTCCATGGGCACTCTTTTTTTTCAATACCCTCTTTAAATGCCAGCCTCCTCTGTAAAGCTTCTTCTCAGTTCCAGTGTATTGTTTCATTCTTGTATTTACTCAGCAATATCTATATTCCTGTATTAATTCTTAACACATCATAGTATAGTTCTACATTCTATCTAAGACTAAACTGTGTTGTCTCTGCAAACATGATGATGGTCTCATTCATTGGATCTCTAGTATTATTATAATACCTAGTACACACTAAAAGTGCTAGAATTATTTGCACAAGGGAAACATGAGGCATGGCCAGGTTTTCTGCTACTAAGAAACTTCAAAGATGGGTTTATCTTTGTGATTTTATCACAGTCCTGGATCTAATTTTTTTCTTTTCTTTTTTTTCTTTTTTTTTTTTTTTCGGTCTTTTTGAGACAGGGTCTCCTTGTAGCCCCAGCTGGCCTGGAACTCACTCTGTAGACCAGGATGGCCTTGAACTCACAAAGATCCACCTGCCTCTGCCTCCCAAGTGCTAGGATTAAAGGCGTGCGCCACCACACCCGGCTTGGATCTAATTTTTTTCATTGATAGCTACAAGTCTTGATTCGTTCAGCATACCAGGAGTTGTTATTTCTGTGTTGACTTTATACATCAAAAATCTCAAAAATGTGTAACAATTATTACTGACTCATTTTTACCTTAAGATGCATCATTGACTAGTACCAAAACAACTCATGCCTACTTTGCTTATATTTCCTCTTATTATAGGTAAAACTTGATGGGAATTCTAATTAAGACTAGGTTTCAGCTCTCACAAAAGTTTCCATCCATTGACCTCACCAGTTGCCTCTTTTCTAGACACTTTTATCTTCTGGTTCCTACTTTTATAATCTGATCTCCTCATCCCATGTCTGCTCACAACTGTTCTTCAAATAATATCAGCAGTTAGTACATGCCATCATCTTTTCTGTGTACCTTGCTACGGTCATTCTCAAATCAGGATGTGTGGATATTTATGTTCCCCTACTCTATAGAGCTGCACATTGAAGGCAGTCCAGATTAATGTCTCAGGTGCTTAATCACACATTTATTGTGAGTTTGTGATGGTTTGAAACATTGAGGACACGTTATAATCTTTGTGCACATTTGAAGGGATACATAGGACCTCATTGTCACCTCAGTCACTGGCAAGATTAGTAATTTCTAAATATAGAAACTTTGGAATGTGTGTACCTCTCATTCTCTAAAATAGAGTTTTTAAGACCTAGAGTATAAACAAGAAGAAAATTGACATAGGCTTTCTGGGATAACCCAGGATTTTAATATGTATATGCTGAAGAGTTTTATTTTTTCTATAGGCATTATATCTGATAGCCACTAATGGAACCCCGGAGCTCCAGAATCCTGAGAGACTATCAGCTGTATTCCGTGACTTTTTAAATCGCTGTCTTGAAATGGATGTGGATAGGCGAGGATCTGCCAAGGAGCTTTTGCAGGTGAAAATATAATAGGACAATTACAAAGAGAGACAGAGGCTGTATGCAACTTTTCCTTGTCCCTATGAGAGCTCTGTTGAGAGACATGTCCTTAGAGTTAGGCTATTACCATTTGCTTTTAGGGCATAGGCACAAAATTATAGGCCTACATCTATTACATGATTGCTGGTATATTATTGACTTTCTTCTGAGAAGTTGGCATTTTAATCTTTAATTCTCTCTCGTTTGTTATTCCTGGAATTTTATTTTACAAGGAAAAAAACCCCAATGTGAACCTCTAGTGTTGCTGTTTTTGCCTGCCTTGACTTATGCCCCTGGATGTTGGATGCAGGTGCTCTTAGCTGGAGGTAATTCTCCACATAACTATGGAATTATTTCCATGGTATTTGCTACTCTTAGTGCTTTACTGGTCAAAGCCCCTTGGTTTGTGATATGAAATGGCAGGTGCCTACTTGCCTGGCTGAGCACCATCCAGTGGTAAGTGCCTCTGTAACCATTTGTCCTTTTCATGATTCTCAGGATTAATACATATGATGATGACTAGGGCCTCTTAGCTCCCAAATGTTTTTCATACATAATCTCATACAATTTTCACAGCCACCCTGTATGGGAGGCAGTATTATCCTATTTTTCAGATGTGGAAAGAGACTCACACAGTTCTTGAATAACCAAAAAGCTATCTAATTTGAGCCTTGGACTCCCTGAACTTCTACCCCAGGCTTAACAGAAACCCATGTAGATTTTTAAAAGATCTGCTTATTTGACAAAGCACCAGCACAGGCCAGGATTATACAAGTAGCTTCACCACTGGGTACTATTCCTTGGTAGTGATATCAACACCTGGAACACCTAAGTACAACTTATTCTCTCCATGACTTTGAACGTACAAGTCCGTTAAACAAAACATGCAACACTATTCAGAGTGCTAGCCATAGATTTGCTGTGCTCCAGCCTACTTCCTTTCATGGAAAAATTTGTTTCTGTCACTTTTTTTAAATATGTTTTTTAGTTTTATTTTATTTATTTATTTATTTATTTATTTATTTATTTATTTATTTATTTGTATGAATGTACTGTCTGCATGCAGGTCTGTGCACCCATGTCGTGCAATGCCGCGGAGGTCAGAAGAGGTTGTCAGATTCCCCTGGAACTGGAGTTCTCCTGGAATTGGAATTACAGACAGTTCTCAGCCACCATGTGGGTGCTGGGGATCGATCCCGGGTCCTCTGCAAGAGCAGTCGGCACTCTTAACCTCTAGGCCATCTCTCCAGCCCCGTTTCTGTCACTTTTAAACTCTTTCTGAAGACAAAGAATCACATACAGGGGGAAAAAAAATCTCAACCCAAGTCACACAAGAGTTTAACCTATATGGAGGAGTTAAAAACGATATGCTGTCCTTTCTGCTACTTGTGGGCATTTCACAGTTTATCATAGGGTCCTAAACTATGAAATCTTGATGGTGCTTTTTAACCTAATGTAGATACCTCTTTTATGCCTTCTTTCAAGGATGCCAAAGATAGACGATCTTTTAATATAGTTATACAGCTATATAGACCAGAATCAATTATCAAATTAGTTCTTCTAACAATTGTACTTTTATGGGGACCAATCTGAAAACTGATTTTGAGTGCAAATTGAGTAGTTTGTCATATCTCTTCATTTTATATACATAAGTAAGATCTCCTATATAAATTGATTGTCTTAACCTAGCTTATTGTTGCCTGTTTTAGAGGATTAAGGGTGAGAGATATACAAAATTCCATGCCACTAGATGGATGGAGAAATGGCAAAGGTCCTGAACATTTGTGTGTTTTTATTTATGGCCCAAGTCAATTCATGTTGCTCTAGTTTGCAAAGTCTAAGTACAGTATGTGATTAAAATCCTGTCAAAGACATGATTCCTACTCTTGAGAAATTCACAATTTCCTTGGATACATGAAAAAATAATGTAAGCTGTTTAGGGACTTATATGAGCCATGTGGCTTTTCTAGTAGTAAATGATATCGTTGGTTAAAGAAATACCTCGGGGCTGGAGAGATGGCTTAGCGGTTAAGAGCGCCGACCGTTCTTACAGAGGACCCGGGTTCGATCCCCAGCACCCACATGGCGGCTGAGAACCATCTGAAGCTCCAATTCCAGGAGAACTCCAGTTCCAGGGGAATCCGACACCCTCTTCTTACCTCCGCGGCGTTGCACGACACGGGTGCACAGACTTGCATGCATACAGTACATTCATACACATACAATAAATAAATAAAATTAATAAAAAAAATTAAAAAAAAAAGAAATACCTCTATTGGCTTGGTTGTTAAAATATCTGTAGCTGGGTATGGTGGTACATACCTTTAATCCCAGCACTTGCAGAGAGATGAGGATCTCCAAGATAGAGATTTAGACAAGCCTGATCTATATAGTGAGTTCTAGGTAAGTTGTGGCTATAGGGAGACCTCATCTCAAAAACAAAACAAAGCCAAAAAAAAAAAAAAAGAAAATATTTACAAAGAGGAAAGTCCTGCTGGCCCTAGATAATTTATAGAAAGGGGAAGAGGTCCAGAATTCAAATGGAAGTGTTACAGTTTGTATACCCAAAGGCATGTAGGCATGATTAAAGGACAGAAATCATAGAAAAATGTGGCTGAAGTCAAAGGTTCATGTAAGGGAGCTGCAGAAGATAAAATGAGGAGAGGACCACAAATAAAGGGGAAATCTTGAGATCTTGAGGAATAAATTCAAGGAAAGCTTTATCTAGGAAAAATAATCTGGCAGTATACAATGAGAATTGGCAATAAGACAATGGATGTAATCTTGGCATCTAGCAGGCAGAGACAGAAGGATCAGCAACAGGCTAGCATCAGCTACTATAGGCCAGGAGGCCTGTTCTCAAAATAAAGAAGCAAACAGGAGAAACATGGAAGCAGGAAAATCAAGGAGTACTACTTATACTTTAACTGGGCCTTAACTAGGAAAAGCAAGAGATAGATTTAAGAGACATTGTGTACTGTGAAGTTACTTGGTGACTTATTACATGCAGAATACAAGGGACAGTAAGACAAAAGTGACTACAGGGGACCAAACCAATAGTTGCCTTCAGTAAAAGAATGAGTTTTAGAAGATAATACACTAGCCAACATTTCTGAGCCCCTTTGTAGCTTACAAGGGGCTATCACGTGCCTGATTTGACCATTAATAACATCAGAAGGGAGAAGTGAACCAAAGTGTTCTAACTCCAAAGCCTCTGTAGCTTATGTCACACTGGAGGACTCAATTGGGGAGATTTTAGCATACCATTTAAATGGTTGAACTTAAAATGATAGATAAACATTCCAGAGCAAATGTCTAGTAGGCAATTGAGAACTTGGACCCAGAGCCCAGGAAAGCGATCAAGTCACACACCGTAGATTTTTGTGAGTCATTCTATAACCTTGATGACAGGTTGAAACTGTGAAGGAAATGAGATCTGTAAGAAATTAATTAGCAAAAGAAGCCAATGAGGGCCACCTTCTGATCTGAGAGAGACAGGCAGAGCACTGAAGACAGAAAGAGAAATAAGAACATATGCGTGGGGGAAAGGCCTAAAATAGTATAATGCAACAGGCTGCAAAGAGGCAATCATCGAGAACAGAAAAAGATTCACTTGCGTTGACTCCTGCAGATGGGCCAAAGGAAAAGTGTTGGAGACACAGCTATTCGGTTTAAAGAAGAGAGAGAGAGAGAGAGAGAGAGAGAGAGAGAGAGAGAGAGAGAGAGAGAGAGAGAGAGAGAGAAGAGTGGTTTCAGAGTGAAATTGATTTCAGTACTGGGTTGAAGACATTCTGAAGCCTATGAGTTGGTCCAGATACATTCACCAGTTTAAGAAAATTTGGTAGATTGGCCATTACAAACTGAATGAAAATTTCTAAGCTCAGTATTCAAGTGTTTGGAGCTGAGCCAAGTCAGTTTCCCTAGTATTTCATGCCATTGAAAGACAAAAAAAAAGAAAAATCCAAAGACAAAAGCTGGCAAGATTTTTTTTTTTTTGTCTTTTCGAGACAGGGTCTCCCTGTAGCCCAGCTGTCCTGGAACTCACTCTGTAGACCAGGCTGGCCTTGAACTCACAAAGATCCGCCTGCCTCTGCCTCCCAAGTGCTAGGATTAAAGGCGTGCGCCACCACGCCCGGCTTAAGATTTTTAAATTAAATGGTATCTAACTGGGAGCTCAAGATACATTTTAATGAAAAAAAAGGACATTTGAAAATGTAAAGTAATATACTAGTTGGAAAAAAGAATTCTAGTAATTCCCCCTTTTCCTTCCTTTCACAGCATCCATTTTTAAAATTAGCCAAGCCTCTCTCCAGCCTCACGCCTCTCATTATTGCTGCAAAGGAAGCGATTAAGAACAGCAGCCGCTAGAACTGCAAGCCTTACCCCTCACCATCTCCCTGATGAGTAAGACTATAACAAAACCGCTGCAGGAAACATGGAAGAAATGACAGTCAATGGGGTGGGGGTTCCTTACCTTTCAAATAAATAGAAACTTCTTAAATAAGCCTTTTTCCTACTCCCTCAAATTATGTAATTTATTTGTAAGCCTGAATCGCAGCCCACATAGGGCAGCAATGTCGAAGTGGCCCACAAGTGGTCACTTCCACCGTGAAGCGAAAGAGCCAGTAGAGAATCCCCTCATTTTGTGCATTCGCTTTGAAGAAAAAGATTTCTCAAAGATGCACACTCCCTCTTCATAGTGTTGTGTTTGTTTTTAAGTTAGAGAGTAGTCCCCCTTGCATTTGAACCTCCTTCAAAACCCTAACCCAATGTGATGTTTTTCACTTGCATTGTCATTAGATGTCCAGAACAAAGATGTCAAAATGTGTTTTTTTAAAAAAGAAAGTAAAAAAAAGTAAAGAAAAAACAAAACAAACAAACAAAAAAAAACAAAGAAAAAAGTAGAACAAGTATTGTGTGAAGCTGTGGCAGTCCGTGCCCTAATAGAGTTGCAGTTTTTTATCCTTCTTCTATAGTGGTGGCTTGGTTTGTGTACCTATTTTTCTGCATTTGTATTGGAAAAAGTTTTCTTTAAGACATTTTCCAAAAGCAGAGAGGAATATAAGTGTTCAGAAGGGGCTTTGAAAAACTATATCTTAATCAAGCTCTAATTGTGAAATCCTGTCACATTTTCACAAGGATGCTTAAGTGCTGGTTAATTTGTTGTGTAAACCAGCTTGTTGATCTTCGTGATACCAGAAAAAAGGGCACACTGAAATTGTGGCAGCCCTGTTAGGTAAGTCCAGGCCCTAAACCTAGGATATACTGGTAGGAAAAAAAAGACTACTTAAACAAAAATGGGACTTTCTCTGAGAGCCAAAAGGAAAATGAAATACATATATAATACAGAAATCCTTGTTGGACATTAAGGTTTTTTTTTTTTTAAAGATAAGATAATGAATTTAATCCTCTCTTATGTTCCTGGAACATACGCATTATAAATTAGGCACATAGTGAGGAAATAGACCCATTAATCAACATTCTTCGTGATCAAAATTATCGATTTTGACAATTTGTAACTCTTGAAAAAATTTTTAAAAGATCAGAAGAGAGATAGTGAGCATTCGATTCTGTAAGAAATGGGAGGTCAGTGAAAGCTGCGTCCCAGCGAACAGTTGGCTCTAAACCCTTGTTCCTGGTTTTCCTGTATGTGACCAATCTCTCTTTTAGGATATGCTGTATTTATACTTAGTGACTTGGGTTTTTGACTTTTAAAAGCTTGTTCATAAAGACGTTGAAATTCTTCCATGAAAATAATTTGGATTTGCAATAAAATATACCAAGAAATGTCAATCCAACTGAATTCCTTTTGTGGCTTGAGGAAAATTCCAAAATTGGACTATTATTTCACCATTTCTCTATTTATTAAAGCTTCAGTAGTTAACACTTCCCGAATCTTCTGGGAGTAGAAAAATAATCTGGAAGGTATCTGCATGGCCAAGGATAGGCTTTTCTTTTGAGTGTGTAGTCAGTCTTATAAATTCTGCAAAGTTGTTTCTCTAAACCTTTGAAGTGCTAATAACTTATGCTATAAAACATTTCTTGATTTGTAGAAATAAAAATCTTAATAGAGCTTATCCACTACATTTAGCAAGAGGGGAATGAGGTTGATGAGATAGGTCTCTCTCCTCTGTGAGGTATATTTATCCATCAAACCATCCATTCCTTCAGAATGAAAGCACTTTCTTTAGAGTTTCTGCTAATCATATAGTACATATGTTTAGCCTGAAGAGATGATACCACTAGTGGATTTCCTATTTTCCTACATTGTAAACTTCGGGAGGGTCTTTCCCCTTTCCTGAAAATATCCACAGTGGGATAAAACAATGTGAAAAGAAACATAATATTAATTACAAGGTTACTTTGCAAAGAGGTGTCTGGATCTTAAATTGTAAATGCCACATTTCTCTCTAATGACATATAGGAGAGGGCCTTAACTGTTATTTTTCTTTAAATTCATTTTCCATTCATGGCACCAGGGAATTCCACAGAATACCTGGAATACAAATAGAATTCGATAGTTTGATGGCCATCCTCTCCCAGTAGAGAGAGTCCAAACCTTGGTGGGTAAGCCCTAGTCATCAGTTAACATCTTTTGCGTGTGATAAAGGCTTTTTGTTGTTATTTTGAACACCCTGGAGGAGTGATGCTGCGGATCACTATAGGCAGAGAAATGGCTGTTCTTTATGCTTTTGGCTCAATGCATTAGGAGTAAAGAGCCAGGTACTTTTTTTTTTTCTTACCACGACTTTGTATCAAGATTTAATGATACTTCCCAGTAGGCATTACTCTTTACAGAGTTGTATCTTACATACTTTTCAAATGAGAACAGCTTCTAAAGATCCTTCCCCAGGTTGGAAAGTTATGTATATTTCTAATAAGTATTAGAGAGAATCTGTTTCTCAGGCCAAAATGATACTGAAGGATTCACATTTGGTATACTTGAACTACAGATGATTAACAGTTTATTCCCTCTCCCTGAATTTTTTGAGCTCATCTTAATGCAGGTGAGTCTATCCAGATCTTTAGCATTGCAAATGTGCCCTGAAGCAATTGAGGGCACATTGTTAAATGTTGATTCCAAAATGTCCTGAGGTAGGAATAGGGCAGTGGGAAAGTCAGGGAAGGGTGAGAAGCACAGTAGAGATTATTTATTTAAGAAAGAATAGAACATTAATATTGTAGCAAGGATCCAGTGCGTTGTCAGAATCCTATGAAGATCTTGGGATGACACAATCCCCTCAAATCAGTCACCATGTTGGGTAATGACTTCGTTCTTGCTGATCTTGTCTATGTGTCATTGTAAATATTTGTGCGTCCATGCTCCATTTTGGCTACTGGATGGCCAAGTCACATGAAAAGATTTAACTCAAGTATTTATTCTTTAATTATGTTATTCAGATTTCTTTCAGTCTTGTGAATTGCACCCTGATGTTTGAGTTTAACTGCATAATCCTCACATCTATCTCTCCCCTGTGAAGCACATTCCATTGCTAAAAGAAAAGAAATATAAAATTGCTTCCTGTTTTCTGTATAACTGTTTTGATAGTTTGAGATGTTTGTCTATAAAGGGTATTTCTCAGCTCAAAGATCATGTAAATAATTATATTCCTTTGCTCAATGGGTTGTTTATTTCTAATGGGGCTGTCAGTTATCGGAGAGATTCTATAAATTCACTTTTAAATAACATAAACAGGGATTACAACTATGTAAAAATAAGTGTGCATATGGACAAAGACTGGGAACACACAGAATTGAAATCAGTTGTGTTAGGGTGGTGGGATTCTGTGAATTTTTTTCCTTTCAGAAATTTTCTTTGATGCTGTTATATTGTTACTTTACAAGGAATAAACAACAGAAAGGAAACTATAGAAACAGAAAAGATGGCAGAAGCAGATGACTTCTGGCCAGAGCCCAGAGCATGTAGGGCACAGATATTTGCTAGTTACAATTATTCCATAGGCTTTATGCTTGCCTGGGTGCTGAGGTTGGCACATGCTCAGGTATGGCACATGCTTTCTTAGGAGACTATAATATAAGTCAAAGGAGATATCACTGCTAGAACTCTAAGTACACTCTTTTGATATGAAACAGGCTGTCCTTGGCTTTGCTATGGCATCCAGGTGACTATTTTGACTGTTTAGATTGGAGGGGTGACAGTTTGGTTAGCCCTCTTGATAACATTTGTTACAGGTGACATATTTCTGGATTATTTAAAAAGATTTTCAGGTTCAATTTTGGAGGAATACGAGGGTAAAATACCCAGCTGCAAGCATGGGAGACCAGCCACCAAAAGAGAAGAATTTCATTCTAACTCACCAAAGAAATTTTAGCTGGGAACTTTAATAATGCATTGTTACATGGTGTCATCAAAAGCAGACCCTATCCCTAAGAAACTCATAGACTTTTCATTACACGTTAATAATATTTATGGAAGTCTTAACCCTGCCTCCCCAGCTTATCATTGTGGTCCTCTTTTGAACTATTTGCAGTTAATATTCACATATGGCCCAGTGGTGTAAATATCTCCCAGTCTTGGAACAGGAGGACAACATTTGAGCCTGGGATTTGGAATGATGCTAACACACAATTCTGAACATATATTTGCATGTATATTTGGGAAGGAAATCAATAGGACCATGGAAACAATGGAAATATTTTTCCAATGGAGTTTTTCATAAAAGATTTATTTCTACTATATAATTGTTCCATTGGGTAGTTTTCAGTTTTCCCACTCCTTTTCTGATTCACACTCCTTTGGTGACCAAAAATATATCTAGCCCAACTTCTCATGCATGGGAATGTCTGCTTATTATTAAACAGTATCTAACTGGATCTACGAATGTGGGAGCTAAGCTCTCACCATGTGCACACCTCTGACTACAAATACACTATACAACTTGTAGCACTGACTGCTACTCAGTTTCATTGAACTTGCAAGGACTTACAAAATCTAATTAACACCTTCAGAGTCTCCTTCAGAAGCTGCCATCAGGTAAATGCTGTCACATAAGACCGACAGCAAGGCAGGTCCTGTGTTCACCTGGTTCAGTAGTTAGCAAGAAATTGGCAGCAATACCAGAGAATGTGTCATTTATAGTAAAAGCAGTCCTAATCAGGAAAGTGACCTGGATTCAAATATGGACATTTTGCCTAACTTACTGTGTGACCCTAGACAAATCACTTAAAATTTCCATGGCTGTTTCTTCACCTGCAAAATAAGGTTGTTGGATTAACTAACTGCTCTTCAAGGACTTTCCAAAAGCTCTGACATTATATGGTATAATAGGTTGCCTTTCAAATTCAACCTGCCAGAGTGATGGCAAATATCATATGCGTAAGCCTGGGTCTCTTATGTTGCAGTTAAATAGAACTGTATAAGGAGGAAAAACTCAAGTAAATGAAGTTAACAGTACTAAGGAACATTCATCAAACCGGTGGCAACCTTCCAACTTAGTCACAATTGTTTTGTTTTTATTTCAGTGTTGTTTTTCTGCTCAGTGTTCCCAGTTTTTCATTTTCTATACACTGTGTATGTGAAGTCTGGTTTCCATTAAGCTGTGGCTAGCATTTGCTACTAGAACAGAAATACACTGTCACATTTGCTAGAATAAAACTGTATTTGGGCCTCTCCTTTCCTATGAAGCAGTGCTGGACCTTAGAGATTTAAAGCAGAAATGGCACAAGATGGCAGAACCCAATCATTTTAATGGCTGAGGCTACAAAGAGTGGACCTAAGCACTTGAGAGAGAGAGAGAGAGAGAGAGAGAGAGAGAGAGAGAGAGAGAAACAAAAAAGAAACTGCATGCTTTTAACTGACAAATTAACTGTTGGGGATCAATGATAACATTTCTCACGATAACTCCAACAGTGTTAGGCTAGTTATATGAGCATGCCATTGAAAAGAAGATAAACTAAGAAGTTAGTTTGGTGGATGGTCCCAATTGCCTGCCTACAGCAGAGTGCCAACCAGCCCTGAGTGTGGAATTCAAGTTCAATGTGTGTGCTTTGTGTGTGGTGTGCTTTATGGACCCACATATACTATATTCATTAGTGATGGTATAATCTTTCACCATTAATGGGTTGAATTTTACATCTCAGTACATCAGCCAATAGGAGCCAGGTCAAATGGGTACTGATGTCTACTGGGATTGTACTCCTAACATCCAGATAAAGTAAATTGAGGAGGATCTACATTTTCACTGAGTTGTATCTCATTTGGTTGTGCATTACTTTTGTCAAAATGTGTTATTTGTAAACTCATGTGTAGTGAAATTCTTCTGTAATTTTGGATTAAAGATATTTATGGTCCTTTGTTTGTTTGATTTTAAGTTTTTATAGACTTGCTGATGGTATGGGTCCATCCTTTTGACCTCAGCATCTGATGTTTTTGAAGGGTTTTTGTTTCTGATATTGTTATTTTCAAATGTGGTTGAAGCAATAGAAATTTGAAATATGGATTGTGCATGACTGTGTCTTGAGTGTAAAAATATTGCAGTTTGAAACTTGGACCTAAAGTATTGCAAATAAAAATGATAAACATCAATGACCTGTTGCTTCTCTTGTCTGTCACCTTTCTATCTACCATGCTTTCTTTTGACCTCCACATTTTGGAGGGTAGCATTGTCTTAGAGTTATGAAGGTGATGAAATATGAAAGATCCCCTGCAGATTCCTCCATGAAATAACTCAGACCTAGAGTATTTATCTCACTTTTACCTGGAAACCTTAGAGAAATAAATGTGTATATTCAATACAGGGCAAAAACCTGGGTAAGTCCCAAAGAAAGATGAAGGAAAATCCCCAAGAGAATTCACATGTAACATTTTGATTTTGATCATCTTTCTGTTTGGGAATTCTTGACGTCATAATGCCATCTTCATAATTTTTAGTGCTTGTCATGATAGAGATTTACTTATTTTTATGTGTTGATGTGTTTATGTGCATGAGCATCAGATATTCTGGAGCTGGAGTTACAGGCTGTCTTGAGACACCCAATGTGGATGCTGGGAACCAAACTGTCTTCTGCAGGAGCAGTAAGTGCTCTTAACTGCTGACCCATCTCCCTAGCCCTTCTCACATATCTTATATCAAGATCTGTAGAGCAGCAAAGAGATTCCAATGCAGCATTACTGAGAGCTGTCATTCATTTACTCATGTTTCTTTTTTCCTTTTTTTGTCTTTTTGAGACAGCATCTCCCTGTAGCTCTGGCTATCCTGGAACTCGCTATGTAGGCCAGGCTGGCTTTGAACTCACAGAGATCCGCCTCTGCTTCCCAAGTGCTAGGACTAAAGGTGTGCACCACCATGCCTGGCTTCATATGTTTCTTTGAAAAAGCATTTATTAACCCCCTGCTAATGTGTGTTGAACAATGACCATTTTTTTCCTAAATATAGCTTTTCTTTTAAAAAAACACTTCTAAACCAGACTGGGCAACTCACACATGTAATCTTACTACCTGGAAAGCTGGTGCAGCAGGATGCCATGAGGTTGAGGCCAGCCTGGGCTAAAGAGCAAGTTTTATGCCAGCCTGAACTACAGAATGAGCTGTTTCAAGAAAAAAGAAAGAGGCAAAAAATCACCTCTAAATATGATTATAGTAAAGCTCATTTAAAAGTACTAGGTACTCATGGAAAACAAAGATTATTTTGCCAGTGTTGTCTATAGAGTGGATATATTGTTCCTTCCTGAATGTGCATATAAAATTTTAGAACTTTGTGTAAGTGGATACATATTGGTGCCAACCATCTTCCCCACAAATGCTTATTGGGGGGCTGAGAGGTAGCTCAGTAGGCAAAGGCATCTGCCACCAAAGCTAACGACCTGAGTTCACTTTCAAGAATCCATGTGGTAGAGGGAATGAACTGACTCTTACAGGTTTTCTGACCTCCACAACCATACCATGGCATTCTCATGCAATTTTTAAATATTTTTTAAAATTTTTATTTCTGTATGTGTATGAATGTACTGTCTGCATGTAGGTCTGTGCACCCGTGTCCTGCAATGCCACAGAGGTCAGAAGAGGGTGTCGGATTCCCCTGGAACTGGAGTTCTGGAACTGGAGTTACAGATGGTTCTTGATCTCCATGTGGGTGCTGGGGATCGAACCCAGGTCCTCTGCAAAAGCAGTCGGTGCTCTTAACCACTAGGCTATCTCTCCAGCCCCCATCTCATGCAATTTTAATGCTAATTTGTTGCTTTCTAATTCACTGTACATATGTGCAGGTTTTATTTTGTTCATTGTATCTCTCAATGATGAAAAGCTACAGGTATTTTCTGTAAATAAGAGTTATCAAATGACTTTTACCCAAGCTCTTTCAAACTCCTGTATATGAATTATTGTATCATTTCATGTTAGCCTCGTATCCTTGTAAACTTCTTTAAGGCAGATTTTCGCCACTAACTTTTTATACTTATTCAATGAAGTCAAAATTCTTGTTTTGATATAATTTTTTTATTCTTCGAAGTTTCATATATTTATATATATCATATACATATATNATATAAGCATTGGTGGAGGTCGTCTCAGGTGAGGAGGTCGCGCTGGAAGTAGCTGTGGCCACGGTACCTCTCGGCATCGTTGGGTTGTCTCTAAGGTTCTTTGCAGCAGCCGGACTGTGGCAGAGGACTGGGCAGCGTGGACGTGGGGTTCTAGAGAACTCTTGAAAGAAAAGCCCCGTGCAGAAGCTGGTCAGCACGAATGTCACTCCTTATATCGCTGTGCTTTTACTCATGTGCAGCTTTTGTTATGTTTTTGGTATGTAAAAATTTTCCTCAGCTTAGTGAAGAGGAAAGAGTGAAGGTTCCCAGAGATATGGATGATGCCAAGGCTCTAGGAAAAGTTTTGTCCAAATATAAGGACACGTTTTATATCCAAGTACTTGCAGCTTATTTTGCTACATATATTTTTTGCAAACATTTGCAATTCCAGTTCTACATTTCTCAGTATACTCTCGGGGTTTCTGTACCCCTTCCTGCTAGCCTTGTTTCTTATTTGTTTGTGTTCTGGGCTTGGTGCCTCCTTCTGCTACATGCTCTCCTATTTAGTTGGAAGACCAGTTGTATCCAAATACCTAACAGAGAAGGCAGTAAAATGGTCACAGCAGGTTGAGCGCCATAGGGAACATCTCATCAACTACCTTATATTCTTGAGAATAACACCATTTCTGCCAAACTGGTTTATTAACATTACATCTCCTGTGATAAATGTGCCATTGAAAGTATTTTTTATTGGCACTTTTCTAGGTGTCCCACCTCCCTCTTTTGTAGCAATTAAGGCAGGAACAACACTGTACCAGCTTGCAATAGCAGGGGAAGCTGTTTCCTGAAACTCAGTATTCATTCTGATGATTTTAGCTGTTCTTTCTATTCTGCCAGCCATCTTCCAAAAAAATAAATAAATAAATAAATAAATAAAGCAGAAGTTTGAGTGAATCACCTGCTTTAGTTTTCTTATCAATACCACAATTATCATCTCAGGATCCATTTTATGTTTTGAAATCGTCTCTTCAGTAACTGAAAGAAGGAATTTGTGAAATAAAATTTCCATGAGGCAGTTAAAAAAAAAAAGTGTTATGCTTTGTTTTTGTTTGTTCTCCCCTCTCATCCCCATCTGCTGGCTCCCTTTCCTCCCTCCCCCAAATAACCCCTTCTTTTGATTTCGTGACACAAATGTTCTATTATCCTCTCTTTGGCTCCTCCCTCATATAATTAATGTAAGACCTGAAGCTCTGAAAGTGCTGGAGGAGAACAGGTGAAACAGCACAAGACAGAAGCATAGGCCAAGATGCTCTAGAAAGGCTTCCATAGCTCTGAAAGTAAAACCAAAAACTGACAAATGGGAGTTCATGGTATTTAAAGGCAAACGAAGTGGTCAATCAGCAGAGTGAAGAGACAGCCTAGAGGGTCGGAGAAATTCTTTGCCAGACATACATCTGACGGGATTGATAATATCTCACATCTACACAGAACTTTGAAACTTGATTACCCCAAACTAAATCATCCGACCAATAATGGGCTAATGAACTGAACAGTTCTCAAAGCAAGAAATTCAAATGGCCATTGTATTTGAAAAAGTGTTCAATCCCTTTAGCTAGTATGAAAATGTCCAATTAAGGGGGGGGATTAAAAAAAAAAGAAAGAAAATGGCAATTAAAACCACCTCACCCCGCGGCTGGAGAGATGGCCTAGTGGTTAAGAGCGCCGACTGCTCTTGCAGAGGACCCGGGTTCGATCCCCAGCACCCACATGGTGGCTGAGAACCGTCTTCAACTCCAGTTCCAGGGGAATCCGACACTCTCTTCTGACCTCCGAGGCATTGCACAACACGGGTTTACAAACCTACATGCAGACAGTACATTCATACATATCATACATATAAAGAAAAAATAAAAAAATAAAAATATTAAAAAAAACCCCACCTCACCCCATCCAGAATGGCTATACACGTCACCCCATCCAGAATGGCTACCATCGAGGAAAAAAATGACAAGAAATGTTGGAGAAAAGAAAGAGGGACCCTTATACACAGTTGGTGAGAGTATAAATTAAGTGCAGCCAATGTGAAATCAGTCTGCAGTTGCAATGCAACTAAAACTACCATATAACCTACCTATATCATTCTTGGAGATATACCCAAAGGACTTTAAACTACTATAGAAATATTTGCCAGTCCATGTTCACCATGGCACAATTCATAATAGCTAGGAAATGGAATTAACCAGGATATCCATCAACTCATGAATTGATAAGGAAAATGTGGTACATATGAACAATGAAATACTCAGCTTTAAAGAAAACAGAAATCATGAAATCTGCAGGTAAATTGTTGGAACTGGGAAAAAAAATTATACTGAATGCAGTCACCCAAGCTCAGAAAGGCATGAACCTCATATTCTCTCTCATGTTCGGATCCCAGCTGATAATACTTTGTTTTGTGTCATTGTTCAATGCTTTTGAGTCACACATGACCGAATTCCATATGCTGTCCTTCCCTTCTTGGCTCAGCTCCAGGACTTGTCTCCTGCCTGCAGGCCAACAGTCTCTAGGCTTTGCTCCCACAAGAAGGGGGGAGGGAAAACCACAGGAGATCACCTGTGGAAATGAATGAACTCACACACACATGGAGAGCTGGGGAGAATAGGAACTCCCTTTATTTTCTGTCAGGTCTATATATTGAAGTATACTGTGCTCTGGGCAAGGAAGTGGGGAGCAGTTGGAAGTGAGGGGTGAGCCAACTTGGTTCTAATTGGGGGGGGGCAGGGGCTGCAGAGCTCCGGTTTGTGCAACAGGTATCTAGAGGTGTGACATTTTGCTCAATGCCTCAAGGGAAGGGGCCTGGAACTTTGCAGAGATAGGGTGAAGCAAGACTCATTGTAATATCCAGAATCTTCCTGCCTCAGATAACTCTGAATGCCCACAGAGATATCAGATATCAGAGATCTTCCAGGACAGGTCTTACAAGTTCTCCCTTCAAGCCACACACAAAGATTCAGTCCCACAACCCATACTCATAAATTATTACTTATTGTTAAAAAATGAAAAAAAAATAAAGAAGTAATTAAAAAAAGAAAAACTTAAAAAAAATAAAAAAATAAAATGGAGCAGTAATGTCAAAGTCCTCTAGGGAGTCCCCAGGGATGGCCTGGTATTGGACTAGAACAGTCTTGGCAGAGACCTCAGTGAGTGTATTGATTCAGTTTTTGATAAACTGGAGGACACAGGGTGTGATAGTCTTGAGGACTCCTAGGGTGAAAATGGGTCCCAGTAAGGGAAGTAACCGGTAATCAGGGGGTTGGAAAACCATGGGACAGAAACTTGTGGGGAGTATCTATCACGGAGTTCTTTCCTGAGGTCTTTTAGAGTTTTAACATTTTGCTCAACAATACCAGATGCATTTAAATAAAAGAGCATCCCCCCCCCCCGCAGTAACATGCAGGTTCCACCATTTTCGGCAGTTAAGAAGTCCAGGACTTCCCGGTTCTGCATGACCACCTCGGCCAGAGAAGTTATCTGTCTCTGGAGCGATTCAAGGCTATGTGTTATGGACACCATTGCCTCATCAAGATTATTTTGGAAGTCCACTTCCATGCTGTAAACCCTCACTAAGGCTGCAGTTCCCATCACTGCCGCAGAGAAAATGATGCTTAGGCTGACCAGAAGTGGGATGAATATCTCCCTCTTTTGATGGTCTGGGTCCGGTCTCAGCATCCAAGCAACTTCCTGCTTCTCATAAAGGAAGAGCTGGGGAGTGATAATTACAGGCAAACAATTTCCAGAACCAGTAGCATTTGCACAGAGGGATGCAGTGCCATCACACCAGAGAAAGAATGGTGATTTGACACACAGGGTCCTGTCGAGAGGAACACTAAGGAGGCATCTGGGGTCTGGGGCTGCTGCAGCTCTCAATGAACAAATAGGAAGTGTAGTGAGTTGGTCGATGAGAGAAAAGCTGTGAAACACTGGCTCTGATTCCATGGGGGCAGATTCCTGTAAGGAGGTGTTAGAAGGAACGGCAGTGAAAAGAGGGCGTGTGAGGGATGCACAGAAAAACATTGGGAGACATTAGGGTGGGTGGTGTAATTGAGGAGATCTCTGGTGTATTCAATGTACTGGGGCCATGTTACAGGGGATTGCAGCTTTCCTTCCATTTTGGTTTCCTGTAACAGAATGTGGGATTGAGTGAGGATAGGTTGAGGAGCTAGAACAAGCTGGTGAGAGATACGGATATCTGCCGCAGGGTACCAGGCGTTGGTGTAAGGGTAAAGTTTTCCCTGTACTCCAGCTCTCCAGTACTCACTCCAGGGGTCCTTCATACTAATTTTAAACTGGTTGTTTTGGATTTGAAACAGACTTCTTGGGCTGTGAACACTCTCCAACCTGCAAGACCAGAATCTGAAACCACCATAAGTATCAGTTTCCTGCAAACACTATCCTTTGTTAAGATGGGAGAAGCAGATAAAGGGTGCCTGAGGGGTAGTGGTGGAATTGGGAAACACAGTGATTGTGATTGCCTTGTTGCAGCCTTGCAAAAGACAGTTGCTGGTTCCAATAATCTGATTTCTTCCTTCCCAAGTTTCTCTGACAAAGAACCGATGAATCTTACATTTCTGGCAGGAATCCAAATGGGTCTTGGACAATCCTGTGGGAAGATGCAAGCAAAGACCCTCCCAGTTGTTAACAGTGGATCAGGTCCTTTCCACTGATTGTCTGAGGGGGTCTTTCCATCTGACAAGTATTTGAGGAAGAGTGCTGGGTGTCTGCCAATGTTTGACTATGGCTGGACACTTGAATCTCTGTAAATGTTAAAGAGGTTTAGAGTTGCCAATGCCATGGCCAGCTGGATGTTAGGAGGATATTTCCCTGCCTTTTGATTTTAATTGTTTTTTTAGGACCTGATGGGTCTGTTCTATAATGCCTTGTCCTGTGGGTTATAAGGGATACCTGTATGATGTGCAATATTCCATAATTGACAAAATGATTTAAAGTGAGAGCTAGCAAACACTGGCCCATTGTCCATTTTGATCTGTGTGGGAATGCCCATGGTAGCAAAGGTAGAAAGTAGGTGGGCAGTGAAGTCCTTGGCTTTCTCTCCTGGATAGGGAGTGGCCCAGATGAATTTGGAATAAGTGTCCACAGTGACAAATACATACTTTTGTCTTCCAAAAGAAGCTATGAGTGTAATGTCAGTTTGCCAGAGTGCATTGGCTTTCAATCCCCTGGGGTTAATTCCCCAAACCTGTAGTGCAGGTGTTTTAATTAGAGCAGAACAGGAGGAACACATTACTGAGAAAGCAAACTGCTTGTAATCCTCAGCCTGGAGGGGAATTGAAAAGAAACAGTCTTTGATATCTAAGGCTAGCAGAGGAATGTTAGCTGGGATAGCAGAGGCAAGGGGGAGACCCCACTGCAGAGACCCCCATATATGCATAGTTCTGTTAATGGCTCGCAAGTCTTGTAAGAGATGCCAACTTCCTGTTGCCTTTTTTATGACAAACACAGGGGTGTTCCAGGGACTGCGAGATGGACGGATGTGTCCCAATGAAAATTGCTCCTTGACTAAGTCTTGGAGAGCTTGTAATTTCTCCTCTGGTAAGGGCCACCGCTCAATCCAGACTGGGTCATCTGACTTCCAGTCCAGATGAGGGGGGAGCATATTCTTTAGTGACCCTCAGGATTGGGGGCGCTTCTTGCTGAGATGATGGAGGCATTTTCCCCCAGTTAAACGGTCTGTCTGGGCATGGTTGTTCTCATTTGGAGTGGCAATAACTATATCCAAAGCCTCCAAAATATCTCA
Source organism: Rhizomys pruinosus (assembly GCA_009823505.1). Lineage (NCBI taxonomy): Eukaryota > Metazoa > Chordata > Mammalia > Rodentia > Spalacidae > Rhizomys > Rhizomys pruinosus. The sequence continues at coordinate 18,035 of VZQC01007756.1, read as the reverse complement.
CCCTAGCAGATTGATATTGGTGGGTGCTATGAATGGGTGAATCTGACCCGTGTTTCCATCAGGGTCCTGCCAGGTGTAAACATTTTTAGTTATGTAAGACTGAGGGTCCTCCTATTCCTAGAAGTTTAGGTCCTCTCTTATAAAACTGGAAAAACGGCTTTCTTCAATTGACTAATATACATAGGAACTGTAAAAAGGATTATTGTCTATCCAATAGACAATACACTTAAACACTACTTTAAGTAGTTCATATAATTAATACAAGAGAGCACTGAAAGCAGCATCGGATTATTCTGCCAAGGAGATGCTAGCCAGGGGACCCAAGCCCCCCCCCCCAAAAAAAAAGGTTAAGGCTTATTGCCTGTAAACTGGGATATCTGCAAGAAAAGAGGTGGTAAGGTCTGCCCTGCTGTCAATGACCTAATGTAACCATGGGAGGATTGTATCGAGATCGCACTTACAAGTATACAGTTGGTCTCTGGAATACCAGAGAGTGTTACCAAAGGCCACTGAACTAATAAAGCAAAGGTTAGTCTCCTTGAGTCAAGCAAAACTCCGCCACCAACATCAGCTACACC